>VZTE01006591.1:1093367-1118182 GCA_013397775.1 Eulacestoma nigropectus
GCCGCTCCGCTCCGCTCGCACTCGGGGGCCGCCCCGGAGGCGATGACAGGCTGGGGACGAGCCGACGCGCCGAGCCCCCCCGCCCCGAGCGGGGACAGCCTGGCCAGCCCCCTCCTCGCCCGTCCCCCTCTCCCTGCCCAGCTGCACGGCGGCGCTGAGACCCCCAGCCCTGGGAGAGGAGGAGAAGGAGGAGGAGACCGACCCCTCATCAGCAGCGTTCCTCCGCCGCACACCTCCCTTTTCCCCTCCCTCTGGCCTCAGCGCCGCGCTGGCGGGGCCGGAGAGGGCAGGCGGCGCGGGAAGGCGGCTCTCCCAGCATGGACGAGCCATGTGTATCCTAAGGAATAACAGCAGCTGCTGCGCCCACGATGGGGAGCAGAGGAATGCGAGGAGGAGAGGGCTCGCTGGGGCAGGTGAGAGAGCCGGTCCCTGCTCCCCTGCGCGGCCGGTCCTGAGGGCGGAGCGGCGGCAGGTGCGGGGTTCGGGGGCACAGCGGGGTGCGCTGCTCCTCCCGCGAGCCGGGACCCCCTCCCCGCAGCAGGCACGGAAGGGCAGTTTTTCTCCGAAGGAAGTTTTTTTTCTGCCTGTCTTTCCCCCCTCCCGTCCCTCCGAGGCGGGGAAAGGGCTGGAATCCCTGCGAGTCGCGGGAAGTTGCCGGCTGCGGGGGGGGAGCGCGGTGCGGGGCTGCCCCACACCCAGCCGAGCCCTGGGGCAGAGGGCTGGGGGCGATTCCGCCATCCCCCGCAGCGGGGCAAGTAAAAAAAAAATCGAGGAGGGACCCACAGATGCGATGCGGCTGCGGGATTCCCCCCGGCCGCCCCCGCCGTGCCGGGAGTCCCCGGGATGCGCCGCTCTCGGGAGCCTCGGCCGCTGCCGCCCCGCAGCTGGAAGCGCCCATCGGTCGCGGTAGTGCCCGCTTGCCTCGGGAAGCGCCCCCCGCTGCCGGGCTGGGAGAGCCTGCCGAGGGCGGGGAGCGTGCCGAGGGCTGGGAGCCGGCTGAGGGCTGGGATGCGGCTCGGCTGCGCCGTCGCTGCCCTGCCCGGGAAGGTGCGGCAGGGCCGGGGGACGCCGCGCTGAGGAGCGGCGGGGAAATGGCGCCCGGAGCGGGGCGGAGGGGCCGCTGGACGCGCGGGGCGAGCTCGCCGTCACCAGCCGGGGACCCTCTGGGGACCGCCCGCTGGCCCCCGGCCAGCAGCCCCCGGCCAGCAGCCCCCGGCGCTGGCCAGCAGCGCGCGGTCAGGGGAGCGGGTGCAGTGACCGCTTGCGCTAGAGGTGCTGCGGGCTCATGCGCCTCTCCTTTACAAGTCCCTACTTTAGGGGGGAAACCGACAACCCCCCGCAGTGATCTGAGTGTTTTGGAGCGCTTTCTCTTCAGGGTTGTGCACGGCCACCGAGTCACCAGGAGCAGGCAGCCGGGAATGAAAGTTCAGAGCGCTGCCGGCGGTGGGAGGGAGGTGGGCGCAGGAGCTGCTGCCAGGCTGGATCAGGACAGCGGTGACAGAGCCCGCAAGGGCCGGCAGGACAAGCACGGAACTGTGAACTCCCCAGGGCCACCTCTTCCTGTGGTGTTTGCCAGGGTGTTTCACACCAGGAAAGCTCAGGTTCATGACCGGCACGTTTGAAATGCCTCTGTGAATGGTGAAATGGTGAAGTGGGAAACTGGGACCAATAATGATAGTAAAGAGCAGTCGATAACAAAACTGATTTCTGGGCTGGAGAGTCGTGGAGCTGGCAGACGAATGGGAAGTTTTTAATTTCCCGACGAACTTCTGTTTCATTGTACATTTCAAACCGGTTAAGTTAATTTCCAGGTCTTTCCCCGAAGTAGTTTTAAAAGCAAAGTCCTTGGAACTCTTTGCCATTTGTCTGAATTCTGAATGCATGTCTGAAGCATTTAATCATGTTTATTGTTTTCAGCCACTCAAACGGAATAAAAATTACTTATCGTTGACGAAGCTTATCTCGCAAGCTGTTTCACAGTATGTTTCCATTGCAAGACACAGCGCTGTGTTAAACTACTGATGACTGTATTGTTTATTGTTCTTTCATTCCCCACCCTCACCCCCCGTAACACCAGTATCAATCTGTTCCTTACTGCTATACTCAAAAATAATGGAAGAGGAAGTTTTCACCAGTTTGGTATTTTCACTCGTAGCTGAGATTTATGTCTTTTATATTTGCTCTTAAGCTGTTTTTCATTCAGTGTGCTAAAGGCAGCTGCTGTATTAAAAAAGGAGTCAAGGCATAAAGCTAAAAGGGACTTTGAAACTCTTGAGCTGAAACTGTGGGTGCTGGATTATTCCAGTGCTGGATTCACAGCATTCCTTATTTCTTTATCCACATACATAACACCTTCCTGAAGCATAAAATTCCTTGCCCCTTTGTCATTACTGTTTTGTGTCATTACACAGCTAAAATGCACTGTTCACACTGGTCTAGAAATGCAGATTTATTGTTTGGAGTGTTTTGATCTTGGACTGTACCTCATAGTTGATTTTGCTGCACTTTTAACAGTGTCTCAACACAGTGATGGAGGACACCATCATGTTTTCTTGTAGGATTACCTTTGGGACCTTAGTGACTGCACACATCAGTGGTTTCATCTTAGGAGGATTGAAATTGATTTTCTTCTTTTTCTTTTTTCTTTTTTTTTTTTTTTTTCTTTTAACTCAGCCATTGAAAGACCCTGTGTATGTCCTTTGACCCATGGCCTCACATGATGAAGTGAAACCAGTAGTGGAGGATGTAGACTTGAAGTAGCTGCTACTAAAAAGTAGAGGTATCAGAATGAACCCCTTGTCCTGGTGATCAGCCTGTGTGATTCTTTGGGCAAGGCACAGCTTTATAAAATTTGCAAAATTTGTAAAACTGCTGCGTGTATGTATCAAAATAAATTTAAAATGTGAACCTTGTGATACTTTGTTTTAGTACTTTTGATGAGCCCTTGCTCAAGCAAAGGAAGATTGGCCATTCCCTCTCATCCCTAACAGGTCCATTGTCTCTAAAGTATTTTATATTTTGAATTTTTTCAAGGTATTCGTGTTGAATTTAGCAACAGCCAAGCTCAGCAACTAGATATCAGTGAGGAGGGAGAAACTCTATTTTTACAACCCTGTTTGCATTTTAAAGTGATAGCAAATACTAGCAAAGAGGAACACGATTTTCTAGATGCTGTAGTTCAAATTAACTTTCCCAGTCAATATTTAGTCAAGGTCTTGATGGTTAAAGTTAACTGTCCAAGTCAATGTTTAGTCAAGGTAATGACTTGGTTTTTATAAACACTACCCAAGCATTCTGGCAGAATTAATCAGAGTTGCTGGATCACAATGCGTTTGCTCAGCCAATTACTTAGGAATAAAACTACGTTATTACTTGGTCTCTCATATGTCCTGTTCTGTTTGGTGTTACTTCAGCAGTGCTTGTCTTCAGCCTGTCTTTGGCTTCATTGTTACAGCACCAGCTCTGCCTTTAAGGCATTTATTTGCCTGGTGGTTTTGGGAGATTGAATAAGTCCTGCATTAACCTGTTTTTATGAGTGGGAAGATGAGGTGTGGAGGTGCCAGGTGCTGGCTCCCACAAGGAAGTGCAACATGTAGTGCAAAAGCAACATTTATTTAGTTCCAAGGAGGTGTTCAGGAGCCTGTGCTGGGCAGCTCCTCGAGCAGTGTTCAAGAAGAGATGAGCACTTGGGATAAAGCAATCATTAACAACGTGTGGAAACCATTTTGGTGTCTGGGGCAAAAGTGATGAAATTGAGAATTGTTGACATTGTCACTTACAGTGAAAGATGGAAGCATGTTGTGATCTGGAAAAGAACTGGAAATCTTTATTGTGATTCTTCATTTCTTGGCATCCCTTTAAATGGGATCTTCATTCTTCCAGGATGTCACTTCAGTCTCTTAAACTGACACTAAAATCACAGTCTGGACTTCCATTGTACCAGTGGTTTTTTTTCCTTCTTTATTTTTTTTTAATTGTATCACTTGCAAATGCATTCCCTGCAATTACATGGGTATTAGAGTAGATATTCATTAGGATTTTACTAATCTGAACCTCAAGTGCTGTTCTGCAAATTTGCCAGCCTTTGTAAGGCAGTGCTTGACTTCATCAACTGCACTGTTTTATTATGAGTATTTTGATACAGTAGAATGAAAAGCATATACTCTAAACCACGTAATTAATCAGATTGAAACATTTTCATTTTCATACTTTGATTTGTCTCAAAGTGAGCCTGCAGCTCTATATTTTGCCCTTAACACTAGTTTTTGCCCAGTCTAACTGCAGCCAAATGACATTTCATGGTGGTGGTTTAAGAATTTCATCCATGAATCAATCTTCCATTTCTGTTTCAAGGCAGCAGAATTGTCACAACTTAGAGAAGGTGAGTAAGCCCAGTACTGTGAGCTCCAGGAATGGTACCTGTAGCTGTGTATTTAATCTTACACCGCTGTCAAACGCATTTTCACGTGTTCCAGGTGTAAGCAGTGTTTTAAGTCCTCAACTTTGTTTATTTAAGTGGTTCAGCCACGTGCACCAATCCTCGGTCAGAACCCACCGGTGTGAGCCTTGCTGGTGGCAGTGGGGTGTGCACAGCCTGTTTGCAGTGGTGGATCTGTCTCAAGGTGGTGCCATATTGAAGAACCAGAGCAGAGCAAGACCTGTCAGCTTTTGTCTCTGAATCAGTACGTTGCTTTCTGCAGAGTGGGAGTGAAGCTCATTCCCTGGGATGACCCCGGTGTGTCGGTGCAGGTGCAGAGGCTGCAGTGTCCCCAGCTGTGGGGGAAGCAGCTGTCCAAGTCCCAGCCCTTCAGACAGCTGCATGTCCTGACCAGATCCATCCACAGTGGAGCAACAGCGTTGCTGAAGGGCTGATTGTCACATCTTGCTCTGGCTCAGTCCTCTCACTAGATATGTGGAGCAGTTGACGTGAACTTATGGCCCTTGGAGGTGTGAAGATTTACTTCAGTTACTTATGGAATCAGGGAGGAGGATGGCTGTGGGTGAGCTTTTCAAAATGCAGTGTTCCTGAGCAGGTTCCAGGCACTTTCCAGCCCGTGATCCTTTGCACTTTCTACAGAGAGTCATTCCATTATTCTTGGTTTAATGAGGATGCAGAGGTTACTTTTCTTAAGGGTATTTTGTCTTATCTTTTATATTTATTTTGTATCTTATGTTATATGTTCTTATCTTAAGGATAAGAATATTTTCTTAGGTTTTGGATATACAGAAGAAATTCTTCCCTGTGAGGGTGCTGAGGTCCTGGCACAGGGTGCCCAGAGAAGCTGTGGCTGCCCCATCCCTGGAAGTGTCCAAGGCTGGGTTGGATGAGGCTTGGAGCAACCTGGGATACATGGACATGTCCTTGTCCATGGTGGGAACTGAAACCGGATGAGCTTCAAGGTCCCTTTCAACCCAAACCATTCTGTGATTTTATGATATGTACAAGATAAAAAAAATAGAGCACTTGCTGTTTTTTCCTCTATTAAATTTTGTGTATCTCTGTGTATGGATATATGTGTGTGTATATATATATATATACACGCATATATATATGCAAAGATTCATTAGCTGCCCTTTTTACTGCATAAAGATTTCTCAGGTCTCCAGGTATTGTCAAGCAGTTACACTGAGAGATTCCCCACCCCTTCCACCACCTAATAGTGATTACTCCTGTGGATAGAGGAGCATCAGTTTCTTGAGAGTCTTTGCAATTCCCCAAGCCTGAAGGCAAATGAATAGATATTTAGTGGACCACCTAGTTCTTGACTCAGAATTCTCCAAAGAGGAGTCTGACCTAATTTATATTGTATTGGATCAAATAATCCTATCATGCATGTGTGCTTGCTGTTTTGTTTTCTTTTAGCAGGCATATTGCTGTCTTGCAGAAACTTCAGATTTAGATGTTAGGCAGTGTCCCTGTGGTTTTAGGAGGTGCTTTTCCTCAGTGAGTACTTACTGGAAAATTACATTTAGAGGACACTTGTGAAGAGGAAGACAATCAAGACAGAATACTAAGGCTGCTAGAATTATTCATACCTGAATGTGAATGTACTGTTGTTTGGTACTGAGGATAATCAAGAGTCCTCTAATACAAAGTCTCCTTATTACTACTAAAGATGGAGCTGGAATCTCCCCAAAATGGTTTTTGTAGCAAAATGCGGTATGAATTTCTCTGTCATCACTGTGATAGGGATTCTGGTGGGGTTTGATGTGGGTGATTGTAGGGTTGCTGAGGGTGTTTGTTGGGGCCAGCATGTCTGGAAGCTCAGTGGGAGCTGATCAGCATCCAGGCACTGCAGTTGTGGCCTCTTAAAGCAATTCCAGGTGTGCAAAAACCTTTTGTGGTGTTACTGTGTAGATAGTAGCAACCATCAGTCTGTCTGTCCCAAGATATATCCAGAGCTTGTCAATCCATCTGTCTATGTTCGTGCTTGGGAGAAGACCTTTCTAACCTGCACACGTGTATTCTTGGGAAGCTTAGGGAAGTTTTGAGTCTGCAGAGTTTCAAGATCATACCAACAGTTCTTTGCTCTTGAATTGTTTGAAGCACTTGGATTACTGGGAATCCAGTTGATGCAATACACATTTCATAGTTTCCTTTTTGCATAGCTGTTTTCTGCCCTACTAATGGATCAGTTACTTACAGAACAGCAGGCATCAGTACTGGTTGCTCCTTAACCTAAAGGATTGTAACTTTTTTTTTTTCAGTAATTGAAGTAACTGAGGGAAAAACTGTGAGTGGGTTTTTTTTTTTTTACACCATAAAAAAAAGCTTAATTTCTGTTCCTGGTTGCTTGAGATGCAGCTTAACAGACTATCCTAAAACAGCAAAGAAAAAAAGCAGTTCAACTTGTTTAACCTTCCCTGGATTTATTCAGGTGCCTCCAGTATTTCCTCAGATCACGCTGGGATGAAGAGATCCGAGCAGGCAGGGCTCGGTGCTCATGCAGGAGCAGACAGTGTTGGTAATGTGACAGCCCTTCCAGGACCTGTCAGTCTCTGCCTGACACTGGCCAGAACACTTCAATTGGCATATGCTTTTTGCCAGATTAACATGGATTAGGTCGCTTGAATTTTCCCCTCATTGAGTTCATACCTTTCCTTTAATTCTCTCTCGTAGTATCTGTCAGGATTTATGGGGAGAAAGTAAACCTCTTCTGTATTTAGGGTATTTTTGACAAAGAGTTGGCATGAAGAATTTGTTTTACCTTTTTTTATTTCCTTGTGTAACCTTTACAAACCAAATACTTTTTAACCCCTCATATTTTGCCTGTGGCTGTGGTGGGGTAGGAGACTCTGCTTCCTTGATCTTGAGGTTAGTGATGGTGGGCCACACTGATAACTTGGTGCTGTAGAGGATTCAGGGCTTAAAAATTTCCAAGCAGCTACATAGTTAGGCCAAGCATAAAGGTAATTAGAAAAAAAAAGCAAAATACTTTTAAACTGTAATGCAGCACAGCTGATATTCAGGAAATTGTGCTGCTCTTCAGTTCATCAACAGTCAGTGCAGCAAATATTTTATTAATGTTTCAATTTTCCCTTTCATTCCTTTATGTAAAAAAATACACAGTTAATTTAGTTTTATTGTTACTGCCTCTTATGTCAGTTTTCTTCAAGCTCCGAAGCCAATTAGCAAATTCAGACCTTTTAATGGCAAGATTAGATGACCTGTTAGGTGTTCATGTCTTAACTTTTAGCAGCTATTCCACAAATATCCAGGGTCTTCCCAGCAGGTGGATTCCCTTCCCCCACCTTTTTAAACATAATGAAGGTTTTCCCATGCTAGGATTTTTATTTCTGCGAATGTGCATACATTGGGAAATGTGTCTGTTGTGCCACAGTAACACTGACAGTGTGACTTGAAAATGTTGTGGCCCCTGTTTGTGGTTTTAAAACACCTGGTAGTTGTTTGTAATAGACTCCCCTTTTTAATTGCTCTATAATTAATACAAAACAAATCAACAGGAAGTGCTACTTCACACAGCGTGCTGGCAGTTAGCTCAAGTTTAAAAACAGTAAAAAAAAAAAATCATTGAGTTTAATAAAGATTATTTTATGAATGGGGTTTTTCTTTGTGGCTGCTGAAGTAATCAAATCTCACATTATGGCTTCAGGACAGTTTTTCACCCACCATCCCCGTGTGATAGTTTTTATATATCCTGACCCATTTTTCTTCTTTCTGAAAACAAGAGAAATAAAATGTTTGAGAAGTCCTAAAAGAGTATAACAAATTGAATTGACCACTTACTGTTCCTGGCACTCAGATTTTATGGTCCTTATCTCCCTAGCGATGGAGTGAGCTGTTCACCAGCACTGCGTGAGAGGTGCAGCTGATGAAATTTGGTAAAGTTCCTTCACATCAGAACCACTACACTGATTTACATCGCATGAGGGCTTGTCCCCTCTTGGTATGTTACATTTGTAGCAAATGCTAATTGAATATGTTGCATACATACCCTCAGAGAAAGTGAAGAGTTGTTACTTGAGTGAATCCCACTGTGCCAGGCTTCAGTTTCTGGATTTCAGTGCAGGATGCTCCCGGAGAGAACTTGAAATCTTCTTTATGCTGTCAAACAACACCAGAAAAATAACTCTGCCACAGCCTCAAAACAGATCTGAGATTTCAACACTCAACTTCAACTGAGTTAACTGAGTTTGGGCTTGAAAAAGAACAGCAAGTGATTTTCATAAGGGAGCTCTGGTTGCAGCTCTTTATTTTCTTCATGGCAGGACTCGGTCCAACAAAGTACCTCTATGTGGCTGTCCCTTTTGAATGTAGAGCTTCTCATGTTTCATTCTTGCATAATTTGTTCTGTTGGATTCTGGATGAGGTGAAGAGATGGCAGAGGGAGGACTCTCCAAGGGATGGTTCTGTGCCTCACTAATCCCTGTAGAAGCAGCTGAGTTTGTTAACTTGGACACGATGCCCAGTCCTGACAGCTGAAATTTAGGTGAGAAGAATCCTGTTCTCAGTCACTGAACTCGAGCTGCCTTTTTTCAAGGGAGCAGAAGTCCGGGGGAGCAGATCATGCACATCAAGCTTCAAAATATTGCTCAGGCTGTGTAGAGAGCTAACTCTGTTCTTTATTGCAAAGATCATCTCTAGTTCAAAGAACAGACTGCAAGTGACCCGTACACATTGTGGGTGGCTGATTCTGCTAATCAGTGTTTTTAGATGGAGCTTTTTGGTGGAGATGGGAAGAAGGACAGTACAGAGAAGGGAAATAGTACAGGTGGAGTCATTCGTCTTGTGGGTCTGGGAACACAAGAATACATTTTCCTGATGAGTAGAGTGTTGATTTCCTTCTTTATGGCTGAAAGTATGTACATAATTTGCAATGTAGCCAATGAGTAAAGCAGGTACAATATCAATTTTAGCGTCTATATTGGACTACCTGTAAGACTTTTTCTCATTCTGTTGGGCTAGGATTATCTTTGGCTGCTTCACAGTGATTATTTATTTATTAATTTATTAAGGAGATGCATTCTTAGGTTGACTGATAGTGAATGTATCTTATTTTCATAGGTGCAGATATATTTTCCTGAGAAAGACTGACTGGATTTTTCCAAGACAATCTAAGGTTTGGTTTGTTACGAGAAACAGGCATCAAGATACCACCAAGAATTGTGCTGATTTAGTGTACATCTAGTTTCTTCTCCAAAAAACCATTCTGGAGATTAGTGTAGGTTCACTGTTGTGTATTCAAACCATACTGGAAAAAAACAAAAGAACTGAAACAAGGATGTCTGGAGGATTCCTTCCCACTTTGGACATGAATGTTGCAGGAGTTAGGTGAAAAGAGCAACTTAAAATTAAGTTACAATCAGCAGGACCAGAAGTAGTTCATGATAGCTTTGTAGTTTTAACATTAATACAGCATGAAAAAGTTCAGCCTAGAGTTCCAGGAGATGGTTGTACCAGTTTGGTCACTGCTGGCACACTTCTGTTGGACTGCATCTTTATCATTCCAGTATCACTGCATGAGATAACATGCAGACATGACAACATAGTGTGTATTAATCTTGCTGAGTCCTAATTGTTCCAGCAATTGCTTCCTGTAAGAAGTTGGCCGCACTGGGCACATTAGGGAGAGCACAGTGCTAAATAGAATGAATTGTGTATTCAGATGTACTTTAGCTTGTACATGACTTGCAAAAAGTGGAGAAAATCTTGTCTGCCTGTCTTGAAAGTAAAGGGGAGAATGTCTGGAGGAACAGTTCCAATGCTTGACAATTAATAATAGCACTTTGAAGAGAAGCTTTTAGCAGAAGGCAAGCACATAGGTTACAGAGTAGTACAGAGAACAATGTAATTTTTGTGCTAATATGTTGAGATCAAATAACTCATTAATAGGAGAATAATTTATAAGGATGATGCAAGTAGGAGAGTAAAGTTCTTCTAAATATTAATCTACTGCATATATTATTTATTGTTGTAATAAAAGGTTGGGGAGTAGACAAGGGAGACTGAAATGCCTTGCAACTTCTAGTAGAGTTCACAAAGTGGTTTTTTAGAGGAAAATTCCTTTAAATGAAAAAATGCTGGCGTAACATTTTAGTGAGGTAGTGGTAGTAAGTTGTAAAGTTCCTTAATGCATCTCTGTGCAGTAATGTGAGAGGGCAAACTTCTGAACCAAGGTTCTCTTCTGCAGGCTGAACAATCCCAATTCTCTCAGCCTTTCCTCACAGCAGAGCTGCTCCATCCCTCTGATCACCCTGGTGCCTCCTCTGGACTCACTCCTACAGCACCATGTCCTTCCTGTGCTGTGTGTCACGCTTGGGAAGGCAAATCTTAATTTTTGGCACCTTTAGAAGAGCCTTATGACCCTCCCACCTCAAACCTCACGTGCCAAAGGTTGTCTTTTTAAAGTAGCCTGTTACATTTTGTGGTTATAGCTTTAGGAGCTGTGTTACAGTGTACCCAAAATTTCAAAAATACAGTGGGAAAAGCAGCTCAGAAGAGTCAGGGTGCAGAAAAGAAACAGCTGCTGTTATAGGTACAATGTGTTACTACCCACGGCCTCCCTTTTATCCACTGAATAATTTTATATTTAACAGCAACTTGTCAAACAGTCTAATGATGTGTTAATAAACTGGAGTGGGATACATTTTAGTTGTTGGTTTTTTCAAAGGTTTTGTTATCTGCTGGCCCACTTCTTCAGGTGTGTGAGTAGATGATTAGGTTATGTATTCTATTTTTGAACACTCTTTTTGTAGTACAAAGCCTCACATGCTTCTGTCATTCAAAAACCTGACATGACTCTGAACCCCATCCTGTGATAATTCTGATTGATCACTGGGGCTTTTAAGGCGCTAACACCACCTGCAGAAGAATTCTTAGCATATGACAGAAATGTATCTTGCTTATTTTGAAGAAGTGGAGTTCACACACGTTCACAAAGATTTGTAAAACAGCTCCTTGTAAATTTTTGCAGTGATTGTAAGCCAGACTGTGTGTGTAATGGAGAATTCAGCCTTCTTTATGTTTTGTGAAAGCTTTTTCATGTGTTTCTTGTTCTTGTGTGATATTCTGGCACCTGTTGATGTTTGAAAGATTATTGCCACATTTCAGTGCATAGTTTTGGGTGAAAACCAGCTTTACTGATGTTTTTCCTGGAGTTGGTCAGAGATGCTGCTCCTGCCATTAGGTAACCTTCATATATTGTTGATATGCCCTTAGGAATGTGTTGTGCTTAACATAAAAAAAATGTTGCTTGCCCTTGGTTTTATTCTGTGGTAAAACAGACATTGTTGTGCTCTGGTTTAGTGCTTTGCACTGCTGTTGTGTAGCTGTAAATCTGCCAGGGATTCTGTCCCCCAGGGATCCACTTCTCTTCGTGCCGAAGTGAGCAGTAAAAAGGCTTTTGCCCTGCACAGAAACTTGTAAGTTCTGCACGTGCTTCCAACTTCACTGTCTTCATCTATGTTGGACGTAGGTAGAAAATGTAGCACTACTTTCTGAAGTGGTCATCAGAGCTTCCTAATGAGACACTTGGATTTTTTTCCTCCTTTGACAGAATTAAATGTTACCTATTAACCATAATGCTTAAATTGATGAAGTGTAAAACTAGTGAAATGGGTTACAGGGAAAGGAAGTGAAAATATTATGAACCATATGCCCTAATTTATGTCTTCTTAGAGAATTCATCTAATGAAATTAAGTATTTGGAATAATTCAGCTTATGATATTCAATAAGAAGAACAGCAGTAATGGTAGGATGATCTTGCTTTTAATACTGTAAGGAAGATACAACTCCTTTCTGGAGAGGAACATCAAATCCTATTATGTTGAGATCCATGTGCATAGTCAAGACCAGGTTTTCTTTTCCTGTGGACCTACACCATTTGGTTTAATTGAGTAGCTGTGACAGCAGCTTCTGCTGTGTTCTCTGTGACCTTAAATAGAGGCAAATGAGGTGCCAGCTCTTCGTGTGAGTTCTTAATGCCAGTTTCCCGGTCCCTCTCCTTTCCTCATGGCTCCTTACCTGGACACAGCTCCTCTCCCACAGATGATTGTCTCCATCCACTCTTGAGCTCCCCCTCCCCTGAAGCTGTTTTTACATCTTGACTCCCAGACTGAACCTCCCAAGTCCTCCATTATTAAACAGCACTCACAGATTCTTCTCTTCTGCTTCTTGTGATACAAGACTTCTCGTCAGAGTCGATCCCTTTTTTCTCTGCTCTGACTCTTGTATTTTATGCATTCAAACTCAGCAGCCTGCTGGGTGCCTTGATGGAAAGATGAACCTCTTGCTGTCACTTCCACTGTTCTGTGTAATTTCAGTTCAAAGCAGTAATTAAAGAAATAGTCAATTTTCTGGGAAAATACTTTTAGAAATGTGAATGCACATTCTGGTTCCTTCTGGAGGCTGCAGGAGGGGTGATGGTGTAGTGGGATTTTGGTATAAAGGAGTTGTCCTGGACAAATGTAAAATCTGATTTTTTTATTGTGAGTAGTACTGGGCTTGGGATTTTTGGTTTGTGGCTTTTTTTTTCTTGGTCTGAGGTAACTGGAAGAGTGGATTTTGTGCAGATTATGTACTCACTGAGGTACTCTGGAACTGGTGGGTTTAGTGAATAGAAAATGTGTTATATATGATGACTCCTGTGAGACAGAGCATGAGAGTCATTGATACCAAGAGTCCTCTTGGCTCCTGTTGATGGGAGAAGAATTTAAACTACACTGGTGTTTGGCTTCTTATCTTTCTCAGGATAATCATGGTGTTCTTAATGCCTGTACCTGGCTGAAGCGTTTTGCTTAGGTAAATAAATTTGGAATGTGGTTTTGTAATTTAGGGGGAGGAAGATATGTAAATAAAAGCAATATTACTCTTCTTGGGCCCTTACTAGAGAAATCAAGACATGCAAATACTAAGTCATGGACTGGAAATGTCATCCTTCAAAGACACATGAAATGCAAGGACTGTGATAAAAGTGTTGTGCACTTTGAGGTATCTGAGTTACAGAGAAAGCTTGTAGTTCATGGAATTATGTCTATGAGTCTTTTAATATACTCAGGTTGTTCTTTATTTCCTACGGAGCGTTGCAGAATTAGTTTCCCTGGAGGTGAATGAAGTAAGGCTGGAAAAATCCTACCTGATCTTTAATAATCCTTCACACGCATGGTAATACTCCAGAATTGCACTATCATTGGATAATTTACACTTAAATCCTTCCATCTCTGTCCTCCCACCTTCAAAAAAAAAAATCCTTTCGTGTTACAGGGAGCCAGAGATTGCACACTTGAAATACCTTGGCCTTGTTGCCAGTTCAGTCTCACCTGCTTAGACTGATTTATTGTGGGGTTTTTTTTCCAGAGGGCTAGACTGAAAAAGACATTCCTCCCATTACAGTTAAGAGATTCAGGAAGTAATTTGCAGATCAGGAAACAATGGATCTCATACAATAAAAGCACTGCCTAGGTAATTCATAAGGAAAATAAACTTGCATTGTTAAGCTTGCACACTTTACTCTTATTTGTAGGCCATGTATTGCTCTCCTGTGCTTTCCACCATTAAGCAGTAATGTTATTGCATTAGTAAAAAAGCACTGCTGCTTTGACTGGCTTTCAGAACCACACACAAAATCAGATAATGCATTTTACTGAATTATGAAGAACTGTGTTATTTGTTTGTAACTGCTCACTTAGTTATTACTCTCAGGGCTCCGTGTTACAATTTAATCACTTCCCTGCATCTCCGGAGTTCTCACAGGCTGGCGTGAGGCAGCGAAGGGACAAAGCAGGATGAGTGGCAGCTAAGTGTTTCAATCAGTCAGGATACTGATTTATTTCTGCGAGGAGGAGTGTAAAGGAAATGAGAATGGCTGGTTTTTGTAAGTGATGCGCTGAATAGTCATCAGTTAAACACTGGAGGTCACACATAAACACTGGAATCTTGAGAAAGGAAAAAAAACCCACAGGAGTGTGTCGTGTCACCCTCACTGCACACAGGCTTTGGGAAGCATGTGGTGCTCAGCATGTCCTGGAAAGGCAGCACAAAGGATGAGTCTGGAATCCCTTCATTTACAGGGTTTTCCTCACAAAAGAAGGGCTATGAAGCATTAAAAGGCAGGGTGTTAGGAATTCTTTGTTGTCTGTCTAGTTACTGTACACACCTGTGAAGTTTTTAACTGTGTTCAGGATTCTGGCATTGCAGAATGTTTGAACTGGACCCAATGGATTGGAATAGGGCAGGTGGTGTAAATATCTGTGCAAATGGATCCCTCTTGGAGTTAAAAATATAACTTAACTAGAGCAAAAATAGGAATAAAAACATCGGTGGAATATTATATCTGAGCTTTAAAAATATTCATAGGTATGCCTGAGATAGGAACAGATACATTAAAGTTTTCATTGCCTACTTTGAGGCAATAGAAATCATGTAATTTTACATCACCCTTGAAGTGCTGGTTTTAATCTGAAGAAAAATAATCCTTTTTAGATAGTCTAAACAATAAATATTCTGTAGCAAACCTGACAGCATTAGATGATGTTTATAAGACATAGAAAATGCAACTAAAGTTTTTTGCTATTGGTGTATCATTCCTTCAATATTCCATCTGAACTCATATAGATATAAAATCCAGAGGAAGCCAGCAGATAGTTTTGAATGAAATTAGGTCTTTCTAAGATTTTAAACCTCTAGAGCCCACTGAAAATCTGTGCTCAACAATCACTGCTTTTATAGCAGGGAAGATACCTTAGCTATCAGGAGACTGCTTTAGTGGGGTATTCCCTAGAAAGCCCCCTGTAGCCTAGCCTACATTTCATCTTCTTTTTCTCAACTAAATCCTGAGGTTGTCAAACACTTTCATAAAAAGTATGCACTAAAATTTGATGAAAATATGGCTACATAGAGAAAGAACTACTTTAGGAGAAGCTTTTAGTGCTGACAATAGAGAAACTTTTTACTGTCTCATGAAAAACTGAAACTCTTGACTGCAGGGAGAGAGAAAGGGGACTTGCCTCTTGGTCAGAGGAGAAATCTCTGGGTTTGCTGCTAAATGCACTCAGGGGAAGTGAAGATATCTGCAGTATAAAATAATAAAATACAAAAGCAGCCCTTGCTATCGCAGGGACTGGATGGCAGAGGAGAAGCCCCACTTTTTGATTACACTGATTTCTGGATGTTTTATGCATCCAGATGAATTGATATTTCTTTTGATGGCACCCATTAAGACACAGATTTTGAGGCCTATTTTGTCTCTCTCACAGGGAAAGTGTGTGATATGTTGATAGATGTATGATCGTGGTGGTTTTGGAAGATGAAGGAGAAGAGAAAATGTGCTGTGGGCAGGAAACAGCAACTTCAGCATTTCTTTTCCCTCCTGTCTTTTTTTCCTGAGCTAACAGTCCATTCAGCCTGAATACAGATCTATTCTTAATGTGTTCAACTGCATTATTTAGCCCACCACTGCAAGTGAAATTGTTATCCCTGGAGATGGAATTGCTAAATTGATTTAAGGGAGCTTTGTTAATCTGGAATTTCATTTATATATTCCCTTGAATCTGTCCGTTGTCTCTTCTTTCTGTTTAGGAAGTGTGATTTTGGCCAAAAGGCACAAATACACACTAAGAGCAGCTCTTTAGCTCCTGGCTACCTGCAAGAAGGCTATCGAGGAGACTCTTGTCTTGTGAGAAGCACTTAAAACTTGCTATTAAGTCCTGTAGAGCCTCTGTTTGCAGCACATCGATCCTTTGGAAGTGAGGCCCTGAAGGAGCAGGTCTCTGTTGTGCTCCGTGGCTGTGAGTAATTACTGAGAAACACAGAAAAGAATACCTGAGTGGTTTATTCATAACCTGCTTAGTGGCTGCATTCCTGGCTCCTGCATGGTTTGAATGCCGCTTGCTGGAGCCACCAGTTGAAAACACAACCAACTGCTGGCTGAAAAGATCTGTGGTGGTTAAAAACACTGAGAGAGAGAGAGAGGTATCAAATAGTCCCCTGGAAGGATATGGATAAGGATTACATAAAAGAGAGAATTTGCGAGTCTGGAATGTGTTTTTCCCTACAGTATCTATTTCCGTTTTCTGTGAAATGGCTTTCAGTATTTAGGTTATTTCACAATTTGTTATAATCTCTTGGATATAGATCAGATATGAGATTTACGGTCGGAAAACAGGTTGAAATGGTTCTTGATGGTGTCAGGAATATTTGCAAGGTTTTAGCAGCTGATAAGGTGCAGATGAGTGCATAATACAAATAATAACATTTATTATCTGTATTGCTATCCCATTCTCCAGAACTGTGGAGATGGATTGGAGCCCTCCTTGCCTTCATTTTCCCCCATGGTCCTAGGCACTGTATCAAACAGGAAAAAAAAATTTCCAAATTATATTTTAGAATGCTTGACAGTAGAGACAACTGCAGTTTTCTGATGAGGAAATAGCAGAATGATGTGACTCTGGTTATGAGCTAGTCAGTGGTGTCACTGGTCAAATATCAACATCTTCTACTCCTTTCTCTCGTTCGTTAAACCACACAATAAATGACATACTCAAGGTGAAATTTTAGCAACAAGTAATTGGCTTTGGAGGACTGTGTGGTTGTTCTTTAGGGGGGCACTTGGACCTCCCCCTGAAGATGCTTTTTTTGGCAGCAGTGTGTGATGATACAGATAGAAAGGGTCAGAAATGGGATGGGTACAAGGAATTGGTGATTTAAGAATAATATGATAAAAATTACAACCTCTCAGCTGTCCCACCTTCCTCAAGTAGTGCATCCAGTAATCCTTTCCAGATTGTTTTTCATGAGGCCTGATCTGATGCAACATCAAATCAGCTTTGGCTACTGAGCAAAGTAACCCTCTCACCTGGCCTGACTGGGGGCTTACATGGGCAGTAAGAGTTTCTGTAACACATTTTTTGCAGGATCAGGCTTCTGTTTGCAGGATTTGTTAGTGCATTTCTTACTGGAAAAAGAAAAAGTTGTGTTACCTATGAAATGTTGAGCATTTAAAGCTTTCTGCTTGCCAACAGCTTTCTAGTTTCTCTTTGTGTTTCTCCATAAAGTCTGTTCTTTCCCAAATTATTCTGTCTCCTAAAGCAATCTTCAGCTAAAAGTGATCAGATTGGCACCACAAGCAGTTCAGTGTCTTGAAGCTGAGATTTGTGTTAGGGAAAATATGATGTGATGCAAGGACAAAAGGTGATCTTGCCCATGTTGGTCCATAATTAATGTATTTCTTTACTGTTGGTTTCAAAGGATTTTTTTCTAGTCAGGAGTTAAATGGACCCATTCAGTGTTGATATTTATGCAAATGATTGTTGTGTCACTCAGGTTGCAACATTAAAGAAAAAAAGCCAGATATTTTACATGCCTTTGAGTATTGCAGTGATTACAATTACCTACATAAAAGGAGTTGCTTTATTAATTAATTAACTGGGAGAAAAATGTCTAGTGACCCTCTGAAGGAATATCAATAACTGAAACATTAATTATGTAAATAAGATCTGTCTTTACTGTTCATTATTCATAGTTTAACATGAAAACTGCCTTTTAAAATAATGCTTCATTCATATATTTCAATGGAAGTCTAATCTGCCTAGCTTGTCACTTGGATCTGGGTTTTGAGTCAAAGACTGTAGTGACATGGATACAGACCTTGGGGCACTTCCTTTGAGCCACCAGCACCCAGTTCCTAATTGCTGGGCTGGCTTTTTTGGGGGGACAGGCTCTCTGAGGCAGCAAATCCCCTTTGGGAACGAGTTCCTGCAAAATTTGTGTCCAGAGAGACAGTTATTACATTTCATAGGTGAGGAAGGAGAGGAAAGAAGCAGCAAAATACTTGCAGAGCTTTTGTGACTTTCCCGTGGTTTCAGAAGGGAGGCTGCAGCAGAGCTGCAGAACCAGCCCAGCTCCAAGTCCTGTTGAGTTGTGGAATTTTAACTTTTCTCTGAGTCAGAGATAGCAGTACCAAGGCAAACAAATACCGTGAGGAAAACAAGGTTAGGCCACGTGTTTGGTTCCTGTGATCTTGTGCACTCAGTAAACTCGCTGGTCCTTTTTACATTTGGAAGATGTGACTGCATGCTTCCTGGCAAGTGCTGCAGGTGATTTCATACAGGTTATGAGAATCCTTGCCTTGTTAAGAGCTCTGCCTTTTTATTTTCTAAAGTTTCACCAAGCGTGTTAGCAAATTCTGATGAAGGATTCCTGGAGGGTTTTATACCTTTTCATATCCCTAAAGACGACACACAGAGGTTTCCAGGGCTGCTTTTTGCTCAGGTGTCTGTGAGTGCACCTGTAAGAGGAGAGGGAGGAAGAGCTGTGTTTCTTTCTCATAACCTCAAAGGCTGTGCTGCACGTAATCTTCAGCGTGCAGACAAAAAATAGTAGCTGTGCAGTCCCAGAAAATCCTTTACTCTCCACTCCCTGAAGAGCATCTGCTTATGAGCATGAGACATTCAGATTTCCTTTTTTTTTAATGCCTCAGAACTCGCTTTGCCCATAGCAGGAAGGGCTGATGAAGAAATATGTGTGTCCACCCCCCCGCCCCTTTCCCTTGTAGCGTGATGAATTGTGGAAGTCCTGATTGAAAATTCTAATCACAGCCTTGCAGTCCTTCAGATCACAACCCCTGACAGTTGATTCACTCCTTTTCATGCCTGCTGCCTCCGACTGCTCCTGGTGCCTCGTCTGCATGAGTCTATCATTAGCACACAAAGCATGATGGATTGGCCGGGGTACCTCCGTCCTCAGAACCTGGGAAATGCTTCTCTTTCAGAATCAAAGAACCTGTGTGTGACATCGTCATGAGTGAGAGAAGAAAGTAACGCGGTACTGGAGGTGCCTGTTGGCTGCCACTGTTTAGAGGGAAAATGATGCGTTATGGGGACTGTAAGTACCTGGCCTGTTTGTTTGGGGTTTGGCTCCTCGCTGGGAACGATGCAGAGAATCACAGATGTGGAGCGGGGCATGAGCTGAGCCTGGCATGTGCACAGCAATTGTAATACTTTTTGGAAATCAGAGCTGTAAACACTTCCAAAATTCTACTTAAAGTTCAGCCTGTTAATGAAATCATTGAGATTTCAGTGAGATCTGATGGCCAAAATGAGTACAAACAATTACTTTTGGTACAGACCGTGGGCTTGGTTCGCTTTGGTGGATTCTCTTCTATAGACCTTTTCAACAGGAAACTTTTGCAAATGTTTGCATCTTGCAAATGCTTTTATTCATCTGTGTGACTTGGCATTTAATGTTTCAGTGAACAAGACAGTTAAGTTTTGGCTCCAGTGAAAGATTGATAGGAACAATTTTCGAATGTGGTATCACAACAAAGTGAAAATATGTCATGTTCAAATACTGAGCTCTGATGCGTCATGTGGTCTCGTAATAAATGGAACAGCACCAGCAACCTGACAGATGTGCAAGAAAATGGTTTTAAATTTATGATGATTAATTTTCAAGATGAACTGCAATGAAAAAAATTGTTAGTAGATACTTAAAGAAGGTAAGGGGAGCCAGCTTTTTAAAATGAGAACAGGCAGGTAGTGATAAAGCTGCCTTCACTTTTATATTTTGCTTTCTAAAATTTTAGCAATGGGAAAATTGGTCTTCTGGCTGCTGCAGCTGCCGTTAACAGCTACTCGTGCAAGTGTAACATCTCATGGAAATTCCACTTCTTGGGTTTGTGCTCCTGCTTCGTGCTGGTTGTCTTGGAAGTAGGAGTAACTCAAAGCAGAGCTGAAGGTTTTCTACCTGGTGGTTCTTTCAGAGCCAGCAAAATTAAACAGCACTGAACTTAGTGAGAAAACAGAGGTAGCTTGATAGTACCTTGAAAGAAAACCAAACTTTTATGAAACTCAGCTTTTTCATTCATTTTGAGAATTCGCCACTTGAACATTGGCTTTGTTTTGCACTAGGACAGTTAAATGTAAAGAATGTTGTTTAATAAAGTATAAAGTGGTTTAGTTAAACATTGTTAGGTAATTTTGGGCTAAAAAGAGGCCTTGATAGCCTTTAGTGAAATCAACTCCTGCCAAATGCAAGAAGGTGAAATGGTTCCCATCCGTAGCAGTAAACTCCCTTATTTCAAGGAACTGTATCCTAGTGAGGCCAAAACTGAGCTTTCAAGTTGGAAATGGAGGCAAACAGCCTCAGAAAGGACGTGGGCTGTGCTTTTTTCAGAAGAGGAGTTCAGCTGGGGGAAAAAAATCCTAAGTGTCAATGTCATGTTAGTTTGAAACAAACAAAATGCATTTAAAAGGGGATGTTTTGTTTGTCATTAGCGCTATAAACTTTTACATGGGAATGTTTTAGGTTGACAACAAGTTATGTGGGAAACCCCAGCAATTGTCTGCCAGCTGTTAATTTCCAGCACTCTGAGAACAGCTGCCCTGTAGCATCTCCTCATATCCGACCTTCCTCGTCTTCAGCAGTGCTCCCTCTTCTTTGTCAAACACGCTTGATGGTTCCAGAATTTTCCCTGCCTTTCTGGGGGCAGTGGGTGTGTAACTCAAAGGCAGTATTTTATCTGTGGGTTGCAATTTAAGTTCACTTAATATTTAATAGAAAATGAAAATTCTAGAAGCCGTTTTGGCTGTCTGAAGATAGGTCTGAATGCACGTGTCCATTTTTTTTCTGCAGAGATACCTGTCAAAACAAGGTCTCTGCTGGTCCCTATCAGGTCCCTGTCTTACTGTTCCCAGAGGAAAGAAAAAAACAAACTGTCTGAAGAGCTTAAGGATCCAAATATAAAATTAGTATAACAAGTATAAAAATGTCAAAACAGATGAGATGTACCTGGAAATGTACAGTATATTGTGCTTGCTGCCTTTATTGCACTTCATTATGGCTTTCGTACAAGTTGCTTTGGCCTTTAGTCTTTATTATCAGGAATTGTTTTTATCCATTAAGATCCCCAAAGAACAGCCAAGATCGTGCTGAAATGTTTTTACTTCCAACTAATGCCAATATCTGTGCTGGAGGAAAAAAAAATCTGCGTTTTGTAGATGCTTATCAGAATCCTGGTACCCAAAATGTGTCAGATTATGTTCTGTACATCACTTAATAGCTGGGTACCCTATACATTTGCTGTTTCCAATTCACAAAGCATTATGCAGTCATCCTACGTGGGGCCATTTTCCATTCCCACTGAATGCTTTGTCCCTGCTCTGGAACTCCCAGTAGTCCGTTGACAATTCACTTTCACCGATATCAGAATTTTTCCCAATCTTACTTTGTTTTAGAAACGAGAATACTCTGGGAGGCTTCCGTGATCAGGACTGATCAGTTGTAATGTGGCATTTACAGTTGGATAGAATTCAAAGTTTCTTAAGCATGAATATTCACAGACATTGGTGTCTCACGTGAATGTGTTGTTCAGTGGTTCTGATGTCTGTTAGCACCCGACGTGAAGTGACCTGAGGAGTGTGTTCATTGCTTTCAATGACAATTGGATTGTCTCTCTTTTGCAGCTTCTGACAAGTTTGGCTCTCAAATAACCCATGGTTGTTTGCCATCTGAGCTGATGAAGCATCCTAAGTTTTGGAGGTTAATTCAGGGAACATTTTGAGTTGTATTTGTCATCGAAGAAGTTCCAAGTATGGTGGGCTGGGTTTTATTTAAAAGGGTGTAAAGCTTCATTAGTGCTTAAGGATTTATGTTGTCTGTAGCAACACACAAGATCTAGTGGCCTTAAGGCATGAGCAAAGTAGTTTTATTTTTAAAAATAATATACTTTTTAGTTCCACACTTCGTCTGTGTTAAACCTAAGTTTTCTGATTTGTTTAATTCAGTGAATTTCATCTTTCATTTCATTACATCAGAGAAGATCTCATGAAATGGCTATAAAGGCATATCCAAATTGCTCTCTATTGCCATGGAGAGCTGCAGTTCTGGCCTTTGTAGCTGTACCCAAGTGCACTTTAATGCAGGCAGCAGGAGTGGTGCTCGTGTGCCAACTGTGACAGCTCTGCCTCCAAGCACACTGTCCAAGCCTGCCCAGCACTGTCAGGGCTCACTTTTCACAGCCTGGTCCTGGCTGGTTTGGGCTCTGATTATAAACCACACAATAGAATTCCTATTTCTAGGTTTAGGTGTAAATTTCCCTAAATAGACAGTGTGGATTGTTTTTTAAAGTTTTTACATTTCCTCACGTCCTTTGCTGTGTGAAAAAAGGCTTCTTATTTACAAAATAATTATGATCACTGTAATGCAAGTATGTAACTTCTTAATAGAAAATACTCATAAAACCAGGTTGCTGTTTGAGATTACTGGTCTGAATCCTGGCAAGAGGTACCTAAATTACATCCATCACAGTGAGCAACATTTTGACATTTACAGATGGGCCTTTGACTTTACAGTTTGTCACATGAGACCTATGTGTCTTGGGCTGTAAACACCTGGAATCTGGAGTAGGAAGCTGGAATCTTATCTGTGCATGCAAATTTTTGCTTTTAAATTTCACTGTAAATTATTTTCATACCTTAAGATAGTTCCCCATCTGAGATGTGAGTTACCACTATTGATACAGTTATTAGATTGTATTGGAATTATTAGTTATTAGAGTATTAGAACTAATTTGAATTAAAGAGCATTCATGAGTTTTGGACCTTATGTGAAATGTTCTGATATGTACTTTGGCAAGATGAGCTAAACTGTTAGTGGAGGTTTTAGTTTGCTTCTGAAAGTGGAGAAATATTTTTCTCCTAAATACTGAGTGTGGAGTATTTCATGAGGTTTTGCTGAACTTTTCAGTTTGTTGATGGAGCTGCTCAAACACACCCAATAATGAAATAAAGAGCGCCAAGAGAGCTGAATTTCCATCCTGCTCTGCCACTCTTTGCTGGGAGTGACCAAATCACTTTTGCAATAGGTAATTCAGTACTGTGGTTTTCTTTTTAACTTTTATCTGGCAAATGAAGGCAGACTGATCAAAAGGCACATTGTCAGATTACATGTGAAGTCGGGATTTGTAGTTCCCCAAGAAAATGTGGGTTTCTGTATAGCCCATTTTAAGTCTGGTGCCATACTTTGCTAGGTATTAAAAATGTGATCTGTAATAAAATTGAGAAGAATGTATTGGCATGTTCATGTTTTAAGCAGGAATGGCTGTGGCTTGTCTGAAATGGTCTAGACTTCATTTTAACATCCAGTGACAAAGTGGAAAGGCTGTACAAACGTATGGTACTTTAATTAATGGGGACAGTACGAAGCTTTGAGAGTCCTCCGGAGCTTTTGTCTCTGTTGGAACATTGTGCTGTGAATCTTCCCTAATAGTTAAAGCAAATGAAGTAAAATAGCCTTTGGGCTATTTTGTTGCACTGTGTTGTAGGGGAAAAAAAATTAGTCCTGTGCCATTTTACATTTGCTGTCTGTGAATCAAACTGTGAAAGCTAATTTTAAAACTTTCACACTCGGCTTGAATGAGGACTGTCAGTGCTTGGAGAATGTCAAATTGAATGCAATTAGCTGGAGTTGGGCTGGCCTAGATATACCCATCAGCCTCAAAGTGCTCAGCCTTAATGACTGCTCTGATAAACTAACACAGAGGTTACAGAAAAGAATTTAAAGGCATTAAAGTCCTGCTGAGAACTTGTTGTGTGTAGAAGAGATCTTTGAAACCAGAATAGTTTGTACACCAAGGGGCAGGGAGGTGGTGAGACCCTGTGGAAAGTTAAATACAGCACAGAGGTGCATCCAGGAAAGGGAAACAAAACCGCTGATGAACCTGCTCTGAAATTGTAAATACATCAATTATTTACGTTTTTGTTAATTGTTAAGCAGCAAGTTACCGTTTATGGTCTCTGAAGTAGTTGGATGTCAAAAGCATTTGTAGAAGAGGCAGCTGGTACAGCTGTGATGGAATGAAATCCTGGAATGTTTTAGGGAATGGTGGCACTACTGGTCTTCTAGTTTGGGGAAATAATGGGGCTTTGAAGTTAATCTCTTAATTGTATCTGTTCATCAAGTGCTGCATCTTCCCGTAATGGGGACATGAGGTCCAAACTTAATTGATGAAGTGAAGTTCCATGCTTGGTTCTGTGTTCAGGGTAGCTTTGGGAGTGGATGTGAGCAAGTCTCCCAGACTGCAGGTGCTCAAGAGACAGGGATTTTAGGAAAAAGACTCGGGGAGAAATAGGAGATGAACAGCTGAAGTTGTGAGAAGAGCTATCTCTTGTATCAGCTGCTAATCTAAAACGTAATGACTCTTCCCTTGGAAGATGGGACGTTTGCCAGTCAGTGGACTGTGGCTTTTGGGATAGTATTTTTCCATGACAACAGAACAGAAAATGTGTTTGGAGCTCATTTAGAACCTTTCTTTTTTTTTTTTTTTTTTTTTTTTTTTTTTCCTTTTTTTTTTTGTTTTTT
>VZTE01006591.1:1118234-1234858 GCA_013397775.1 Eulacestoma nigropectus
AAATGTGTTTGGAGCTTATTTAAAACCTTTTTTTTTTTTTTTTTTTTTCTTTAGTTCTTTCCTCTTTTTCTTGGAGAAGACTCCCTGCAGAGTTTTATCTCCAGGTGCTGAGTGAGGTCTCAACCCAAGTTATTCCCTGAGAATTGTAGTGAGTGACCCCTGATTTTCCCCATGGAGAGGCAACCCTGATGGTAAATTGAAAAGAACTGAGTCTGTAAATTAGCATTTTACATGTCATCCCTTCTCACATGAGCAACACGAATTGTGCAGACAACAGCAGCATTTTTAGTTAATGAACCCAACCATAAGCACTGTTCACATATTTACAGGAGGTAGCATCCAGTCAAAAAATTCCATTAATTCTTTTTGCATGAATATTGTGTGCATGAGTGCATACATTTATGTGTGGATTTGTATGTATATGTACACTATTAGTGTATGCAGTGTTAAAGCATATAGAGTAATTCAAGAAGAATCACTGAGGAGGTTTCATTAGGCATGGAAATGTATTCAGCAGAAGATTTGAAATAACTCTCTAATGGAAAAAAAGGAAAAACTGTGCCATTTGACATGAGAAATCTATTTTGAACTATAGTGTATGCACAGTCTGTTTTCTGCTTTCCCTTTCTTGAAATTGTTGCCTGAAATATTATGGTGGCATGCAAAGGCTTGAAGTTTAATTTTAAATTTAATTTGCCTGAATGCTGCCAGGGTATTTTTACATAGACAGTAAAATTGCAACTTGGTAATACTTGGCACTCGATTTCTATAGAAATGGCATTCAGGATACAACTTCGGGCTCATAAGTAAAATAAGATGAAATCACACATCTTAATGATGATTTTAAAATATTTTCAAGACTGTGTAAATGTAATTTCTGCCTTGATTTTCTTAGTTTTATGGGCAGCAGGGGAGAGAGTTTGTAACAGACATATATGTGTATATATATATGTATTTAAAGCTGTGAATGAACTTTTTTCAATCTGTTGATCCAAATGTTCTTTAATAGCTAAAAATAGAATCAAATTACTTCATTTAAAAAAATCTGGGACTTATTTACTGAGCTTCAGACAGAATTATTCTTCCAATAATACTCTGAATAATCTTGAATAGAGTGCCAGAGGATTACTGTGCTGCTGAAGGCTGGGCTTCCCCACCTGTGTTTGCTGGTAATCTGGTGACATCAGTTGTCCTTCCTGACTTCAGTCCTTATAGGAATGCCTGTTTGCTGAAAAAAACCAGTATTTTAATGGCTATTATAATATGGAATATTTGCTTTGAGGTGTTCAGCGTTTGTTATCAATGTAACTTTCTCTTCAACCCCTCTGGCATCATCTTGGACAGCACAAGCCTTTGAGCTGGGCCTTCTTGTGGGGAATTAAACTGTCTGACAGTCCTGCCTGCCTTCTTCAGCCAGGTGTTCTGGCACTGAATGTGCACAGCACCAGAATATTCCTCTCACGTGATTCATTTGGTCATTTCAGCCCTGCAGAACCAGGGCCCTGCCATGCTGCCTTCAGGTGCTGTACCTGGAACCAGCTGGCTCAGGGCTGATCGTGGGGCTTCGTTGTGCTTCAGAGGTGGTGTCAGATCTGCAGTGGTGTGTAATTCATGGGGAGGAGCAGAGGAGATGAGAGAAAGACTTTTTTTCTTGGTTGAATGTCACATTTCCCAAAGGAAGTCTTTGGTTCAAAGATGGACCACAAAGTCTCTGGGTGGTTTGTTTTATTTATTAAAGTAGTTCTTAATAATGTAGTGTTTAATAAAGCCATGAATGCTCTGAGCATTCACAGCTCAAGACTGTTGTTTTGTCTTTCCAAGCACTTTCTGACACTGCTTTGACACACAGACCCGAAAATCACAGCTAGAACTGAACATCCTGCTTTTCTTTCCTCTCCTGTTTTTCCCAAGTCATGTTGAGAGACAGTCACTGCTGCCAGACCCAAATCACATCTTGCTGATGTAACTTTTGCAGGAGTAGGTGCTGAAGGAATGCAGCTTGTGAGCTGAATGCTGGGAGGTGCTGCAGTATGGTTGTTGTACACCTGTGCTGCTGCTTTTTCTGCGTGTTATTACACACACTCACACAAAAAAAATGTAAATTGCTGTTCCAGAGCCAAGCACATCAGCAACGAAATGCTGAATTTATCGTTGTCCAGGTGCAATGAAAAGTTGTGTGTGCAGTCACAGAGTAGCTTCTCTTTTCCCATGACGTCTTTAGGTACGAACAGTCTGTGCTGGGGGATCAAAGTCAGGGTTGTGTGATAAAGGCAGTCACTGTCTGTGGTCATTGCTGGGTGAGCAGGGGAGGAGGAGGAGGACGGGATGATCTCATGCCTTGGGGCAGCAGGACAAGGTCTGGGAGGTTGAACTCCGTGTACCATTGCTCCCCTGTGTGTCATGCAAGACGTCAGCCCTGGCACTTCAGTTTGATAAAGATAAAAGGGAGATAAAAAGGAGAACTCGTGAAGGGAAATGTCACACAACTTTAACAATTCGTGATGTTACCGAACACCACTGTAATTAAACCAAAATATGTCATTAGTAACCGAATCTCTTAAAAAATGGCCAGGAAGACTAACAAATTTCTTGTAAGAAACATTAGTTTTGACCCAAATTTTATTGACATGTTTTGGGCTACTGTAATGTGCATTTCTTTGGATGGGCTGCCTGAGTTAATGCATTAAGTACCATTAATTTCAGCTACTCTCTAGGTGCCTGTAGCTTTTGTGTACCTATGGATTGCAAGTATAAAGTGTTTGCTGTGACTGATGTGAAATAAATCCAGAAAACTTTTAAAAGCATTGTTTGCAAAAGAAGCAATATTTTTAGAAAATGGAGTGAACTTTTCTTTGCCAACGTGATACCATGTCAGTAGTCTTTTTTTAGTTGGTTGGTTTGTATTTTTTTAATTTTTAATTGACTTTATTGCTAGGCACTGTTCTGTAGTGTTACTATTTCCAGTGTAATAATAATCAGGAATCTGCCCTTCTTGCTGTGTTTTTGATAATAAATATATCTGAAGATGGAACCTATCGTGCGTGTCTTTTTTTTTTTTTTTTTTTAAATAAAGAAATGTATCTATGCTCTTATTAAAATTAAAGAATATAAGTATCTTAGGCTTTTTAAAATCTAAGTAGGATGAAGAATTCACTGCAGATGATCCTGTGGAAAGGCTTTGCAAGAGGAGGGCAATCAAGAAGGGATAATTAGAGTTACTGTTTAAATATGCAGAAAGCAAAAAGCTTATCTGGAAGAGCAGAGTGAAGTGTAAGTACAGCGTAAGACTCACGTAAGGATGATTTGCAAGCAATAAAGGCACATCTCCCTGACTTTGTAAGTACAAAATAATAAGCAATATTGAATAATGGAGACTGTAATAGTGTGGGATATAAAGCCAGTGGTATGTGATTTTACCATTAGATCTTACCTGAAGGGGATGGATTGGTTTAGCACTGCCAGAGCGGGGATTACAGGTATTTGGAATGTGTGTGCAGTAAGGGATGAGAGTAATTGCTCAAGGTAATCTCCGAGCAGTTAACTCAGAATAATGATAGGGAGTTGGTGGGATTTCTGTTCCCAGGTTTTACTTCTTGCTCTGAATCAGCCTGTAGGTGTGAACACTGATGGGACTCTTGCTGCTCCCGTGATTTGAAAAGGTTTGCTGAAGAACCAAATTAATGTGCTGCTAAGAACAAATCCTCCTTGGCAGAGAAATGGGTCGGATGGTCTTCAAGTTCTTAATCATCCCTGATTTTGTAACTCTGTCATTATTTTCATTAATTAACTTGAGTGGGTAACACAAACATCACACTTCCTCCAAAACTAATATTATTGCTGCCTGCTATTTAGTCTGTTGAACTGAAAAAAAGCCCGAAACAAACCAAACCGTTAAAGTCATGCACAGGCAATAACGTCACTGAATGTGTGTTTATCCAAATGGCTTTAACTGGGCATCATCTGCAGTCTCACCATGTACTACTGAGAGCCTGTCTGGTTTCACAAGCCGGGCAAGGCCAGGCCTGCCTGATGCTGAGCTTTGGGAGGCAGGAGCTGCTGGGAAGGCTGGAATTGAGGAGCTGGGTTCTTCCCTGGGGCTCAGCTACAGGGCACCTGGCTGCCAAGGGTGCCCCACTCAAAGGAGAAAGGAGTGGGGGGCCCTGACCACTGGAATTCTTTTGAGTTCCCCTGGCCCTTTCACAAGGCCATGGGTGCTTAACCCAGTGGTCCTGGCTACCTTCCAAGTGGAGTAATTAAATTCTGCATTCCCGAATTCCTTCTTGTTTTAATTGCATTTGGTATTCTTCACCTTTTGGCTTTAAACTCGCCTGGCGAAACAACTGTTTCTCATTATAGCAGGGACTTTATTTCAGATCTGGGTGTATTACCCTTGACTGTAATGTACATTGTTTTAAATGTGCCAGGTGTTCCAGGAGAGCAGGGTACAAGGGAGAGCAACATTTTACTTCTATTTTTAATTGGTTTCCTTTGCTGTACTGAAGTACACCCATGTGATGGTTATTCCTGTTTGCTCTCTCAGTTTACAGGCCTTGTTAAGACTGTAAAATCAAAGGCAATTCATGAAAATATTTTAGATCTTTGCTGCATCCAGGAAACCTTCTGTTTGCCTCTTTGTGCAGCTTTCATCTCTTTTGTGTAGTCAGTGAAATCTAGGGCATCGCTGGAAATTCAGTTTTCGGTGTGGATCCAAATGTTCACCTGATCATGGAGACTGCTCAGCACTTCACAGGAACCAGCTGGTAAACAAGGGAATCTGTGCTACATCTCCCCTAAAATATGGCTTGGTTTCTACTGTGCCAGTCACTTCTGTTCGTGTACTGGAGCCTAAATAATTGATTTTTCAGTGTGTGCCACAGCACAGCATTTTAAAGCCCAGGCTGCCTTCTTGATGAGTGTTGTGATTCTTCAGAAATTTTAATTAATGGATGGGGATGTCCAAAAGGTGAAGGCAGTAATGAGAGTGAATACATGGTTTAAATCTGGGAAAGTAATTTCTGGACAGGACAAATCTTTGATATGGATAAAATTCAGATTAGTTCACTTAAGGGTTCACCTGGCCCTAATGATGCCTAAATTTAGAACTTGTGAGCACCGCTGGCCTGCAATCAAAATATGTTTTTCCCTGCATAAAATGGAATTGTATTAGTCAATTCGCATTAGCCAAGTCTGAAGTCTGTGTCTGGTTGGATTTATTTGTGCTGGGCTGATGACAGAGCTCTGTTTGGCTTTTTGTTTGACCTGGATATGTGTATCTTTCTTAGTGCTGTCAGTCTTCTCTTCTGCTGCTCAGTGAATACTCCTGTTACTGAACATCCAAGATCTGTAGCCCTTTATTAAATTATGGAGAGCATTACTTGTACCTTTAGTATTTACCTTTGGGCATTAGAACTCTTTTTCCTAGAAAATAACCTGGTACAGGATTTTTTATGGAGTTTCTGAAACCTCTCTGAAAGAAAAAAAAAAACCATCCAAGCATATCTGGGAATGCCCTAAAAAAAAAAAAAAAGTAGTAGTAATGAACACATCTCCTTTTTTTGTTTTTTCTTTTTAAATTAAGGAGTATATTTCATGTAAGTGATTGCACAGAAGTCTTTAAAAGTAGGAAAGTCTCACCTCTGTTATGGACTATAAATTCACTTTGTATAGCATTCTGTATGAGTTCCAGAGGACAGCCCCAAGCTGACAGAAAGCCTTTCCGCTGTGGACTTGATTTTGTTGGTATGCAGAGAGGGCGGGCAAAACCAGCGTCCTGTGTTTCATCCTTCTGCGTGAGGATTAATCATGATCACAGCTGCAGAATAATGCAGATCTTAGCTGGGGCTGGAGAGGGGGAAGGGATGGATGTGGGGAGAGCAAAGGACATCTCTGTCTTCCCCTCCACCAGCCCCTCCTGCCCTCGGAGGCTCTGTGGTCGATGGAGGAGTTGCAAGAAGCAGATTCCTGCCTTTTTTTTTTTTTTTNNNNTTTTTTTTTTTGTTTTTTAATAAACTAGTTAATCTTTCATGCATCTTGTGTTTTTTCCTTTAATCGTCAGGCATGCACTCAGTTTTCCAGGAGCACACACACACAGAGTGTTTGCACGGCTTCCTGGTTTCCTTGATGATGCATCAGGCACCGGGTGCCGAAATGCTGCGGGTTCAAAGGCACACGGATTTACACCAGTGACTTTTACTGGGTCTCTGTGGCCAGCCCCGAAATGCCCTGCAGGTCAACTGTTTTTGAAATGGATAAAAGTGTGCTAATTCCTTCAAGGTAAATCAGGAGGATTATGACATCTAGGAGGAAGAATCTGCCAGACAGTTCCGAAGCAATATAACTAGGACTGACCCAACAGCATCTCTAAAGCTTCCAATAAAAGTGCCTGAGGAGTCTGCCAAGAAGCCAGATGCTGCTGCTGGAAAAATACCTTCTGTAGCTTGGCATTTGTCCTGTAATTGCTTCCAAGAGAGAATAAACTGTAGCATGACAGTAGAAGGTGAATGGTTCCTCGCTGCATGCTACTTGGTGATTTTTAAAAATTTTTAGAAAATGAGCATTATTTTCTGATGTGTTACCACTCATGCAGGTCCTTGTACTCATTTAACTGCTTACGAGTTCCCCTTCTGAATAATCAAACTTTTTTTTTGTTTTTCCTGACATGTTAACCTGGCAGTGGTTTGATTTTTCTTTTTCCTGTGATTCCTTTTGTGGGGTCCCTAACCTGATCACCTGAGATTTGATCCTGTTAGGGTGTGATGTGTTCATGTAGACCTGGTTGTGTCACACTGGGGACCCTATATGGATGTCTCTCTGTATGGAATTATGATACAGCAACTAGCACCACAGAGTTCCAAGGGTCAGATTGTCGTGTGGCTTTGTTTTTCTTTTAGTATATTTTCCAGCTATGGGAAGAGCACTGTCTGTTATTATTCAGAATTGCTGCTGAATCTTATCCAAAACCAGAAAATGCATGGAAACTTCTTAGGGAAGGTGCTTCCTCCCTTTGAAAATGTTTAATATTCCTACTGGTAGAAAGCAGAGGCATTTGTGGAGCGGTGTATAACCTAATCAGATACAAATGAGATGAGAACAGATAAGTGATTCCAAGAAAATTATTTATTTGAAATTTCTCCAGTAGAATCTAGCAGCTGTCCTCAAATACTTGTGTTTGGTATCATGCAGGAGCCTGCCTGCTGTTCATCCCAGCAGTCCTGTGGGATTGCCTTCAGCAGTGGTTTGAAGACTGAACTATTTAAATGGAATGGTCGGAAGTAATTCTGCAGCTAAAACTCATCATAGAATCACAGAATGGCCTGGTTTGGAAGGGACCCTAAAGCTCACTGAGTTTCAACCCCTTGCCATGGGCAGGGACACTTTCCACTGTCCCAGGCTGCTCCAAGCCCTGTCCAACTTGGCCTGGGACACTTCCAGGGATGCAGGGGCAGCCACAGCTTCTCTGGGCACCCTGTGCCTGCGCCTCACCACCCTCACAGGGAAGAATTTCTTCCTAATCTCTGCTCTAAACCTACTTTCTGTCAGTTTGAAGCCGTTCCCCCTTGTCCTGTCACTAAATGCCCTTGTAAAAAGTCTCCCTCCATCTTTCTTGTAGGTTCCCTTCAGGTTCTGGAAGGCCACACTTAGGTCACCTGCTTACCAGAAAATTTAAAATATTGGTATTTGTCAGTTGTGAACAAGAATGTAGAAGTATTTATTGCCTGTTTGTGTGAATTCATACTTACAGTCCCAGAAGCTTTCTGCTTTTTCCCTTTGCCGTGCTAGACAATGAACTTTGGTAGGAGTTGGGTGGTTGAGTTTGGCATAATAAAGCAAAAGTCCATTTCCAGCAAGATGAACTCCTTTGATCAGTTTCCCTAATACTTAACAGTCAAGGGAACAAGGGCTGAGTGTTGAAAAATAGCAGTGGATAAAGATCCTGGCATAGGGGCTTTTTGTTGTTGTTGGCATTAGGAGGCTTTGCTTTGCTTTGCTGTAACGTCAGGAAGCTTCAGAGAATGGAAGGGCACAGTGTACAGGTCAACTCGTGTGGCTGAACAGGTCTCAAAGGGACCTGGAAAAGTTGGTGCAAAATTCACATCCTTTAAGAAGGTCAGTGTAAGGCATCATTCGAAGCTTTACTTCAGATCTCAAAGTATCTTAAATTGGATCTTGTGTCGGTATAGTGCTGTTATTTTATTTAAAAGGAACGAGAAGGTGAGTTCTAGTTCAGTCCCACTTGAAATATTAAGAAAATCATCTTGAATTAAAAAAAAAAAAAAAAAAAAGGCTGAATTAAGATATTTCTGTGAAGGACAGGAGATGAACAAGTTTCCTTCAACCTACTGTGGCACTTACAAACATGCTGAGCTGTCCAGGATGCGGAATGTTTAATTCCATCACCTTTTCTTCCCATTAGAAGACACAGATTCTGATTGTAAGGAATTTGCATTTCAATATGAAACATGGTGTCTGACATTGCTTTTACCTTCTCCCTGGTGATGCTCCTGACTGCACGCTTCTCCCTTTCCTTCGGTGTGATGATTGCACCACCGCGCTTTAGTAATCATTTAACAGCTCTAATTACAGAATACCGTGATCCCAGCTGTGTACTTTGTCCTCCTTGCCTTCTTAGTCTCTGTTTCTTTGGTGTCGAGAGGATCACAAAAGAGCCGTTCTTCAGCTTTGCAAAAATAAATTCCAAAGGCCCTGCTTTGGTAATGTACAGATTTGCATTTTCTCGTGGCTTTGGAGTTAACAACATTGAGTTTTATCCATAGAGGGGTTGGTGGGTCTGCTGTTGCTTACATCAGTCACGCCAGCATAACTTCTGTGACACTAATGCAGGTACACCAGCATAAAATTGGTGTAACTCCAGCTCCATTAAAATCAATGGAATTACGCCAATACGAGTCAAATGCAGCGCTATTGATTTTGTGCTGGTGTGACTTTATTGGCTGGAGTGGAGGTGAGGCAGTTCCTGCTGGTGGGGCTCGGGTCGCAGCCGGGCTGTGCCCGTGTGTGGAGCAGTTGTGACTTCGGTTTCTTGTTTGTTCTTGCAACTTTAACAGCGTTATCAGAAATTCCTTCTCTGTTCTGCTCCAGGGTCAGCAGCGTGGGAATCTGGGAGTAGCAAAGTCTTGTAGTAATGCAATTGATAGAGGAAAAAGCGTTAGGTAATTCAGTTTCACTGAGCACAGGGAATCTCTAGTCCCATCTGAATGATTTCCTCCGTTATCTGCTAATGTGGTATCAGAGGAATGATGTGAAGTTTTTAAGCCTGCTCCTTTTTGATGTGATACCCTGCTAAAGCTTACAGAAGCACTCTGAGTGGAATTTTGAGTCAGAAAGTGCACTTAAAGGAACAATGAGTGCTGTATCTATACCCGCAGCACACTGGGATTGTTCCTGGTTTTCAGCTCTCTTGGCTGGAGTTGCATTCCCTGCTCCCTGGGCAGAGGAGAAGTGGTTTTTCCTGAATTCAAATGGCATACCTTTAGTATTTCAAAAATTCTTTAAAGCAAGTCCGTGTCTTCTATTTTGCCTTTGTTGCATGAATGCTGCCCTGTATAATATAAAATAGAAACTGGAATATTAAAATGAAATGTTAGTAATTTCCCATTAAAAATGTTGATGAAATCAATTCATTCCTTTGAAAAGCTTCTTTTTAAGCCGGTCAGCATTTTCTGTGAGTAGAAAATTCACAGCACTTCTGGTGAATAATTGGTGGAGTGGAGTGCAGTATTCACCACTACATGGAGTGATTTCCAGGAGGAATTTCAGTAATTATTCCTGCCGTCATTGGAATACTAATAAAAATCTTACTTTAGAAATATTTTATAGGTCAGTTTTTTGCCAAGATGCTCTTACAGTGGTGAATCAGCTTCAGTGGTGCTGTTTACCCCATCTGAGGAACTGGGTAACATGCCTGAAAGATGCCCTAGAAACAGAAGAATGAAACATAGTTTAAACCCCAATAATCTTAATAAAATGTGTTATTGGCATTAGTTACATGTAGGGTTTTGTTAAAAAAGAGCTTCTTGTTTTCAGGAGATAGAGAAATATTTTATGAATACAGTCAACTACAGCAACTAAATGCAAAGGAAAATTAAATGCTGTGGTTTGAGTACTGAGTAGTCTTCTGATATTGGAAGAATTAAAAAGGGTTATTTGGGAAGTGTTGTTCTGGAAGACACTACAGACATAGTACAGAAAGCTGAATAAAGCATTTAAAGCTCCTTCCTTTATGTTAATGTGTAGAAAATTAGGAGTGGAGGGACGTACATGCTCATTTTAGAGCGAACAAAACTATGAGATCTGGAGGCAGTTGTGAGTCTTCACAAGCTGTGTAACTTAGGGAGGTGGTGGGAGACGAAGGGTGCTGGGTTCCAGGGGAGGGTTTGTAGGGGACTAAATGTTTGTGTAGCATCTCAAGTTTGTGCATGTGAACAGAAGAATTCCTGTCGCCTTTACGGGCTGCAGAAATACCAGTAAAGAAATGGCAGGAAAAAGCAGTGCTTGGCATGTAGTGCCATAAAGGAGAGTCCTTTGGCTTTGTTACTGGGAGCAGTGCATTCTGCTGTTCTGGGGCCACATGGCAAAATTGGAGGAGAGGGACTGACCCATGAGCAGTCTAACAGAGATTCCTGTTTTCTGTGGCCAGGTAGCCAGAATTTCAGTGCATGGTCTGACTTAGATTTTGCTGCTAAACACGTTACAGAATTTGCTGTAAGGAAGTGTCACCGACAGCTCTCCTGTTTACTTTTGTTTCCTCCTCATTTTCTCCTCCCTGTCAGTGTCTTAAGCTCTCTTTTACCTCCCCTTCCCCATTTTCTGGTTCTTATTTACGGGCCTTGTTAACTGCAGCGTATCAGTGGGTTTTGGATCAGTCCCTTGGGTTCCCGTCTGGAATTAGTGCAGTGCCAGATGAATACTCTGATGTTCGCCAGCCCTGACCATTGGGGAAATGAGCTGATGAGTACAAAACAGTGTGAGCAGCACCAGAGGATTTCCTGGCCCCTCTCCCTGGAGGGTACGAAGAGCACTGCTGGCAAGGATGGGTTTTCCGTCGTCTTATTTGTGTGTGGTCCCACTGCTGTTCTCGGTGTTAGGCTTCGAGGGCAGGTGGGAAGTGGATGAGTAACGTTTTCTCCCTGGATTGCAGACCTTTACACTTGAACTGGTTTTAGTTTTCCAGGATCACAGCACTTTTCACTTATATTTTCACTTATATTTTACCCTTTTAGTACGTTTGGGCTTTGTTTAACACTTGTAAAACCATGGGCATCAACATCATTATGTTGGGTGCTCTGGAGGAGAAAAAATTAATTGCAAGGCTCCAGAGGCATAAAAGCAAGAGCAAAGGATGGGAGCACGGCTTTTGTTTTGTCAAACCAGGGTTTGGGAGGTACCATCCTCTTGTCAAATCCCACTTTGGGGCTGTGGAGAACTTAAATACCTAGGGAATGCCAGGGCTTAGTTACAAATCCTTTCTAAGACTGCTTTTCTTTTATATAAGCAGATGGAAACTGGTTTCAGGGGAGGGAACTTCTTAAGTTTTGAAGTCCTGAAGAAAATTAATTCATGTATTTGAAAGCCAGAGGGCAAGTATTATGATCATCTTGTCTGACCTCCTTCATAACTTGGGCCAGGGGAAGTCTCCTAATAACCCCTTCATGAGCTCACTCAAGCGGGGTTGAAAAGACAAATGATTTGACAGAAATTGTTGTTTCACAGGCGTGTGGGGGAGGCGAGTGGAGCTTGGGACTAATTTCCCCGTGCATAAAGGGTCCAACCTGTGTTAATCCTAACTGCAAAGTGAATTGACGAAAATATTTCTAGGCTAAGGCTTTAGGTTTTATGCTGGCGTAGGAGTAATAGAGAATGCAGGCTTAAGAACTTCTCCTGGAATTAAAAGCCAGTTAATGCCAGAATGCGCTGATTGTGTTCCTGCTGTAGCCACTTAATAAGGCCACAGAAAATGTCAGTATTTTGTTAAAACGAAGAGCTCAGAATCCTCTTTAGGAAAAGCTGAGGCGTGCACATAACGTTGCAATAGCTGGAGCAGTAACAAGGCACACAAGAAGATCGTTAGAGTGGATGGATACGTGTAAGATGATGGATTTTATTATTTTTTTTTGAAATGCAGCTAACAAAATTTTGTCTTTAGAGCAGGGAGAGAAATGTGGCAGAACTGATCAAAGAAAATAGCATCTCATTGATAAAACACATGCTGCAGTGCTTTCCACAGTTGGGAGGCTGTAGTATTTAACAACGGTGACCTAGATTGGAGGAGACAATAAAAGCTGTTGCTGTGAGGAGCAGATTGACTGCCATTCTCATCTGGGTAATAAACGGCTGAAATATGGACAGTGCATGAAAGTTTACTAATGTGGCTTACATGAAGACCTACACTTTTGGAGGAATTGTCTCTGTAGCAAATTCAGTTTGAACTATAGCTTGTGTGTGACGGATGTTTATGTGCTCCTTTACAAAGATACCTATTACTTTATTCAAGGATCTATGAGCCTGCGAGAGTATGACCTGATTAGGTTTGAAAGTAAATCAATATGTGAACCTGTCCAAAAACAGACATGCATTTATTTTAAAAAATATTACTCAGTGGGATAGCCTCGAGGGGATACAGCTTTTCTGGAGAGTTTCAAATGAGATAGCAGTCATATGTTGTTACTTTAAAATATTCAGTGCCATTCAGATGCTACTATTTCAGCTGTCCTGTTGGAAATAGCTGACAACAGGAGATGACATTCATGATGCTTTGTAGCCACAATGGTCTTCGAAGACATTAAAACTTGCTTAACTACAGGTCCTGGGGGTATTCAGTATTTATTTTTAATTTATTTTTTGAATAAATGGACCTATTATAAATATTTTCCTTTTGTGAAGTGGCTCGTGTTAGTGCTCCTTGTGGAGTTATGCAGTTAACCTTTAGGTAAATATAAATCCGCATTCTCGAAAAATAAACTGTCAATCCAGCTGTGACTTGAGAGATGCTTTAAGTAAGTGTCATTGAGCTGTAAAGGCTGATGCATCCCTACTGTGCTGTAAAACTAAATATTATTAAATTGGGTTGCGCGCGGGGGGAGGGGAAGGAGATGGGGGCTGAGGGACATCTGTTCTGCACAGAGCTCCTCTCCCTGCTCGTGGGGGGATTTGAAGCGTGAGTGAGGAGGGTGGAGGCGTTCCCCCAGCGCTGCTCCGAGCAGCTGCGCTTGCGGAGAGGCATCTCCCTGTCCGTGGGCCTGGCCGGAGAGCGCTTGGATCCTGGAGGCGTCGCTTTGGAGCTGTTACTCCTTTTCCCTCTCTGATCAGCCTTCCTTTGCTTTGTCCTTTCCTCCTCTTTTCTCAGCTGAGAACGTTCATCAAGATGCTGTTGGTTTATCCAGGTCTGTTACACCAAGCAGGTGTATTTAGCAAGCGCTGCAACTTCAATTTGTGCGTCGCTTTAGTTTTCCTCCTTTTTTTGCCACGCGGCACTTGTTCGGATTCCACAGAGGGGGAACGGGGAATTTTGTATTTCAAAATCAGTTCAGCAGATTTTGAAAAGCTATCTTTGAATATTCTATAATACACAGACAGATTTGAAGAGCTTATTAAAGAAAGCCCCTGACACACTTCAGCAATATTAAATCGCTTCAGACGGTGCATGGCAGTGTAATGTTACTGAAGCATTTTTAAATGTTAAAAGAGCCTGGATTTGAAAGTACTGGTGGATTCACAGCCCTTACTGTGAGAAGTGATTTAGAGTGTCAAAATTACTCCAGTGTTTGCAGTCTGTTACTTTCTTAAGTGACAAAGAAGGGACATTAGTAAATAACTCTAACTGCAGTTAATCTCTGGCCATCTAACCAGCTGATATGCTGGGTTAATATCTTTATTAAATGCTTATTTAATAAGTGGGCAGCTGTTCAGACAGGCCAGATGGACTTCTCTGTAATTGTGCTAATAATGAGAACTTTCTCACAAAAAGAAAGGGCAGTAAGAAGATGCATTTGGTGAGGGAACATCCTGACAAATGGCTTCAGGACAGTCTGGTCCTCTGCCCTCGACAGACTGGCTCAAGTAAGTGGTTCATCCCTCAAAGCAAGAAGGACCAGCAGTGAGAATTGGAGCAATGGGTTATTTTCTGCTTAGATGTTTATTCTTTGTGTAGTCTTTGCCTCCAGAGCTCTGACATCCCCTCAGTCCTGCCTCCCTCATCCTGCTCCAGCACATTCCTGCTGCGGGTTCACAGCTGGTACATTTTTGTCCCCAACAAATACATGTTAGGTAAAGCTGTTGCTTTCTCCCTAAATGTTATCTTTTTGCACCTACCCCATTTTTGTTTCATGGGTTTAATTAACTATTTTCAGAGATCTTTGCAAGAAAGATTACTGGATGGGTGTTAAAAATTACAGCTTTGTTTGTGTGGAGACAGATTCTTTTATACTGGAAACATTATCATAAGCAAGAGGAGTGGCAAAGTATGATGTTCTCAGCATGAGCAATGAATACATTTTTCATTTGTCTTTGTTCAAGTAAGAGAATGAAAGCAGTGAAAGAACATTGGAGGAGTAAAAATCTGTACTTACTATCTGGCAGTATGGAATTGCTGCATTTAAGAATTGAATCCACGCAGATTTTTTTTGCTTTTGGTGACATTTCCAGCTACTTCCTGCATCGTGGTCTTTGTCCTCCAGCTGCTGGTCCAGAAGTGCTGATCTGCTGTACACCCTGAGCACTGTCTCTAGGCTGTGAAGGCATCTCAGACATGCTGAAACATCTCAAATATAGATGTTTGAAGTAGTCACAGATAACTGTGTTTAAGCATCTAAAATTGTGGACAACTGGCTCAGTAGATGGAGAATTTTGTATGTTTCTCCCTTGCAGTGGTTTGGCTTTTTTATTTTCCTTTGATGTTTTAAACCCGGAAAATGACTGTTCCTTTTTGTTTCCTTCCTTCACAGCACTCGAAAGGAGTGAATGAGATGAACTGTTTGGGTTATAGTATCTGAAAGGCTAAATTATTCTCTTGGAGAGACGTTCTAAATGAGCCTGACCGAGATCCTGGATCTGTGTGAAGAGGACTAAGGATATAGGATGTCAACTGAGACAGAACTTCAAGTGGCTGTTAAAACCAGCACAAAGAAAGACTCCAAAAAGAAAGGTAGTGACTCATTTCTCTTTATTTGTGTGTGTTTTGTACTTTAATCAGCTCCTACATCAGCCACCTTTGGCACATCTGTGGCTCTTCAGTTATCCGTGTGCTCAGTGGGATTTGTTAAGCTCAGTGGAAGTCTGGTACAGAAATATGGGGTTTGATTCTCTGACATTAACAATATATCTCATTGAAATATGTCTGAAATTTGAGAAAAAACTTGCATATTATTTATGGTTCTCAAAGAGCAACACAATTTTAAAAATTACTCAGCAAAAGATCACTTTTTTTTCTCTGCTGATAAATACATTTTCTTCTGATGGCTTTTTTTCTACTTTGTTTTGAACTAACCAGACCTTAAATGCACTTTCTGTTACTGGAGTTTGAATTTTGCGGACACTTTGTGAAGTTAGAGAACTCAGTAGAAATCTGTAGAGAGGTTAATTGTAATCTGATGAAGGAAATATAAACGAGGAGGAAGGAAACTCAGAATTAAGGAGGAACTATCGATAAATGCATGGTTGGATTAGTTCCTATTTATATTTACAATTTTGCCTCAGACTGTAGAGCAGTTCTTTGGAGTGATAAGTGTGAGAAATGGGACCATATGAATTTGGTGCTTCTGCTTGCTTAAAGATTTTTAGTAGGGATTTTTATCCTTAGATTTTTATTAGTATTTTTATTGCTTATGGTTTTAAATACTGATGAACTTGGAGCCCAAGACCTTGAATTCTAGTGGTAGTTCGTATTGTTCTGTTCATCTTTGGTTTTTTTTTAAACCTGTACATGAAATAGAGATTGAAAACAGATTTAATGTGAATTACTCAAATAAAAAAGGAAAACAAAATAATCATACTTAATAGTTTTAATACTCGATGCAGCAAGATTTGAACTTTCATGTGAGCTCTGGAGTTTGTCATTCTTGTTTCTTTCTGGGAGTGTGTAATTTAGCCGTTTACTTCTGAGGGTTTTTTACATTTTTCCAAGACAAAAAAAAAATCTCATCTTTGCTCATATATGTATGCAGATTTCACTCATAGATAACTTGAACTTCTGGCAGCCATACCATTTACTGCAACAATTTACCAAAACATTTACTAAGGCCTTGCGTTCACTTTAGGTTTTGTATCAGAAATTTTTAGTATAAAGTTTCTAGAAGACACAATTAAAGCAATTAAAGTATTTCCAGTGTTTGTTCGGGAAGATGGTTCAAAAACCTTATGACTGCTCTAGGCCTACACTCACAAATCAAAAATGATTCATTTAAGATAAAAAAGCTGCAGTTTGGAAAGGCAGAAAAAGGGGAACTTTGATGTAAATGAGAATGGGATCTAAGATGTTTAAGGCAAATAAAGTTAAAAATGGTTTGGTTGTATGATCGTTCAGTTTTTGGGGGCAGGCAGGAAATTAAAAAATGTCATTTCTTTGCAATATGGATAACATCTTTTTGATGTGTGTCTCCTATGTTATTTCTTCTGCTGGAGGCTGAAACTTTTGAAACGAGCAAACAACTCTTTTAGGAACTTGACGTTTATGTTAATAAAATATTCGGCATCCAACTTGTAAAACCATTTCTGTGAATCGCAATAACTGAACGCTTCTCTGCCCAAAATGCGATTCTATCCCCCAAATGGAAATTCTGAGGATTACCCTCAGCGCTGAGGCGGAGTATGAAATACCTTGTGTGGCAGTGATCAGTGTGTCTGGAGAGCTGGAAGGGACAGGGAATGGCAGTGGCACATGCCCAGGATTCCTCTGGTTCGGTGTTGCCTGTGCAGCCTGAGTGCATCCGATCCCATCAGCCGTCCCCGGGCTGGAGCCGCGAATGCTTCGCACAGACAAGGTACACAGTGCACACGCTGTTTGCTATTCAAATCCCACAGAACGAGAGTCAAAAGAAACTTGGTGTGCTCATTTACTTGTCACTGAGTTGTGTGCACTTGCCTGTGTTCCAACAAAGGAGCCCTCCTCTGTGTAGTGTGAGTGATGGACATGTGAAAAACAGAGATTTTTTTTTTTTCTTTTTTTCCCCTAAGTTCATTAACTGCGAGCAGTGACAGGTAGCAAGTGCTAACATGAAGTTTCTAATGTTGCTGATCAATGAGTTTGATTATCCAGCAGAACTGAGTATTCCCAAGAAATAAATCTTTGCTGTATAAACAGAAATTTCAGCTCTGGTGTTTTCCCAGTGTTTTGTTGCGCTTGTGGAAGAGCTGTGCATCCTTCTCCATCCGGAGCAGGGACAGGCCTCTTTTGCTGCACTATCCACTGTTTTGGTAGTTCTCCTGCCTTCTGCAGCTCACAGCACTGCATGGAATGTCTGTCCCACATTTGTATCCCACACTGGAGGTCTGGGGTGACTGAAAAGGGATGAGGATTAGGGTGGAGTTGGAGCACAGGACAGGGTTCTTTCCTGATCTCAGCCTAAGTCTTCTGTGTAGTCTCAGCTGAATCTTTAGCTCTCTCTCCATCTGCATAAACATCTAGTAAGGTAGTGTTTCTTATTTGAAGTGTTGAGATAAAATGGAGCTTAATTCCTAAGATTTGTAAGATGTATGGATATAAAACATGATAAAGTGTCAGGTAATTGTGAGCAGCTCTTCTTATTGAAGTACAATGGCTGAAAAGAAAGTGATGACTTTTACATTTGTGCTAATAGTGTCTACCTTGAGTTAAAGCCACTGTAATGTCATTAGTTAACAATTTAATGACCTGGACAGGTTAGAAGTTCCTTGAGGTTTTCTTATAATTGCTTATAGGCTCTGTTGCATAGACTGCTGACTTCGGGGTGACAAGGAGATAGTTTGATGTGTGCTGCAGATGGGGCAAAGATTTTACTGAATATTTCTTTGATGTGCTGGGAACACACAAAACTCTTTCTGTAGTCCCATGCAAAGCAGTTCCCTTTGAAACATTTCTCTTCAGGCATGGTGTTTTTACAGCCGTGAGCTTTCTAGTCATAGCCAGCTCTGCAGTGTCTCCACTGTCATCTGAGCTGGTTTGTGGGGCAGTGTCCTGTTCCAGCACTGAAGGGTTGTCACTGCAGTTAGGACAAGAACACTAAATACTAAACCTTGTCAGAAGCTGCTGTTTACACAGACTCACGGCTGAGGAGCTCTGATGTTCTGTAGGTAAGTTCAATATTTACATGATCATATCAGACTGTCATTTTGTATGTTAACATTACCACCCTGGATAATCTCAAAAGCAGGCTATCAAAAAATCAAGTACAAAGTTTGCCTTTTATTCAGTCCATATTGATATGATGGATCCAGGGTTTGATGGGCTCTAGAAATGCTTCCTGGTCACACTCCCAGCAGAGGGGTTGGGGTTTTAACTGACCTGGAAATACAGTTATGGGGACAGAGGTGAGCCAGGCACCTCCCTTCCTCTCCACATTGTCACTTTTTGCTCCCTGTGCTGTGAAGCTCCTTGTCCCTTGAGGACCAGTGTTTCACCCTGACCTCCACAGCCCTCCTTCCTACACTTCATGCCATTGTACAGGCTTACAGTGCACTAGGTGTTACTAGAGGAGATTATATTTCTGCCATCCCCCACCTCCAGCCCTGATCTTCATGCCGCTCTTGCTGATATCTGCTGGTAACTTCGTTGTAATTATCCTTTTTTGGGAACTGGCTCACATTTTAAGAGATATCCTGGAGAGATTTCATGTTGTTCTTTAAGTGGAAATCATGAAAAATTCTCAAGAGATTTAGAAAGCTCAATTTGAGGACATTTTGGTGATAATTTTTTTTTTTTTTGCTGAGTTTGCCAAAAGTCATGTGTTCTTCAAGAAGCATTTAGAGAATTAATGGTATAACTAATGCTCTTAAATGCTGATTTTATTTCATTTGTTTGTGTCATCCGGTTCATTAAGAAGTGAATAAAAATTGTGTGTTTGTATCGTTCAGGATAGGAAATTAGAAATTTTTATTAGCCAGAGTTGTTAGAAACATAAACCATGTTTGTCTTCTAGTACATGGGGGAAAAGCCTTTTTATAAGTGTGTATAGATTATTGAATCAAATTGAAAACATTTACTTGAGCCTATCAGAATTAAAATTGATTTAGAAACCTCTCTGGGGGAAGTGTGTTGCATTGATGTTGGATTCACACTGATAACTGCCTGGGAAAATCCCTTCTTGCAAAATTAGCTGAACAGAAAAATTGAAATGGGAGGTGGGTAAAGAAGCGAGCCCGACTACCAAATTTCAGTGCAGATCTGTGTCTGCTTAGAGTAGGCCAGGAGGCTTTCCTAGAGATTTAATCTTTTCCTTTTGCACTTAAATTCTGTAATTTTTCTATTTGAAGCATAGGGCTTGTTCTGCAGTTCCATCTCTCATTGTATCCCCCATAGTAAGACTCCTGAGTCAATTTTCAAAATGACAGGGACTTAGAAAAAATGGAAGAGTGGAGCTTGGGCTTGTTGACGATCAGCACCACGGTCGTTGATGCTCAGGGTCCCCTTGGCTGAGATTCCCGTGTTTGATGGCTTTCCAGAGCGTGTGGGAAGCACGTGGCATCGGGAAGCAGCTCCCGGAGCGGGCAGGGTGCCAAGCCGGAGATTGCTGCACCCAGCCAGTAGGAATGCGGCGTTTAGGGAGGGTGGGACGTGCTCTGCTGGAGCTGGATGTCTTCTCCTCGCCCTGAGCTGGGCACTGTGTCCTGGCTGGATGGATGTCCAAGTGTCCAAGCCATGCTCCAGGAGGGAGAGCGAGAGCAGGCTCCACACGGGGGGCTGGTTCATGCCAGGTGAGGAATTTGCACCAGGGAGGGCTTGCGTGGCAGAGCTGGCTTGGAGGTGGGAGATCAGAGTCTGATCCTCTTGGGAGCAGGATGGCAAAAAGCTGAAGTGTCCCATTTTATCTCTCCTGACTACTGATTAAAAGGAATGCAGTGGCTGCGGGACCATTCGTGTGTGGATTGGGCCTCTGGCAGAGTCACATCTATTTCCTGGGTCTTTTAACCACTAATGAGGGGCTGGGGTCTGTCTAACTATCTAAAGGAAAACCTTTGCATCCCCAGGAGCAAAGCCCTAGTCAGACTAAGATCAAACAGGAGCTACCTAGTTAGTTTAAAAGCCTTTGGGAATAGGAAGCCTTTAAACGAGGTTATGTTTTGTCATTCTCAGTTTTCATCATAGGTGCCTAATGCTACCCAAGTCCTGTTTTGGGCTTCTTAGGCCTCATTTGAATCTAGTCTTTGCCCTAATCATTGCTAAACTTAGGAGTGGAATGGAGGTTTCTGATGGATGTAAAAGTTACAATTTTGCTGACACACAGGAATCGGTTTTTACAGCTTTGTTTCCAGAACTTCAGTTTAAATTAATAAGTGCCCTGAACAGTGATGGTGGATTACTTATTTAATGAATCAACTTTTTTTTTTAAGCTTTGTGATCAGCTAACAACAATTAAAGCATCATCACTGTCATGAGGCATTTGAAGATGACACATTGGTACAGGTTCATTAATTTTTCTGATTATGTAGCTAAGATTTGTGGAATCCAGCAAAACTCAAATTTGATCTAAAGAGTAATGAACAGAGGAGCTTCTTTCATTGACTGGGAGTGGATTTGCTTTGTTTCCTTTCAGTAGCTATTTCAATAGAGTTTTTCAATAATTTATAGATCAAGTAACAGCAACATTAATTGATACACTAATTGTGTCCACATGCCTGCCTTTAACAAATCTCTTTTGTGAAATGATTACTGACAATATTAATTGCACGTCTTTTGTGTCTTGATATAAGTTATGAATTCATTCTCAAGTTGAAAGGGGGTGGGAAAATCATTAATTTTGACATTGTGTAGCTGTAATTAACAAGGGTTATCCAATAACCTATCATCAATTAGAGAGCTCATGAATTCTGTTTTAAATACCACGTACCAAAGGGGGTCTGTGGTTGTTAATTGAAGGATTCTTTGGGGGAGATGGATGTTGTCTCTTGTTGCAGATACGATGTTTATTGTTGTTTATGATTGAGGGAAATCTGCCTAAACTGAGGTTGGGGCTGATGTTACTTTGCTGCTCCTCAGCAGAGGAATCAGTAATCTGTTGAATATTAAGAACATTTCTTGAGAGCTTCTGTTATAATTTCTCAATGTTTTAGAGTCATCAAAGCATTTCAGTTTGAAAGAGTAATTAGGAGCTTAATGCAGTGCATATTCCAGAGAGGATTTGAGTCACGTAACAGTCCATACATCCAGGTGGGTGTTCCTGTGCTCCAGGGCTGGCTCTGCACTGGGAAACCTGCTGTGAGCATCACCTATGCATCCTATACATCCTGTGCATCCAGTTCAGCCTGTGCTGTACCTTGTTTCTGGCTTCATCCTCTTATGCTCCAAAACTGCCTCTGAGATTTGACTGAAATACAGAGAAAGTGGGGCTGGGGCTGATCGGGAGGCAGAACTTCTAAACAGGCAAATAAATTAATTTTTTGGGAAACTTTTTCTCTGCTTGCAGTTCATTGAAAAGACTCTCAGCAAAATTGCAAAATTCAGGTTAGAACTTTTGTAAATGGAAAGTTTTGTTTAGAGAGTTCAGGGAAGAAAATTCTACCGTGTAAGGAATAACTGAGCAGGAGTGACCTAATTCATCCAGATTAGTAGCTAAAATACCTCCAGAGGTTTGGATTAGTAGAAATTTCCTGATATGGCTCACAGAGAAATATTCTACAGGGACAAGTATGTTGATGATGATAATGTTTTTGTAGCATTCTTCATCCAAAGATACTTGCTTGTCTAATAAATATTAATGAATAACATTTCTGTCAGCATGTTGCGCTACGTGCATTTGAGCGTTTGTAATTTTCTGAAACATTTTGCCTTTTCCATCAACATTATTATTACTTGCAGAATTTCCCATAAAATGCAATAAAGTGTTACTCACTGTATAATACAGATGAGAGGTATCAGCTGTGTTGATAACTGCTCCCATTTTGCTGAAGGGGTATCAGAGACAAGTAAATGTGGAATATTAGCTTGATCCCAGCATTAAATTGCTCACTAATTTTCCCTGAAATAAACAGATAACACTTAGCATTGATGTCCACGTTATTGCAGTGTATACTTTTTCATATTACTAGGGAAAGTTCCTCCAATTTTATATAATCTTAGGTAATTTATGGAAAATCATGAGCTTTCTTGACCTATGGACATATGGGAGAAATGTAAATTTCTTTCAAAGGTGGTTAGATCTTTGCATCAAAAGCCAGTGCTGATCTCTCAGTTACTTTCCAAAGATTACAGCACAAATCAGGGCAGACCTTGGTGTGTGATCTGAGGATTCTGTTTCTTATTTTGTGCCTTAACCAACACGTTTCACTCTCTCAGTGTTGATATACAGTAATTTAATTAATCAGCTTTTGAAGGAAAAACTGTGGAGGAATGTACAAGTTAACAGACACATGCAGGGTTTGGTTTGTGTGCCTAAGCAGCCTGAATCAGAAATGTTTATTGAGAGATAGAGATAGATAGATAGATAGATAGATAGACAGACGTATGTCACAAAAACTGCAGTTGAAAAATTACTGTCTCCTTAATCTTTAATGTCACAGAACACTGACCACTTCTGGTTAAGAAAAACTTCCCACAAAATCAGTAGCATTTTGAATTACTGTTACAGAAATTGTAAACCCTTCATTCATGCCTTATGGTACATTCCTCTTTAAGAGCTCAAAGAAATATGTAGGGAATTTGGCCAAGTAATAGGCTCAGACTTCCTGTGATAAATATGTCAGGGCAGACGTTCACTGTGCTCCTCAGGAGTAAAGAAAAGATGTGGCTGTTATTCTCGTACATGATTCTGTGTATATGATCAATATGGACATTACTGGTCCTCCAGAATAAAGGTAATGTATTATATATACATAGAATGTATTTGGGTTGTCCAGTGATAGAGTGGCTGTTCCTTGTGAGTCCCTTCCAACTCAGCTTATTCTGTGATTCTGTGAATGTGTTTAACATTTCTCTTGGAAGTGAATTAAACATGTCTTCAGAAATAATGACATCCTATTTGTATTATTTTTATCTAAACGTTGTTTGATATAATAGCTAGTGTTGGTATAAGGACAGGAAAAAGAGCATTTCTCTGCTGTTACATTTGCTTGGTTTTGCAGATGTGACAATATTTAGTTTGCTTAACTAAGTAATGTGTTTGTAGGGATCTTTTGTATGAACAAGAAAGGGGATGTACTTTAATGCTCATTGGCATCTTTCCTTCTACTTGCAACAATAGTGGGGGCAGAGCTGATATCCCACTTAGCACTGAACTAAACCTGAGAGTTGCCAAAGGCCATTTTCAGTCTGTTCCTGGCTGTAAAACCTCGTGTGGAGATGCTGAACCTCTTAAAGATTTCTGCTTTGAGCCCCCTGAAGAGCCAGAGCCTCTCCCCACAGCCTCTCTCCACAGATGAGGATCAGTGGAGTTGACTCACTTCTGATTTCGACACAGTGTTTATCCTGTTCTCATTGCCCAGGCTGAAACACCAAACCAAGTTATCACTTATTTGCAAGCAGGCGAGTTTACCCCCTTTATTTACTCCAGTACTGTTGGCTTTTCCCAATTCCTTTTATTTATGCAGTTGTGCAGTGCAGGAGAGCAGTTGCCAACACAGTATCCATTATTATTCTGACAAGAACAGAGTGGCTTTCACTTCCATTTCCCGGAGACAGCGTTACTCATTGCTGCAAAACAGGATTAGAAACAGGAGAAGTAGGGTGAGTTGTCACTTGGCTGCCGAGTCCCAAAACTGCCTTCCCTTGCTCCAAGTAGATCAAGTTTGGAGTAGAGGTGGGGATGGTGTATGATGGGGCAGTCAGGGAAGCAAACAAGCTGTTGCTCCATCAACACAAAAGTCCTTAGGAGTGGAACCAAGGAAATCGGGATGATCGTGTTCCCAGCATCTTCCGCTGGAGGTAATTGAATCTGGTGGGCTGCAGGGTCTGGGGGGATTCATCCTCCCCCAGATCCTCCTGGCAGTGGTTTCAGTGGCCATAGGATATCCTGCAAAGTTGTCCAAAAGCACAGAAAGCTGGAGCCTTGACTTCCTAAATATTAACATTTCTCAGCAGACTCTTCTAGGAGTGGCAGGAGCAGCAGCTTCCTCTGGAGTCAATGTCTACCCCCCACTTTAACCACCAGCAAATGTTGAACAGCTAATCTGTTATCTCTAATTACACCTCTTATGCTCTTAGTTTAGTTAGAGGAAGAATTGTGTAGTGAAAAGGATGATTCAGGGAGTGAAATGAAATTAAGAGCAGTCTTTTGAGGTTAGCTATTAATTTCATTTTAAATATAAAATTGCCTTCTAAGTAATAAGAGGGTAATATTCACGTGTCACAATAATGTGCTGATAACTAGGTGAAAGGCAAAAACACCAGTAGTAGTTGGAGGAACGAATCTTTTTTTTATACCTTGTGTTGCCTGTGTGAGTTTTGAATTGAATTCAAATGTCCAAAGTCACATAAAGTGAATTAAATGCACCAGGGAAATTGGGTGTACTCTGTACTCAGGCATGGCTTAAGTTTAATAGTGACATGGTTACCTAGGTGTGTTTAGTGTTTGCTGTATTTACTAGTGTAGGATGTTTATGGTTTGTAGTTCTTTTTAAAAAAATGCACCTATCTGAAGTGTCTCTTTAAAAATGATCTGTTACCAGCCCTTCCCAGTAAAACTGGATGTGGAAGAACACAGCCTGTGCTGTGGTGAGCATGTCAAAAGGATGGCAGTGCTACAGAGATACTGGAGATCAAAATGAAAGCTACCTACAGAATTCTTTCTCTCTCTTGCCTATTTTCTTTCCCTGTGCTACACTATAACTAAAGCAATACATTATATCTATGCCTCTGTTTAATTGCATTAAAGTAATGCTGGGGCTGTAAGGTTAAGCACTAAAATTCTAAGGAAGCAGAGCCTCAAAGTTGCCTGTGTAAGCCTCATTTAACATCCCTTCAGGATATACATTTTCATACAGTTTTTAATGAGCTGAGCTCATCTTGCTGTTTCCTGGAGACCTTTGTCCTGCTCAGTGAATGGAAGGACAGTGGTCAGGGAATGTGCTCCGTTTGGGGCTGCTTTCTGTGGCAGCCAGGATGGAGCTGCCTGCTTTGTTTGCATGACACCCCAGCCTGAATGTGAATGCCTGGAATCCAAATCTAAACTCCTTACATGTTAAAAAAATTCTTTTCATATATACCTCTTAAATAAGTTCAAAATGAGAACTCTGAATGACTGGACATCAGTGCAGGGCCTCAGAGGAGTGCAGTCAGAGCAGGATTTGGGAGGGATTATTTTGGCAGAGGACCAAATGGGAAGAGACTGAGAGTTGGTTAAGATACGGATGCTTAACATGATCCCACAGTTAGAGCAGAGGGGGATGAACAGTCTTTAATGACACTGAAGTTTATTAGGGATTATCTAACTCCAAAATGATGGAAAGGCCCGTACTTTGAAGCTCATCTGCATGTGCATATGTTAATGAGGTCCAGGATAAGGCTAATTAGTAGTAATTCTTTTTAGGCCAAGTCCTTCCCCACAAAACAAGTGTGAGTGGTCCCACTCAGTACTAGATATTTACTTCAGTGAAACAAACGCAGCTTGGGTGTTCAAAAACAGCTTGAAAGGAGTCCTACCAACCTGAAAGCTCACTTTAATGCTAGTTTGTAGGTTCATGGCTTGGGGGTTTTTTTATGTAGAGATATTTAAGAGAGCAACAAGGATCCTGGGGTCAGATATCATGGAAGTCAGCGAACCTTTATTGTGTTTAAAAACATTTAGGATTTTACCTTAATTTCATTATTCATTCATTTTAAATTATCTCGCAACCATTTTCAGGGACATGGTCATTTAAGCAAATAAAGATAAAGTAAATATATATTCCATATATTTAAAAGCCTAGTAAACTCTCTGCAGTAATTTCTTAATTCAGTAATTCCTGATATTCTATTCAATGCAGAAACTGCTGGTGTACTGAAAAGATTATGACGATAAAGAGGAGGTTTGGGTTTAGTTTTTTTTTAATCTTGTGGTGGAACCAATTATTTGGGGCTAAATGTCCGTAGAGCAGTCAGATATTGGATTTCTAGTATGTGAAATTATTGTGTGTTGATATGAAATACTTTCTGTCTTTGTATTAAGCTCTTCTGTTTTTAAGACAAAATTTAATTCCAAAAAAAAGATTTTGAGGGGAGATTTGTGTCCTTCTGGTAATGAAGCAGTCTGTGCAAATTTAAAGGTGCTGTAAGGACTTCTATAAGCATCTTATGGAAAATGGATTTCCTGTTGCCTGTTAAGATTGACATACAGAGATGTCACTCGTAACAAGTAACCTGGTATTTGCTACTGGAATCCAGTTTTGTGGTAAGATGTTCACAACAGAGGAAATAGGAAGCCTTGAAGATATGAAAAGCAAGTTGTTTCTCACCTTTTACTCCAAGTTCAGCTTCCAGGGAAGTCATATTGACGTTTAATCTGGTTTTGAATATTCCATAACAAGGAAGCTCATTTGGAATTGTTGGCCAACACAAGAGTGAGAAAGTCAGAGCTACACCTTTGTGTGATTTTATCAAAGAGAACTTCTATGCTTTATTAAATTTGTGTGGTGAATATGAGACATTGTTTTCCACTGCTGCATTGCAGGGGAATGCTCCAGTTAGAGATGGGGGGGGAAAAGACATCAAAGTTGCATCTCTTAATGTGTTTTTTCAGGAATGTGAAGTTACCTTGAGAAATGTAACTTGAAGCTCGTGTGAGTTCACTGACCATCACATGAACTCGGTGAGGGCAGCATTGCATATTCTGTGCTTTCTTCTTGCTCTGTTCCACACAGTCTATCTCCAGCAGATAAGTCTGAACTATTACAACATCATCTTTTGTTAATGCCCTATAACCTCTGCAGGCCAGATTTTGTCATTTCTGTCATTTCACACTAATTATATCCAAACACAAGCTGATTTACTTTTTTCTCTCAAAGCAGATGATGTTTGGAGGAGACCGAATTCTCTAAGGTTAGTGATGAAGTTTCCATTTGAAGTAACCCAGTTCAAAGGAAGAAAATTTCCCCTTTAGGTTTAGAGCAAAGGTTCTAAAAGCTTGAGATGTGAAAATAAAGAGGCACTAGCTATAAATACCTTTCAAATTATGTCTCTTTAGACTTGCTGAAATGTGTGGTTAAGCTGCTTTCTAGCTGCTTTAAAATATTCAAGGTTATTGGCCTGCATTAAACTCAAAACCCTTTAGATACCATTTTTTTTAACCAAGTTATTCAGAACTGACAAGCGGAAAGATTTGGAAATGGGGGTCTGTGAGGAGAAAAAAACCAACAGACTTGAAAGAAGGAACTGGATGTTTTCTCCTAAAAAAATTATTTTAGTATTTTTACGCTCAGAAGTGAAATATTTTAATGAGTAAGTGTATAGCACAAGCAGTTCCCTCTTGCCAGCGCTGTTTATATAAACTAAGCATCCCTGGAATATGGATATTTAGTCAGCCAGACTCTCATGTCTAGAAGACATTAATATGCTTATGCTGCTGTGACCAAGGCAAAAGATTCCAAGTGCATCTACCTTTCAAAGTTCCTTTGCCAGCATTTGGAGCAGGGTTTTTGTTTGATCTGCTGTGTGCGATGGGCTTTGAGGTCTGAGATTTCATAATCAGTACGTTCCTATTCATCAGAATTTCATCTACTTAGATACATTAATTTACACATTTACTCATCTCAAGCCTAATAAGTAGTATTAAGTAAATGCCAAGTCAAAATTGTTGAGGGAAACACTTTCCTTTCATGAAAATTTCGGCTTTGAGTCTGGAGTTCAGCCATTAGATGGGAGAGTTTGGAGTGCAGCTGGAAGAGCCTTGTCCCGGTGAATGCACAGCTGGGCCAGTGCTTGCATTGGCAGTGGTGGAATTCCTCCAGATGATGGTGTTTCACACACCAGTTTAGAAAGGGAGCTGGATTCAAGGGCAGTGAATCCCAACAGTCCTTATATTGAACTGAAGCACTGGATTCATTGTGTGACTGGAGGTGGCTCTTTGTGCTCCCTTTTTAAAAAACCTCCTAAGTGGTGTTAGAGATGGGAAGATTATGCCAAAAGCGTTGAATCACTCTGAGTATCTCGAGCCATTGGATCCTGCAGATTTTTATTTCTTGTGTCAGCCGGAGGTGTGGCTAAAGCTTCAAATGACTCTTCTTTAACGTACTTAACCTTTGTACCAGAAACATTTTTATTCATTTAGTGCCTAAGTACAGCAGGAGATTGGAGCAGCATTGCCAACCTCTGCAAATGCTGTAATCATGGTATTAACCTACTTCAGAGCCCCGGGAGCACGCTCACTTTGTGAGGGGAGCAGGAATATTTTCATCACTCCGAGTTCGCTGGCGGGTTTTGAAACCAAATTCTGCTCCTTTCATTTGTGTCTCAAAGCGGAAGGCGCAGTGGAAATGATTGTTCCATCTTCCATTCTGCTTAGAGGAGTAAGAGTTTCTTGTACGTTTTCTGTGCCTCTGTGAGAAGGTTTGCATTTATTGCTGCATAGACGCAGAGATTTTCCCAGCACCCGGAATGTTGTTTTAGGAAAAGGAATGAACGCCTTGATGTATCGCAAAGTAATTTGCCAGTCAGCTTTGGGTTTCCAGCTTACACAGCTTATAGTTATTACAAGCAGAGCCCTTTCAGTATTTTAGGCACAAGAGGTGAGTATAAAAGACGATGCTCATGTGCACAATGTACAATTTTCATGGTTAAAATCCCAAAAGATTCCATTCTAAAACCCACCTGATCCTTTTGTTAGAGACTCACATACAGAAATTTAAGAATGGTCAGGTTTGTCGCCAGCTGATGCTTCTTTCCTGCTCTTAACCTCCTGCAACTGAAACTTCCAGATTTCCTAGAATGATTTTGGGGGTACTGCTGTATGTGCAGAGCCTTTTGAACTTGTGAGTATGTTTAGAGGAAGTCACATGGAGCAACTGTTTCAGTAAAGGATGAGTTGACCTGAAACTGGAGCCTTCAAGGAAACAAGAGTAAGAAAGGAGCAGCAGTTGTTGCTATTTATAATTACTTTCACCAGCCATCGTGCCTGGACCAGCCCCGCAGAACTCAGTGCGTGGTCACGGCACTGAATTTCTACCATGCCTTAAAAAGAGAAAAAGGTGGCATTTTTTTCTAGACAAACAATCCCTGATTTCCTTCCAGTTAATTTTCAGTGAAAAGAAGCAACAGCCAGTTTTCTGGTTCTAACTGCACTCATAATAATAGCAAGTTGGCAGCAACGGTGAAGAAGGGAAAATTCACGCCTTTGCAGCTAAACATTTTGTTCTGAACTGTATTTTAATTACAAAATGTCACTTCGTGATAAATGAAGCTTTCTTCTTCTAGCCGGTTTCAATTACGTTTCGTTTTAAAAAGGAAGAACAGGTTTTAATAAGGCCCAAAATACATAAAAATATTACATTTTGACTTTAGTAGAACAAAGAGGATTTTAATATCGAATCAGTATCGAATAAGCTGAAGTTATCTTGGCTGTGGGCCTTGGTTTCTTGCTATCCAGGTTGCGCTTTTTACTGGTCAGGGTCACCACTGGCTCCAGTGGGTGTTTTTTACCTTTCCAGATGTTGAATTGCTGCATCCCAGATGCTGGCAGGAAAAGTCAAACCAACCTTGCGCTTGGGGTTTCTCTGAGCTTAGAGATTTAGTGGAATTAGGCACACAAACATGGACTCACTTCGTGATTAAGGATTTTGGCTTAAATGAAGAAGCTGTTTCCTGTAAAGAAAGATGTGGGGAATAAACATCTTCCTGTAAAATCACATCTTCAATTTAACTTTTGAGGTAGTGGATTCATCAGAGGACAGTTTACTGGATGTATTCTCTCTGGCTCCCATCTGATGTGTGTTGTCATTCATTAAGCTCCAGGATGAAGGATCCTCAGGGAGATTTCGTGTAATCAAGAAACCTACCACAAAATGTTTGCACTCTTGTGGGAAATAAGGGGGAAATAAGGAAGAGAGGATTAATTTTTATTTTGCTAGAGCTGTCCCACTTAAGGCAAATTTGCTGGGGACTCTGCTTTGGAACTAGTGCAAAAGTTTTGCACATTTAATGTGGAGGGCTCAGCTCTCACTTGTGTCAAAATAAATCTGCTAAAATCAGTGCACACAAATTTCCCAGAACTTACCAAACCAAGACAGTATTTTAAATTATAGTTTGTGTTAGCTGAAACCAGTATGGAAATGTCTTTTCCTAGAATTTGCACTTTTAAATGATGTGTTCACATACTTTCATTAGTGTGTGAGTGGTCTGGTGATGTAGCTGAGGGCGGGGGACATGGCAGTGATTTCAAAGAATTGGTGGCCCAGGTGTCTGTCCATGGCACAACATTTAAATAAAGAAAATTAGAAAAAAATAGCATTATCCTCAAGATGAAGGTTTGGGGGGTTTTCCCCCCTCAGCTAGACAAGAAACCCACAAAATACTGCAGTGTAGACAAAGCTGCAGATTGTTTAAAAACCTTAAATTCCAGTTACTGAGTTTAGGGTCTGGGCATCATCCACATCCAGGCTCTTAACAGAGCACTCTATGGAGGGAATGTGATTTTCTCTTTAAGATGCCTGAAATAAAGCTGGCTCTCTAAGAAGGAGAGATTTTAAATATCTTGTCATTGTGAAGGGATTTTGCTCCCCCGGCTGTAAGAATAAACATACGTGACTCCAGGTCTGCTGCTTACAGGGTCGGGAAGGATTCTTTGAGGGAAATAAATTAATGTCAGTGATTTCTCTGGTTATCTTTTAAATGTGAATAAATGCACCTTTCAATGCGAGGTGTCTCTAGTTTTCAGAATGGTCAACACAACGTGGTTTGTAGACGTGGCAATTCAATGCTGTGAAAATCTTCTGGCAGTAAGACAGATGTGGCAGACCCCTTGTTGGAAGGGCTTTGGAAGAGGAGCAGGTAAGGATTTAACACCCAAGGAGCTGCTAAGCACACAGGCTCTTGATTTTCTTTGTTAGGGAAAAAGGCAGAGTAGCCATGGAATGTGAGGAAATCAGAATTTCTCTAACATTTTTATTTTCATAGAAGTGGAAGGAAATTGCTACTGAGGAGAAAGGAAAAGCTGCTTCAGAAATCCAACCGCTGTTGGATTTGGAGCTGTGTAAATACTTCTTGCTCTGAGTTGGTCCACGTTCTTCACTATCCTATTACACGACCGTATTCACCAAAAGAAACCTTTGTTTCTCTCTTTTTAGACCCATTTTTTCCTCCTCAGTCTCTGATAAAGATGTACATCTTACTGTAAGCACGTGAAAGGCTGTAAGTATTTTCATCTCCCGCAGGTAAAATATGCAGCGCGACACAATTAAAACATAAAAATATTCACCGTGTTTCTTAACCAATTTCGCCTCCCCTCATTTGGCAGCACATTGTCAGGATGTTCCTAATGAATCCAGCCTGCAGCAGAAGCTGCTCTCTTCCCAGTTTTCCCTTTATGAGTTAACAAAGAAAGAAAAGTAGGGAAAGTGTGTCAGTGGCATCGGGGAAAATGACGAGCGGCTTCAGGGGCAGGTGTTGGATCTGCACGGCTCCGGAGGTGCCAGTGAGCCTCCAAACCCACTTTGGACTCTGCTTGTAGGAAATTGAGAATTCTGCCCAAGGCAGATAAAAAGGAAATTTGGGATGGAACAACTTTCTTGTCAAATAACTTTGGCAGAAAATGGCTTTTTTTTTCTCCTTGCCTTTAAATCCCAAAAGGCGCACACACAAATCACGTCAGCTTTGTTTTCTGAGGTTTCTTTTTAATTTTTCTTCCACTTTTTTTTTCAGCTGTGTGGCAGATTTAGGCTATATTGTGCTGGAGTTTTAAGGAAGTTCTGACAGTTTCGTATTTCTGTCTTGTGTCCCTTTGAGAAATGCTGTGATGCTGAATTGAATTAGCCATAATAACTGGTCTGTAATTTCAGGTATTTCCTTAACCTATTTACAAATATTATTGCAGCAAATCAAGCACTTTTAGTGGTGCATTTTTCCTAAACTAAATGATTGCTTTGAAAACATCTGCTTAAATTTGTCATTTTATAATGAACATCCCCTGCATGTTGAGAATCCTTTGTAGTCTAAATACACCCAAATGGGAATTTCTTCACCAGTATTGGGGTTCTAATCACACCACACTCTGGTTTCCTTCAACTCCTTTTATAGTCTCAATCTCAATCAAAATCTTTCCTTTTCAAATTGGATTTAGTGGGATATTCCTGAAAAAGCTGCATTCTTCCTCACTTCCCCATCAAAACTTACAGCCCGGAAGTAACTTTGGGAGTGTGGGAATTGCAGTGTTTGCAAATACACGGGCAGAAGATTTCTCTAATACAGCTTTATGGATTTACCTTCATAAATAATTAACCATAACTCTAAATGAAAAACTGTTCAGATTTTTCTTTTCCTTAGGTGGGCTGAAATACGGTAATTCAAGTAAATTGTCTTTCAGTGTCTCCCCAATTTAATTTGTCTCACTTTAATTACTGCACTTTGGCATCATTACCGTCTTTTTTCCATTTCTGTCTAAAAAGAATGTTTCTGCAATGCTTTTCTAGAGGCTGCAGGTAAAGAGCAACACCAGCAGTGCAGAGTAGAAGGTGATGGTGCATAAGCAGTGCCACAAGGATGAGAGATAGTGAGTGCTTAGAGCAGTTAATGGTAAAGAGCCAAAGCTTAACAGTTATGTATTACAGGAAGAAGCATTTTATAATCTTGAAACAAAGCCTCCTATGATTATTGAACTCGGAACTTAAACACTGGTCAGTCACCAGTCATGTCAGTATATTTGTTTCAAGGATGGAAATATACTGTTTTCCTGCAGTGTCAGGAGCCCCAGTGAACTGCAGCATCTATTTTGATTTGCCTTGTCCTTATTTTTTTTTGGACCTCCTGTTGCTGGGATTTTCTCCCTAATTGGTTTGCAGGAGTGTCCTGGGAGGTGTTGCTAGAAAAGTGCAAGGATTCTTTCTCTAGCTACATCCTAGGGGCCTTCTGCAAGCCTGGCTTGCCCTCCATGGCCTCAGTTATTATTTCTTCCTTTATTATATCCCTCTCAATCCCATTCACACTTCCATCCTTGCTAACAGTAGTCTGAGATTTGCCTGGGAAAAAGTTTCTCTGTGCATATTCTTCCATAATACACTTTCCATGAAGGTTTCTAGAATTAACCTGTTAGGAAAGTAAGCATCCTTTTGCTACGATGGAATTGGAAATAACCTGAGAGAAAGATCCCGACAGTGGCTTCTCTTCACTGAACTTGCACTGAGGATAATTTTCGGGCATTGTTTGCTTAACAACAGAGAGGGTCTGTAGCGACTTAAAGGGTGGCTTTAAATAGTCTTCCCTCACCTTTGCACATTGTCTAGGAAACCAAAGGAAGGTTTGGAGGCATTTAATAATTTAATCTCTGTCAGTGAATTCTGTATTTGTGTGGTTGTGGAGTTCCAGTGCATCCACGAATGTTTTGGATCCAATACAGAAAGGAGAATTAGTGACTGTAAAGGTCTGGTGAGGCTTGAGAACTGTCTCTGCCAAGTGCCCGTGTTGCTCACACAAGGCTGAGTTACTTTTGCCATCAGATGTGTTGACACTGAATAGAAAACCACTTTTCCCACTTCCTTTTGCACTTAGAGAAACAAAATACAGAACAATGAGATCGCGGTTGCAGAAGAAGGGGAGATTTGCAGCAAATAGCAAGTGTATCAAAGCAAATTGCATGTTTGGGAATCTCACCTGCCTTTTAAAACAAGGTCAGAGGACTTTGAGCTCTCTTAAAGTCACCATTTAAAAGCCATGACTTGTGCTGTTGGTGTTTTCCTACTCAGTGTGGGTAACATTTACAGAACTGTAAGTATAAATTTTTTTTATTTCGTTCCCCTTCTTGCAGCAAATAAAATTCAGAGGAAAATGCGGGGAGGGGCACAGAAATGGCCTTTTTGCATGGGAAGCTTGATCCCAGCAAAGGGGTTCAGGAAGTTTCCAGCAAACCTTCAGTGTACAAGGAGGAAAGCGTAGTGACCAGCAAACAAATAAACACGGGGGGATTAACTTTCAGATACCCCTGTGAAAAACAACACACTCTGATAAGGTATTGATAAGCAAAGAACATTCCAGTTGATGGTAATAAAGTACGTGTCAACAGCCTTCCATCCTTGCTTCTTCCCTTGCAGGATATAGGCAAGTATTTTTCCTTTAGTTTATTTCACTGAAAAATGAATATATTGCTCTCCTTCTTCCCTTTCTCTGGAATGGAAAGGGCAGATGAGTAAGTAATATTTAAGAAGTATTTTTGAGAACCTGCTCTACAAGAAGCTGGTAATGCTAATGTACATTTTGAGGTTTCCATTGCTGGACATATTTTGGACATACTGAAACACAAAATTAGTAGAGATGCTGTACACACCTATAAATACTGCCCATGGAGGTGGGTGTCTTGTCTTTTTTATCCCACATCTCAAAGTATTGTACAAAGTTTGAAACTAAATAAGGATGAGGAATTCACAGAAATCACATGTGCACTCTGCCTATTGTGAACAGTGCATTTTGGAATTTTATGTTAGAGCTACTTTTTAAAAATGAAAATGAACCTGCATACATCAGTGATGGGCAGTGAATGCAAAAATAATAAAGCAATCAGCCACCACTGAAATGCTGCCACCTCTCAGGAAATGACAGCAATTTGCCCTTGCTGCAGCGCATCGCAGCATCATCCCTCATTTTAATATTTGATTTCCAAGATTCATGTTTCTGATATTTATGACAGATGTAAATCATGGAAATCCAGAGATGTAAAATTATGGACTCGACACCCAGAGTCAGGCTTTTGTGCTTCTTAGCTACTAAATAACGTCAGTTAAAGGAACAAGGATTGTTCTGTCTGGACATGAGTCTTCCCAGATGTGAATGTCATTAGGTGGTGTCTCAGATGATCTGATAAAAAGTTCTGTGGTTTGTCCTGTAAATCAGTGAAGGGCAGATAAACTACATTGATTTTACAAAAGAAAATGCTGTTTTTCTGTGTTAAAAGATAGCAGCCAAACTCCCTGCCTGTAAAGCCTTTTCTCCTCAGCAGAGGCTCCTCTCTCAGGTGTTTGTGAGCTGCCAGCTTCAAGCATTTCAAGCAGCTCTACCTGTTCTTGTAGAAGGGCTCAGCGCTAATGGCTCTGAAAGAAACAAGGTTTTCATTGACTTTCCAATCTCCAGCATGAGTTAAAAGCTGAATTTTGCCTCACTGTCACTCAGCTTCACTTTTGTGAAGGATCCTGAGCTGGATGTGGGGTAACAGTTCCAGCAGGATGCTGCTGCTCTGGGCAGTGCCACGTCAGGTTCTGTCACTGAACAGGCACAGGAGGAAAACGCATTTTTCTTCATCAGGTATGAGAGTTTTAGCTGTAATTAATATCATTTTATTGCAAAGCCATTTTTAGGTGAGCCATTAGACAGTGATGATGGAAAGGCTCAGCCTTAAGTTCTGTTGTCGCAGTGCTGCCTGCGAAGTTGTGAGTGCTTTGCTCAAAGCTGAAGTCACTTGTAGATAAATAAAAAAGACAAGCTTTTGCTTCTCAAAAATTATATTAAACTACTCTGAATTAAGAAAGAGATGCCCTTTATTTTAGCAAACATTTACCTAAGGGACATTCACCTAGATTTCACTTCACTTGTTACAGCTGAATGCTTGATCTGTATTTTTTTCTGTGCTATGTTGGTTTCGTTGGGTTGTTTTGTTTTTGGGTTTTTTGCCCATAAAGAACAGGCTTTTCCCTAGCAATGGAGCAGTTTGTGTTGTGGGGCAGGCCTTAAAAGGTTTCAGTTGGGCCGAGCTGGTTGCTGCTGGAACTCAGAGTGCAGGGATGGATTAAGATCAGACAAAGCTGTGTGAAGCTGGCTGTCAGCTACGCTCAGACTTCTGACGGGCGATGTAAATTATGCTCTGCTGCAGCTCTCTTAGTTAGCTGATCTATGGAGTGAAATTGAACCTGACTACCTGGGCTGTTCATCTTTCTTCCTGATGGAGAAAGAGGTGCCAGTGGCACTGAGCAGCAAGTACCAGTGCAGAGGGAAAAGGCTCAGTCTGTGGGAGATGGGAAGTGATGGAAGCACAGCCTCCCTCCCCTCTGCTGCCCTGCAAGGGCAGTGGTGGAAGTTTAAAAGAGAATAGAAAAAAAATATATATAATAGAATGGCTAAGTAAATTAAAATGCTTTTGATTAAGAAAAATGAAACGACACCCATGTCATGGTTTAAGCCCAGCTGGCAACTAAGCAGAAAAAGAAATGATCCCAGCTGAAACCAGGACAGCCCATAAAACAAATCTGAGTTGTAGCTTTCTCATAAGTGTGATGGCAATTAATAAATGAAAATGTACATGTATAGTACGTGGAAAAAAAAGTGAATAAGAAGTCATTATTGAATGTTTATTTATGCCTTAAATTTGCCTTCATCTCTATTTTTCAGTGCTTTCGATTTTGTCTGTGTTGTGAGAATGGGAATAGAATTCTGTAGACTTTCAGATTTTACTTTTCCAGTCTGCTGTAAAAGTTCTCCTTACATTTGTTCCCAAAGCAGATCTTGAAAATCTGTTGCTTTGGTTGTCTGTTCAGATTATGGACTGACATGGATTTCAGCAAAAAGAGGATATGAGCAATTTTGTGTCAACTGAGGTTTTTTTATCTCTTGTGTGTATTATTTAACAACTAATGATGAACATCTAATGGGGTTGCAACTTTTCTCACAGTGGAAACCTCCACTTGAATCTTTCCATATTTTCTGGCTTTCACACTTCACAGAAGCGATGAGAATGATAAAATTAGAAAATTACATTATTTTATAGAATTATGGCCTTGAAAGTCCTTGGGCAGTCACAGAGGTAAGATCTGTGGTTCACTAAGCTGCTGTTACAACAACTTCAGTGAAGCAGCATATTATCAATGGGTGGGTGTTCCTGTGGTCTAAGTGCAGGACTGAAAGTTCTCCTTAGTCTCTGACCTGTAAATTCAGCTGATTTCTTCTTATCTTTTCCCACCATACAGAGAAAAATTAATTGCCTACCCCTTAATGCCGACAGGATCATAGCATGTCTGGAGAATGGAATAAATAAAAAAAAGTTGCAGAAGTTCTATAGTGACATCATGCTGTGAGGGATTAGAGTCAAAAAGATAGCAGATAGAAAATACACAAGAGAAGCTGGATAAAATTAGGGTGGTTGGTGCAGAGAGTTGGAAAGATAAAACAGATGCTTCATGCCAGTAGATGAAACAAGGAGTGAAACCTGAAGAGCAGTAAATTTATGTTACAGGAAAAAGAGATACCTTGCCTCATGGAACTTACTACTGCAAACTAGAAGTGCTGAAAAATTCCTTATTAATAATGGACACTTACTCTGAATACCTGGATAGCCTTACTAGTATGGTTTGGTTTTCTTCAAGGTACAAAGTCCTGTGCAGTCCCATCCAGAGGAGACTTTGTGAATTTTGCACATCTGCTGACTGAATTGGAAGGCAAAAGAGGTGTCAGGCAGGGAGTCAGAGATGGAGCAGCTGTCAGTGTTTGCATGCTGGGCCTCATTTGAATGTTAAATATTAAAAGGTGCCCTCTGCATTCCCACACTGTGGGTAGGCTGACTGTGCTGGAGCTGGGAGGAGCACAGGATAAAAGTTCAGGCAGGGAAGCAGCAGCCTGTGGTGAACTGGGATCCTTGGGCTGTGGGTGGGAGGCTCATCCTTGTCCTGTCCACTCCTGAGCCTCTGTGTGAGGAGAGGAGCAGCCGGCAGCAGCACAGGGATTGTGTTCTCCAAGTGCTGCTTCCCTGTTACAACTTGTTTTAAAGCAGAAGATGCCAGTTCCAGGGTAGGAGCTCCTGCAGTTGTTAGGGAAGTCATTATTCCATCTATTTGAAAATCCAGGGGAGTGCACCTCAGCGCTCCCGCACCTTCCAGCGAGCACGTGTGACGTTTTTTGAGATGTCTCATTACCGGTCTCTTCTCCTCTGCCATCATTTTCATTAGGCAGCATTGTTGGAGGGAGCTCTCCGAGGCTGAGCTCTGATTTCAGCACACCCAGCTCCCGCTCGCTTCCCACGTCGGGGCACGCGGGAGCCTCGCGTGTAGTCTGGCACCGGGACCAGAGGCACGGAGTGACTTCCAGGAGTTATCCTCGTTATTCAATAGCTCCACACAGAATCATTAGTAACAAGCTGGCCTGAAAATCCTGTTTGTCAACACGAGTAAACTGGCCCTGTGAGGTTCCTGCTGCTGTGTGCAGAGTTCCCTCTTGGGGAAGCTGGACAAGGACCGCTTTAGCATTCACAAGAAAGCTTTGGGATGTAAGAAAAAAAAAAGTTTTGTCCTTCCGTAGTGTTCAGTCTCCAATTTTGTTTTATTATTCAAAAGATGAGCTTGTAGAGGATAATAATGCCCTGTCTGGCCTTGCTGAGAGCAGGTGCCCTGGTATAAATGAGCTCATGTTTCTGCTGCATTTCTTAAGGCTGAGGAATTTTGGAATGACAGCACTAACACAAACAGTGTTAAAGTCTGCTTTGTTCTTCTGATGAGGTGGTGCATTTATTTAACTCAGCTTCAAGGTAAAAAAGCTTAATCCCTACAAGCTGTTTTAGCAAAAGCCCCAATTTGGGTAATTCTCATGTGACAGGCCAGCCTGCAGAGGTTGCTGCCACCCTGGAATTTCTCTGAGCCATAATTAGGAAAAACTGGGTTAAGGCTGTTGTGTAGACTGAGCTTGAACAATACATCTACTGCTGAGCTTGGGGCTGTTGAAGTTACCCAGCCTCTCTGTAAGCTTGGAAATCGTCACTTTAGTGATTGACACTTGAATGTACAGAGGGATCAGGATCTGCTGCACTTCCTAAATGGAGCTCATTTGTCTTCCTACATCAGCAACTTAAAACTTTCTGTTTCTTGAGATCGTTGGATTGGGAAGGACTTCTGAGTTCAGCCCCTCACACTGATAATTATGCAAAATATAAGTAGTAGTTTATCACAGTCTTTTTCTCCAGGTTGCTGCAGGTCTACAGAGCTCTTAGTGCTGCGTGTGTGTAACTGCAGGTGAGAAGTTAATATCTAAAAGATCTCTGTTTCCCTTCCACACCTGCCTCTCATTTGCAGGGCAGTTGAGGAAAAGCAAGTCTAAATGAAATTAAATGTTCTAATTTTTGTCTCTTCCTGGAAGAGGCAGGCAGGGGATAGCTGGCATCTTTGTCATGTAGGTTGAGGAAAACCCAGCTGGTTTGTAGCATGTTGTTTGGAATGTCCAAGGACATGGGTCTGGTTGCCTTTTAAGTGAGCAAAGAGAAGGTGACCGTATTTAAGGCTGTTGTTGTAGTAATGTTGTTGTTAGTGGGGGTTTTGGGTTGGTTTGGTGGGACACATGGTTAAATGTTCCAATCTCAGAGGCCCTCCTTGTCCTACGAAAAAATGTTGGAGTTTGAACTACTCGTATCTGAGATCCGGGAGGAGGTGTTCACATCTCCAGCTGTTCTGCTGGAGCAGATTTGTAATGGAAGGCAGGTGGTTTTGGGGTACTCCTGGCTGAGAAGGTGGCTGGTTTTTGGGAGTGGGAACCTGTGGAGATGAAATCCGTGCACTGCCCGAGCTGCAGCGGGAGCTGCCCTCCTTCCCTGCCCCGCAGGCAGGACGTGCTGTGTGGGGAAAGCTGCTGGCACAGAGACAACAGGGGAGGCAATGTGAAGAAAGCTTAAATTAAACTCAATCAGGCACAGCAGCCCTGAGCTGAAGGGGCCAGATCCTGTGCCTGGTACACGCACTGAGCTCCTATTTCCATCTGTAGCTTTGGAGAAAACAATGTTGGCGTCAGAGATGTGAGCAGAAAGCCGCCTTTTCATCCCTCCTGCCTGTAATTTTTGACAGTCTTTTTTTCCCCTCTCTTTTATATCCGCAGTTGTTTTGGTTTTTTTCCTCTTTGAAGACTTTTCCATTGAATTTAAAATCTCAAGATTTAAACCGTATGTAGACATAATTATGTCTCTTCCTATTTATTTAATCTTGCTCCTTGTTATCTGTACAGTATTAGTGATGACACTTCTTCCTGGGCAGGGTTGTAAGTGACATATTTTCATGAAGGAAGGGGAATAAAGGAGGAATATTTTGAATAGAATAACTTCACTTATTTCAATAAAAGTAGGCAGGTGGTGTGTCTAATATGTTAACCCCCGTTCTATGGATTTGTTTTACAGCCCTTCTGTCTTGAGATGGTAAAAGACTGGAAGGGAATTAAGGAGACCAAAGAAAGTCCCTTGACATTTTTATGTGCTGAAGTAACAGGCAGGCAATCTTGCTTTATACAATGCTGTCTTCCTGGGTAGAACAATTAGTGTTAATGTGGTAATGATAATTGTTTCTGTAAATTATTCTTAATTAACTGTTTATGTAATAAGACACTTAAGGATCTGTGTTTAACAATTTTGAGGGGTTTTTTTCCCCTGCTAATTGGCTTCCCTATACATTTCTTTCCTGAGCTAGTGACTGTTTTCTGTTCGTTATTAACTGTGTGACATTCAGGCTTAAAATTTGGTATAGATGATCCTTAATTAACACAAAATGGTGCATAAATGATCGAGAAACAGGTGGGTTCCTGCCTTGAGCTGTGTTCTAATTGCAGAGTGCTGCGTTTTCAGGGAAGTTACCAAGCTCTAAGACAGATCCCAGCTTGTGAGGCCACTGTTCCTACCCAGAATCATCACCCCAGACTTTCAGCAGGTGCCTCTCAGATGTTAAACTTTATTATGTGCCAGATGTGGAAGTATCCAGCTGAGGAGATAAGAGTGGAAAGAGGAAACGTTGGAAACAAGAGCTTCAGGGTAGTCCGTTTGTGGTGGTTTTTTAAGCAGGAAAGAGGGTAAAAATGGATGCTCTCCTGCCTCATTTGATGCTGCCTGATCTATTTTGAAGGGGTTTTGGAACAAGGTAAGGGAGAGGGAATAGCCTGCTATGCCACGTGCTCTTTAATTAGCTCCTGTTGTTCTGGTTTGGACTTTTTCATCTTGAAAATGTCGCCTGCTGCCCTGCTCTTTCCTCACTGTTTTTTTTTTTCACTTGCCTCTGTGTGAAGCATATACCAATATTTTATGTACATAATTGGTCTGGGTTTCTGTATACTGCCTAATATAAAGTGCACATTCTCCTTTTTACTGTGGTTTATGTTTATTGCACTCACTGCGTTGCTTTATGTGCACAGTGTGCTTATGGAATGTGTGGTGCAGGCAGAGAGATGTTATATTCCATTCTTAGCATCATTAGTGCTGTTTTCTTCACCAATTTTCATCAAGCTATAGTTTAATTTAATTCACTTCATTATTTTGCAAAGCAGCTCTTATCTGTTGGATTTCCCTTCTGTTGCTTTTAAAACCACCAGTGTCTCAAAACAGTGAGAATTTAAGTATTTTTAGCTTTATTTTTCTTTTTTTGACATGTTCTGAGCATCCTCAGATTTCTGTAATAGAGCCAATCAGTTAAAGCCAAATAGTGATAGCTTTACAAGTTAATTAGCACCTCAGTTCATCAGCACTCACACTCAAATTAATACTGGAGTAAGCATATCAGAATCTCATCTCCCATTTGCATTTAGTGAGGGTGATTTTGCAATATGTTAATTTTTATTGTGTGCAGAGTCTGTTTAATTGTCAGTGTTCTTTTATTTTGACCTATTTAAACTTGGGGCCTAAAACCTTACAGGAATTGGCTTGTTTCAGCTTGTGTGAAGAATATGGAAGAGTCAGTCATTTGCTAGGATTTATTCTAATTAAACAGCACTGACTGATTATTTTGCTACTCAGTCACTTGGAAGGTAGGTGCTTCTTTGACTATTTGGGGTTCTTCTAAAGTGTTTGCAGCTTAGGGCTCTTGATGTGAATAGAAGGAACTATTAGACTGAAGTAGGAAAAATAACTTTAACCTAATCAAGCCCTAGTTGTCTGAATTAGTAACACCTACAGTAGTTAAGATACTCTGCGGAAGTAATAAGCTAATCATGTTCAATAATAAGGAATAATAATCGTATTCAATCCATTGCATCTTTAAATTTTTCCCTGCATGGGCTTTTCTTTCAAAGACTGCAAGAAATGGTGGGAAGAAATTTTTACACTAATGGTGAGCTCTGGTTTATATGAGGACAAATAACTGGAACTTCAGAGGCTCGATACTTTGGGAAGAGTACAGATAATTAGTATTTACTGTTGTCTCCTCAGCTGCAGCATATCAAGAAAAAGTAGCTGATTTCAATTACTCTTCCTTTGGAGATGGTTACTGGGGGAACACTTCATCAAGTGTATCCCAGGTGCTGTAGGAAGCCAGAAGCTCTTTGGTGGTCCTTCTGCTGCAGGGTCAGAGGAGGAGAGTCCTTTGAGTCACAGATCTAATTTTACGTGCCTGCAGTGGTGCTGAGGGCTGAATGTGCTGCAAATGCATCAGTACTGCTCTGCTGGCTGAAAATCCCCAATCTAAGGAAGCAGTTATCCCAAATACCAGCGCAGGGATTTGGAGTGTATTAGAAGAAGAAGCCAGGGCTGTGTCTCTCAAGAGCACTGCTGATATGCGTTTGGGTCTTTAGGAGTATCCTTCAGGTGTTTTAGCCATGTACTGCACTATTGTGTCTTCCTTTGGCTTTCTTGGGGCAGAAGTAGGTGAGATCTGAGTTTATGGTAAGCATGGGAGGTGGTAGAGATTGGTTGGCTGCCTGCTGGAATATTGAGACTTTTGTCAAAATTTATTGAACAGGATACAGGTAAATGTTTCTTTCTTTTAATCGAGGTTGATTAAATTACAGTCAGAAAGATGCCCCTGCTCCCTTAGGCACATCACAACACTCTTAGCATCTCAAATTCATCCAGCCTTTCAAGAGGGGGTTTTGTTAGCTCTTCCTAATCCCCAGATAATTACTGGAGACGAAGAGATGCTTGTAGAGAAGATTTTGTGTGAGGAAAAGGGGTTCACAGGATATCACGGGCCCTGGTAAATTCCATGGTGCTCCGTGACAGGAGTTCCTGCTCCGATTGCCACTCCCTGGCTGCAGGCACAGCCACCTGAACCCTCCTGGGCCGTGCCCCCTTTCCTGGGCACAGAGCGAGTGTTCCTCCTTTCCTTCCACCGCCAGCACTGCGGGAAAAGGGGGTGATGTGGATGATTGGCGCCGCTGCCCTTTTATAAAACAGCTTCTTGATTGCACGAGGTAGGAAACTCAGCAGGATCATTAATTCCTTAAGGTTTCCGCTTTTTTTCGTTGCAGCCGCCTCCAGAAAAAGGCTCCCATTTCTGAGCTTTCTGTATTTCAGAAATCAGCAGATTTTGTGGGGAACTTTTATGACAGTGACAGTAAAACAAAAGCAAACAATCAAACCTAGACTGTTTTATATACTTTGTTTGTTATTTACTTGCTAATACGATGCTCCTTAAAAACCAGACTATCTGCTCACACCTATTCCAGTTTTAAAGGAAAATGCTTTTGCTACTGCAAACAGAGAAATTAATCATAACTGGCTTGTTCTACAAAACACACTCTCAGCGATGGGAAAGGTCTGATTTTTTTTATTTAATTTTTTCCCCCTCAAATAAGGAAACTTAAATTACTTGAGGGACTACTTAGCTTCCACTGGTGCAATTAGATTAACATAGGAGGAATTTTGATTTATTTCCAGAAATGAATATATGTTTCTAGGTCAGTAACTCTATTTAGAACAAAAGATCTTAAGGTTTTTTTTTCCAAAATAAATCCAAATGTAGTGTTGGCTCTGCTGCTCTCCATTTGAATTTCAGTTTAATCTTCATCTTATTTTATTCCCCTTTTCTTGAGAAGTGCAAAAATGTTAAAGTTCAGAAGAAATACCTGAGTTGGGAAAGAGGGGATAAATAAAATGATGAAGTCAGTCACCCTGAACCAGTACAATCAGCCAGCTAGAGGGGCAGGGATGTTCACTAACACTAAAATAAGATCCAGAGCAGTAGAACTGAAAAGTTAACAGTGAAGCCGTGAAAGGTGGGATGATATTGAATAACTGGTCAACAAAAGCAGATCCAATTCAATTTCGATAACTTAAAACAATCCACAAAGAGGTAAAATAGTAATACCTGACTCCCTTTCAGTGAACCAAAACCAGATTTCTGGATTTGGCCCCTTGTATGCAACCTGGAGGAATATTTCATATTTATCAATGTTATCAATTGAAACAAAATGAGATGTGCATTATGTTGCAGTGCGTGTGTCTGGTTTGGTAATTTATCTGTTGACAAACTTTGTAACAGAATTGTTAAAACTCGACCTTTGGAGAAGTGAAAAATCAAAGAATTGATCCTCTCTTCAAATATTTAGGATGCCATGTGAGACTGAAAATTAACTACTATTACTTGTGGAAAAGTAGCCTCTAGCAAAGTGTTAAATGTAAATTTTGAGGAAGTTATATGTATCTATGCTGGTTAAAAATAACGTACCCATTAGAAGTTCAGCATAATAGACTTTCTTGATAACTGAGCTGCCCAGGGGAATGTATGGTAAGTGTTGGTTAAAAAACAACCTTGACACCTAAAAATGCCCCAGCTCTTCCTCCTCCCCCAAGAATCCCTTGATCAGTCCTTGAACACCAAATCAGGATCCAGCCTGGGCCCACCTGTGGGATCTGCTGCCCTTCACAACCACTCTTGGCTGCAGTTGCAAAGATTTATGACTGAGGTAATAACCCCACAGTATCTGAATTTACAGCCTGATAGTTAATTATTCTCTGTATGCCGTGTGCTGTAGTTCATCTGTAAACAGTGGTTGGAAAGCAAAATAATCCTCCATAGCAGAACTGAGCGTGTCCTGAGGACTATTCTGTTTCCATCTCAGGAGTGGGATGCTCTGCTCTCGTGTTTCAGCTTCTTGGAGGGTTTTAAAACATGACCTGTTGTGTCTAAACATGGTTTATCTCCATTGCCAATAATGCTTGGGCAATGTAGTCTCAGTACTAACCTGAAATATAGTTTGGGCCCTTTTTGTATTCATGGTTGATTTTGTGAACCTTTTTCCTTGCTGGTGATGTCAGCAGAACGTCTCTGCTGAATTATGGATTAGTTATTTAATCAAGGTCTGTGCATTATTTTACAAGTCCCTTCTTTCAGTTTTCCCCTGAAAAACTGACTAAAAATTTTTTTGATTTGCGATGGAATTGAGTGAACTTCTGATAAGTAAAATCCAGTTGTGCATCCTGCACCTCTGTCTAGTGTCACATAAATGTGAAACAGGAGGTACATGTCCAGCAGGCCTTGCTACCGGAAAGCCAGAGAGATTTTCTACCTCAGTAGCAAAGGAATACAAAATTCAAAATCCTTTCCACCAACTCTGACGCATCTTTTTTAGTGGATCCTGCAGATGTTAGCTTTAAAACATCTGTTTGTCCTGGTGTTTCTTTCCTCAACATCTTGAATCACAGTTGAGCTGGTGCTGCAAGACCAGCTTGGGACCACCAGACTTGCTGGTTTAGCAATTACATCTGGTTTTATTCCAAATTACGGTTTTGTCCAGCTGTCTTTTAAAACCATTTCTGTGAGTTGCTAGGATACATTTCTAAAAGTGGAAACTGTGTTTACACGGCTTCAGTGTGAAAAATCTTTGTATATCGCTTACTTCTTTGCCAAGGCTTCATTACAAGGCACTCCTGAAGTTTACCAAGCTCTCCAAATTGTCACACAATCCTCTTTCTTTGTTTGTGGTAATCAGAGAAATACATGGCTGGTGAAATGAGTCCTGTTTTGTCTGCTATTATTAACTCCTTTGCTGAGCAGTGGCATTATTCAGACGGATGTTTAGTCAGCTCAATCCTGATCAAGGCCAGTCCTGCACGTGTGGGTTCTGGTGTGAGTCGAGCTGAAACAGCTCTTTTTCGTGCATCCTCCAGCCCTCAGAGCATCTCTGTGGCCTCCTCTGGACTTGCTCCAATTCCTTCTTATGTTGAGGGCCCTGGAGTTGGGAATCAGATCATCTGAAACAAAATCAAGCGCACACATTTTCCTAAGTAAAGTATTGAGGTTTTAGGCGAAGAACTTGGAGTTTGTGCAAGTGAAGGATGGGCAGCACATACCACCCAAAGGCAGTGTCAGAGTTTGCTCAAGTTCTGCATGATTTTTAAACTTATTCTTGTCAAAATATGATCCCAAGGATGAAGTCTTCCTCATCTTACAACATCTGCTGTAACGTGCCTTGTCTTCCACTGTTACATTTTCTAAAATGTGAAGGGTTTTTGACGTAACATTAGTCTCCTGACTATAAAATCTATACTGTAGAAATACATTTTAACACCTAAATTTATATTTTGATTGGCCACTTCAGGCTCAGTGTTGATGCTTTTAATATCAAATAGGGTTTTTGTGGGGGGCATCACGTAGGAGGGTGACTGAAGAAAGAATTGGCATTTAAACCTTGAGAATTTTTCTTAAATGGTAGTTGTGAGATTAGTCTTGTTAGCCACCATCGGGATTCTTTCAAACCAGCCCAACAGGCCTTGAAATAAATGCCATGGGCATAATCAGCAATCAGCTTACACTGAATGCCCACAGACTCCACCAGAAAGATCTAAGGGAAAACAATTACAGATGAAACAAAACATAGCATTTAAATCCCTGCATGGGAAGCAGCCACACAAAGGAAACACAGATCGTGGTTTAATTACCCGGGTAGAGGAATGTTTAGAAAATTAATACTAGGACACTGGCAATTGAAAGCATTTAAAAGTGTTAATGCCCCCCCTTTTCTTCCATTTGATTAAAAAGGTCACTGACAGAACATAACTCTGTGCATACATGGTACCTTCAGAACACACGAGAGTGATGGCTGCAGTGTCTTTGTGCAGCTCCTGCAGGTGTCAGAGGACTGAGGGCTCAAGAGTGGTGAGCTTCTTAAAATGGTCCCCAGAAACACATATTTTTATTGAAAAGCTTATAAAAGGAGATGCATGGTTGGTGACTTCCATCCTCTCATGATTTTTTCAGGTGCAGCCTTTTTAGCCCAAGTGTATGAAGGTGACCTGAGGGTTTGGTCATGCACAGAGGTGACCACCAAAAGATTTGTGCTCTGTCTGTTGTGCGGGGAAAACTTCTTAACTGATGAAATGTGAAGCCATTCCTTCCATTCTGTTCTGGAAGTAAAGAATCTTAGAGACTAACACACATAGGCTGTTGCATGTGACCAAGGAGAACCTGCACACGGCCTCGGTGCCTTTTGCACCTCGCCGTGGGCATTGCTGAGTGCTGTGTCTTCATTTTCACTTTCCAGTATGGTGCTGGAATGGCATGAAAGAAGACACAGTAAAGAGAAGAATTAAGCTCATCAATTTTTGCCTCAAGAATGTTGGTCCTATACAATTTCAGTTGTACTTCCTGGCAGTATATTAAAAGATGAAGTGTAGGCTTAGGCAGCACTTAGCTGGGGAGGAAAGTTAAAAGATTTTACTTATGCCAAGCCTTAAGTTTTTAGGGTATTTAATTGGGATATGGTGGGTAAAATATGGAATCCATCCTGTGGGTGGTGATAAAAGCAAGGACTGGTAAAAGCGAGAGAAATCCACAAGTAATCTGAATGCTGCAGCAAGGTCAGTGCAATGAAGGAAATTAAGATCCTGAAGACCTTTCATCTATTTGCAGTAGCACTAAAAACCTTGGAGTTGTTATTTGCTCTCATCTTCATGTGATCAACTGGTCAGAGCTGGCCTTGGCTGGGTAATGAGGTGATTCCCAGAGAAGCTGTTGCTGCCCCATCCCTGGAAGTGTTCAGTGCCAGGTTGGACAGGGCTTGGAGCAAACTGGGATAGTGGAAGATGGCAGATGGATTGATTCCATGTGTCTATTAATTTTTCCATCTCCTTGGTACTGCAGGAGTGTTACCTGCAGCTTGGAGTCATTCCTGATCTCTCCTTGGAAGGGTTTAGATCTTGTGGAGTGTGTGGATAATGACAGCCATTGTATATCCACCCCCCCTTTCCTCCTGGTAATCTCCTTATTTTGATGGAAAGACTCTGCACTGAGGGACCAAGGAAGCTTGGTTTTTTTGGTTCTCCTGTTGATCTAAGCTCTAAGGAAAGACAAGGCTCAAGTGTGGTCTTTCCTCAGCACATCCATCTGTAGCGTCTCTTCTGTTGAACCATCTATTTTCCCCTGCCTGGTAGAGTGAAAAATTCGTAATATAGGTGAGGCTTGACTGAAATTGGCCTGAAGGTTCATGTGTTAATCCAGGGAAGAGCAGGCACAAGAAGGGAGGATGGGGGTTGCCATTGCTCTGCACATTCCCACATAACACCCAGGGAGTGTGTGGCTGTGTTCCTCTTGTTTCCTTGAGAAACCAGACTAAGAATAACAGCAAATAGGAAATGAAAACAATTCTGTTACTACATAGTACGTTGTAAGGAAAAAGCATTCTCCACGTCTCTGGATTAACAGAGTGTTTGAAGCTGCGATAACCCAGTTGTTAACAACCATAATTTGGATGTGGGTTTGTTTTTTTTCTTTCACATAAATATGACTTATTTGAAGTACGTTGAATTAGAAAACTCATGAATAAATATTTTGACATAATCAGAATTATATGGCTAGAAATTGACCTACTTTGCATGACAGATGCATGAGAATCCCCCAGCTAATAGCAGACTAACCTGGCATAGCAATGCCCCATCTTACAATATTCTAAGCTGCATACAGACATTAAATTATTAGATTGTTGGGTTTTTTGCACGGAGATTAGACACAGTCAATTTTGTTTGTAAATGAGTTAAGTTATAGGCAAGTTATTGAGGAGGCATTGGGGTGCAGTCCAGAGGAGGATTCCTGCATCATTTGATCAGTGTTTTCAGCGTGGTCTCGAAAAATCTGCTAGAGGTAGAAATAGCCAGCAAAGCTTGATGGTACCAGCAGCCAAATAATAAGAGAATTACTCCAAATAGTCAGGTCTTACACTCTCCAGAAGATAAGCGCAACTGCAAGCGGAATAACAATGTTTTAGAAATCTGGTAATGTTTTGGTGGTGTAAATAGAATCTACTTTTCCCCCTGCAGCAGCTCCTCGTGCCAGTGTTGATTTCAGCAGACTGATTTTATCTGCGTGTCCTTTCAGTTAATGTGACAAGGATTTTCTACAGGTTAAGAGAGAACTCTGACCTTGGGAAAAGAGTCTTCTCAGTTTTAAGTTCATATGGATTCTTACAAGAAAATCTTCCTTTATTATTTTAACAAACACAGGTGATGAAACGTTTTAGGTGCTTATTGCACAGAATAGAGTTTTCAAGCTTCATAAGTTTTTGTTGTTCAGTTCTAGCACAAGCAATAATAGTGATTTTATTTGTAAAGAATCATGCTTTTTATTTTTAGTGGGGGCAAAGTACCTTTTTCATGGCTCAGTTTCAGCAAAGATAACCCTCCTTTTATTTAATCCATGCAATGAAAAATAATAACACAGTCCGTTTTAGTAGCCCCTTTATTCGCTTCCCAGTTGTTTTCTCTGTTTTCAGAGAATCTCTGCAGATGAAGTCGACTTTGTTCAGACTTTCTTCTTCAAGGTCTTCAGGGGAATGTTTTGCTCTCTTGCAATGAACTCTTGTTAGCACAAAGGTATTAAAACCACGTGTATAATATTGGCAGATCTGTTCTCTTTCAAGCTTAAGGAGGGCCAGGCTGAGACACAGCTCCTACCCTCTACCTTGATTTGCTCCAGCTGCTTAAAACTTCCTAGAATTAGGTTAAATTGTCCTTTAGCACCCGTATTTCTTCCAAAAAGGATCCAGTTCAGTCATCCTTGCAGTGCCCAGCTGCCAGACGCAGCGCTGTGGGCTGCAAGCAGAGGCACCTTCAGGTACTGCTCAGCTGGGGATGGAGCTCCTTGTAGGGAATGGAGACATCCTTTTAAAAAAGAGTCCTGTTTGGAGGACACTGATTCGCAGCTGAATTTGGATTCTTTGGAAGCTTCACCAAAGGCTGAGAGACAGAGGTGATTATTTGGGTTAGTCACAGTCCCTGCTTTAGGACCTTCTCTCTGGCTTGAAGTGTTTGGAGGAGGGTTGTTAGTGATTTCTTTCTGGTTGCTCTTTGAGTGAACAGCTCTGAAACACTGGACTGCTCTGCAGGTGGCTCAGCCAATGTGTTAAAATTTGTAAAGATGTTGACACTCAACTAAGCACTCAGCTTTGGTGTTTTTTCCTGCTTTTTGGATTCAAACATGGTCACTTGGGTGCTTGTGCCCTTACAGCTCAACGCAGCTTCCCAGTGTCTTGAAAAGGTCCTGATTGAGTATTTTCCTTTCCTCTTGCTTGACCCAGAGTTAGCTGGTGGGGTTTGCCAGTTTGTTTTTATTGTATTTCATTACTTTCCCAACAATTCACTCTCAGTTTCCTGAGCTCCAGCCCAAACACTTTGGCTCCTTGGTGCCTGATCAGTGCAGTTCCAGGAGCAGAGGCGTTCTCCTGATGTGCTGATCCTCTGTGGCTTTGCACACACGAGAGATGTGCAAACCCCAATTTCCTACCTCTGGAATTCGCTCTGGCACAGGGGTGTTTTACTTCTTATCAGCAGTTTGCCCAAGGGTGACTGCCAGCAGTAGTCTTTTCATTCCTGCCTCCTGCTGCCACTTTGACAATAGGAACGGCAGCAGGAAGCAAAAATGAAAGGACCAGATTGAAAGAAGCACTTTGCCACTGTTGTAATTTTGAAATTGATGGCGTTTTTTAGCCCAAAGTCTCAGGAAAAAAGCTGCTTTCCTCTTTGCCTCCTATTGTTTTTCCAACAGGGAGAGACACTCTCTGATGTTGCAGAGGCAGTGGGAGGCCAAAATGAAAATAATTTTCTTCCTGAAACCTTGGATAACAAAATGTGAACAATTTCATCAGGGAAAGAGTGGTTTGTTTTTTTGTTGACTGCCATGTGGTAAATACTGGTATTTCCATTTGACTATGGAAAATAAGTAGCAGCTGCTTTTCTTATTGAGTTAATGTGCTATTAGGATAATTTCTAAACACCTATTTACTGTGGGGTTTTTTTAAGCATGACACTTCCATTCTTTCCCTTTTTGTGCATGAGAATAGGTATGGTAAGGTGGGTGTATAGTTCCCTTCTGAGGCCACGTGTGCTGCCTTTAATACCATGCCCTTGGAGCCAGTTTTTTAAGGCAGAAACTTACAGGTCTGCACGTTCCAGAGGTGCGTTTGACACCAATATTATCAGAACTACTAACAATCCAGGTGTAATTGTCAGGGCCCCTAATTCCACAGGAGGAAAGATGAGGATTGTTCTGCAGTTGCTCTGTCATTTTCTGCTGGAGTCTTTGCTCAGTGGGGTCTGAGGTGGTTCTGGGGTTAAGTGAAGTGGGAGGTGGGGCTGGGGAGCTTTAATGCTTCCAGAGTTCACCTTCTCTCCCCAGAAGACCGAGTCCTGTGATTTAGGTGAGACTTTATTTGCACGAAATCAGTGAAGGAACACAAGCACAGCCCCAGACTGTGCAGTTTGCAGATGTTCCCAGCCTGGTGTGATGCACGTTCTGCAGAGCACGGGCATCAGCCTTCAGCAGAATGAAGCTCTGCGTTGACAAAGGGGGTGGCTGGAAGGGGAAGGGTGGCCCTGGCACAGGGCCATGACTCCATCCACTGTGGTGCACAGCCCCGTTTCTGTGCCTGCACACAGCACTGGTGCAGGGGGGGACCACAGTGGTGACAGGGGAGGGTGAAGAGTAAATCAATGAATGGCTTTGTCCTCCTGCTTTAGCTGTTACGGGCTATTGCTCTTGTCTTTGGGGATTTTAGTGTCTGTAATTAGTTATCTTGAATGGAAAGATTTTTTTTCTCTTATTGAACGTGTGAGAAATTTGGGAATGTTAATCAGCAGAGCATAACCTTTTCTTAACTTGCTCTTTTTATAGTCCCAGGGAATTAACATTTATCTTAGGGCAGCACAGGAATCTGGTATTTGTATGAAGTGAACTGATTCTCCACCCTTTCTCTTTCTCTATACATAACAAAAACTAAGCTCTTTGATAGGCTCATCAACAGAATATATTTTGTAGGCTTTGAAGTGTAAATTGTGAATTTGTGTGTCTTGACATGACTTTGGGGCACCGCGTGTAAATGCGTGCATGTCTGTGTCCTGGATTAGTGAGAGTCTAATTAAAATTGTTCCTGAGAACTGCATACTTAAAGCCAGATATAGGGAGACATGTAAAAGCAGCTTGATTATTTTTTTTTGGTGAGTTCTGAGCTCTTAGAGTTCTTGTAGGGTTAAAGAGGAGTCAGGGAAATCCAGCAACTCTGTGGATCTTGTTGCATGTTCACATACCAGAATAATTAATTAGATGCTTGTCTGTAAATGATCAGTATTCCTTGTGTTGGCCAGTTCTTCCTCTGCTTTAAGGTGTTTCTCAGTGCTGTGACGGAGCTTGGAAGGAAAGGCAATTCTATCTGGCTTCCCTCTGCCCCGGCAAGTTCAGGTTTGGTTGGGAAATGACACATTATGGGGTTATTCAACACCTCCTTTTGACTGGGCTCTCCTTGCTGCTGTGGAAGTCCTTTACAGAGATTTCTGGCAGCAGATGGTATCAGCTGAGTGCCCCGTTGGGACCGTTTGGCTCGGGCATGTGAGTACAGCTGTAACAGGTCCTTTGGTTTTCAGAGTGCTTGGGCTTTTACGATGCCCCATCCCAATGCAGTGCTCGTATTAATGCAAATTAAGGATCACTGTAACATCAGCTTCCTTTTCTTAGCTGGTTTTAGCTCAGAAACAACTGATTTCATGCTGACACCCAGGCAAGCTGGTAAGGAATGAAATGGTTGATGACCCTGTTTTCCCAAGGGCTTCATGTACTTGACATTTTGATGTCTGTTTGATTTAAGCATCTACCCAAGCTTTGAAACATTAGGTGAACAAAGATCGCTAAACTATCTTCTGTCTCCTAAGAGGAGAGTCCACAAATACCTGTCTTTGCCCTTTCCCTCTGGTTGTCCAGAAAACATCATTTTAATTCCCTAACAGCAGAAAATGGACTGCCAAGTTTCCCTTGTTTCACTTCTGGTTTTTCCCTGGGGCTTGCTGAACAAGGTTAGTACCCTAAAATGAAGTTTTATTGCAGGGTCTCATTTCACTTTAAATCAATGTAGAATTTGGAATTTCAGCTGCTTCTGCACACAGCCTGTAAAAGGCTCCTTTACAAAATGACTTTCAAAGATTTATGGAGACTTGCATGGTACAGAGGCTGAAAGGAAGTTTAATTACATTCAGCTTTTGGTCATTTCTGTGTCTGAAGATATGCCCATATACTGTCATCTCAAAAACCATCTAAGAAAATAAAATTGATCAGTGAGCCTTCTGGCTAAAAGGAAAATGAGTGCTTTGTCATCTGCCCGTGGAGCCTGGGTGCTCAATCACTGCCTTCTCCCGGCTGCTCGCCCCAGACTCTCCATCACTGAGGTTTGTCCCAAGTTTTAATCAAACATTATTTTATACCAAAGCCTCCTCTGTAAATAGCAGAACCCTTGACATACTCACACAGGCTTCACTGTAGTATAAAGAAATAATTTAATCCAGTCCATGCAACCGTTTTGCTTTGGAGATGGTAAAATGTGCATTGTGTTCATCTTGCGTAAAGTTTTTATCTTAAAACTTGGCAAGTGCAGTTGCTGTCACCTGATGAGCAACATCTCTGCTTATAAAGCTGTGATCAAGGACAGAAAATAATATGGGAACATCTTATCTCCTTACAGAGGAGACTTGGTTCTAGGAGTGGGGCTGTGTAGGTGCCTTGGAGTACAGTAATTCTCAGGCTCATAATGCCAGAAGCCATAAAATCTCTCAGTTGGAGGTTTTGTGAACAGCAGCACTGAACAATTGGGGAGTACTGCTGAGATGATAGTCTGAATGATGATTGAGTTTTCCTGGAGAGCCTTTATCTGTGCTTAAAATTGGAGGTAATGTTTTTAAATTAAACCATAATAGAAGTTCATTGAGCCTTCGGAGTGGTTTCTGTGTCCCCTCTTTATGTGATTTATCATTTTCTGTGAAGTATTCTCAGTCTTTGCATTCAGGACAAATTGCTTTGCTGTCTAAACAGGGCATTAAAAGCACTCCAGAACAACACCTTGCAGACTTTTCAGGAGATTTCCAGTCCACTGATGAAAGGAAAAGTTTGCACTCAAGTTGTACCCTGTACTGTAACCAAGCTTTTGTACAGGGACTTACAGAGAAAATAGGTACTTATTCCCCGTGAAATTTTCACATGCTTTTTAGGGCTGTACTCCATAAACAGGTTGTATTTCACTATGTCAGTAGTTTTTTTCAGCTGCTAGGGATTAGCCTTTATCACTGAAACAAAGTGTGAAATCCAAAGTATGTCTTCATTTAAAAGACAGCACTGCTTGATGTCGTGAGCAAATCGTGCTGTGACTGCGCTCTGGTCACTTGAGATGAAATATTGATCTTGAAATTAAACCCTCAAGTATGTGTCCTGTTTAAAAATAAAGAAAAAGTTAAAAATGGCTGATTGCAAGAAACTCATTCGAGAAGCATTGTTAGAGGACGAGAATGCTAGTGCTGACCCCAGAAGTTAAAGTTTGGGCACACAGACTGCTAGGTACAATGTGGTTTCTTTTCTAAAAAGTTCTGTTATAAAAGGGAAAAGATTTTATTTTCCATGGCAGATCTGTGGGTGCCACACACGAGGGTTGGGCAGTCGTGCTCCCAGAAGGTGACAAATACACGACCCAGCAACTCTTTAAGTTTCCTAGTTCTAGCAGAAATTTCAAAAATTAGATTAACAGATACCAGGAGAATCTGAGAACCCGTGGGGGCTTCTCAGTTTTAAAACCCCAAAAAAGCGTTCTGCAATGAACTTTTTTACATCTGTGAAGAAAGAATTGCATTCCCAGGATGCTGTGGTTGTGGTACCACGATCCAGCCCTTTGCGTGAAGGATCATTTTGAGCTCTCTGTGTTGGTCTTGAGGTTCTGTGAAGCTGCTGAGGAAAATGTGCCATCAAGGAGAGTAATCAGAGTTATCTTCGTGATTCCTTTTAGTTCCTGCTGTACAGAAATGTACATTTAATTGCATGTGAGTATTTTCTCTTTTACACCTGCTCATGTACTTTGATGTTTTTTCCTAGGGAAATCTGTAGTTGATTAAAATTGCTGTGAGTTTTCTTGGGATAATTGACACCAAATGAACCTGTGCATCATGTGTGTGTATATGTGCAAATAGATAAGATTATGCATGTGTGTATATGTGTGTTTAGGTGCATATATATGCACAGCTAATGGGAAATACCTTTCACTTAGCAATTAATTTAGGAGTCTTCAGTCTGTGTGGCATCTTAGAGGTCATTCTGCACCACAGTGTTTTGTATTTTCCGCTGCATTGATGCCATAAAAACCCATAAAAATGCTAATTGCCCCAGGAAGATGTAGGCTGTTTATAAGTGTGTATGGGATTGTTTTTCAGCCCTGCGATACAGAAGGAGGTGTTATTTCAGGTTTATAATTTGAATGTGTACATAATTTGAATGGATACAACTTTGACAGTTTATTAGTTAGAAAAGAAGGGGAAAAAAAAGACAGCGCTGGGTCGTTCTTCAGCGGATTGATTGCCAGGAGCATGTTATTGACTTTGGTGATAATATCATTATATATTTTACAGTCGTAAAATCAAGAAATTCAGATTATGCCCTGAGGGCTTCACACATTTAAATAAAGGATATAGCCGTTTCCAGGGTTATTGGTTTAGATTAGTGGGTGCTACGAGGAATGCTGAGTGTGTTGTGAGGAGGACAGAAAGAGCAACAGTGTTCTCACTGCAGCGGGGCTTTGCTTTATTTTCTTTTGCTATTTATGAAATACACTCACTTACACATCCCCTGGGAGGATGAACAGCGCTTGCTCTAAACTTTAGCATATTAATACAGTGTTAGCTTGGTGTTCTGTGGGGCTGAGAGCCGGAATCAAGTGTAATCCTTGGTACCAAGAGTGAGGATGGGGCTTCTCGAAACGCTCGCTGAAATACCCAGTGCCTGGGAAGCAAACCTTGGGTGAGCTGCAGGCTGCAGAATTCAGAGCAGTGTGGGGAGCCAGATAACCTGACACAAACACAGCCCTCCCTCTGGATGGCAAAGGCAGGGGATGGTGCTGCCTTGGGTGCAGCTTCCCAAGGAGCCCCAGTGCCTGCTGCTGCTGGGTACGGCCCTGGGAGCACCTCTGGAATTCGGCTCGGGCTGCTCCATCCTGGATCTTCCACAGCAGATTAGATTATCTCCCTCTTGGACTGTTTGCCAGTCACCCCTTGGGACTGACTGGACTTGAGGTTGAGTTGAGCACTTGGGGATTTGGGTTTGGGGTTGTCTGTAGCTTGCTTGAGGGAATCTCGGTTTAATTAAGGTATAGTGCCTTGAATAAAAATGATTGACTGCATTACAAACCTTGTTTATGACTTCTACAGTAGCTTTAGTGAGATGGATAAAGTACCTTAAAGCTGATCATGCTGCTGAGCCTCTCTCCACTTCAGATGGGAGCTTGGGAGCACATTGCATCATCCAGCTCTGGGGATTTATTGTTCTCTTAAAAGACCATGAAAGTCCAAGTGCAATGTCACAGCTCCGCAGCGAAGGTCATGTTTTCCTTCTCAGGAAGAAGCAGGGGGTCCAGCTGGAACACATATGGCTCAGGGGTGTGTGGTGACATCTACAGAAGTAGGTAAAAACAAAATAATTACTCTTACATGTACATTTTAAGGGCCTCTGAGGATTATAAATCTATACACTGCAAACAAAACTTCTCTTTGCTTGAGTCAAGAGTGACACATTTTCTAATTAAAAGTGATTACCTTTCTAAATGGAATTTGTATGACTTTTTAGTGGGTTTTTACCTTCTGCATTTTTTCTCAGTTTGTGGCGTGAGAATCAACTCGATTTTCTTTTTGATAATGTTGTTCCATTTTGGATTGTAAATTGATTGTGTTGAGTTGTGAACAAATGCAATGGTTGTTTCTTATGAACAGTCGTTATGCTTATGAAAAACAGACTATGAAAGCATTTTAGAGCAAACCATTGGGAAGTACCCATTGATCTCAAAAAGTTTTGATATAGACATTTAATTTAGGGTCATTTTAGAATGATGTAAGGGCACTGGTCCTCTGAAGAGCTTGGGTAGATCCCTCCCTGTGCAGGAACAGTGGACAGCTACAGTGGACATCAGCTGCTCACCCGGAGTGATTTGGCATCTGTGCAGTTCTATAGTCAAGAAACCCTAAAATAAGATTTCAGGAAGCGTGCTGTGGAGCGGAGTGGTTGTCATTAAACACGTGCTTCTAATTTTGCTGCAGATTATGGCCTAATAGTGATTTCTGACCTCAAACCGCAGTGTTCCGTAATACTTTCAGAGGTGACTGTCCCTCTTTGAACCATTGAGATGTTGTCTAACCCCAGTATTCACAGTATTCAGATAAAACTCAGCTCTGGCTGTAAGTGCATCCCTGTATCCAGAATAATTTTCCTTCCCAAGGGCTGGGACCCATCCAGTGTGGTGGCAGGGATGGCTGGAGAGCCAGGTTTGATGGCAGAGCTCCACTGATAAAAGGCAGAAGCTGCAAAGGAGCAAAGATTGACTCTGCTTGTTACATGGAAGGAGAGATTCACTTCCCTGGGCGTGTTCCTGGCACGGGCACAGCTCTCTGGTTTAGTGGTTTAATGTTATCACTCAGCCTCCTCTGAAGCCTAGGAAAAATTACAGCCTCGTAATTCAGGCACCTCTTATTTATGCAGTTTCAAATACAGAAAGAGCCTTGTTCGAGAACTGCCATTAAAAAAAACCCCACCCTTTTTTGTTTCAATGATGAGATGTTTATGACAGTCTGGACTATCTGCCTTCCAAAGTGTCCAGGGTTCAAATGAAGTATCACCACCCATAAATCTCACACCTCACAGGTGCTGTAAAATCAGCTGCGCTGACAGTGTCACGTGGTAATTTCCCAAGCAGGTAAGGGAAAGTTTTTCAGTGGTGGTTACAGCGCCAAAATTTGGGAATATGGGTGAATATAGATCAGAGGAGACCTGGGTGTGTGCTGAGGGATGGTGGCTTGCAGATGGCTGATCCACAACGTAGGGCAGCGTGCGTGTGTGTGCTCTGCACGGGACATATGCTCTGGGGTTTCACGGATGAGTTTGTAGTCTCCAGCAATTTGCAGCTTCCACCGCGGTTTCAAATATCTACATCGTTTTCAGGTTGATGATTTTTCCCAGTCATTTATCCCAAAAGCACTTCATCCTGCTTAATCTGGGTCATAATTGACATGGGAGTTGTGCCCGAGCAGACGCAGCCGTAAGTTGTGTTTGAGTGGGCTGTTAATGGCAGGGATTTAGTTACGTGCAGTAAAATACAGCAGAGGTTGAAATAAGTAGAAATGTTAAAACAACAGATGCATGCAAGGTCACAGTCACAACTTGGACCCAGAAGAGGCTCTTGAATGCTTGACATGCTCCTGCTGTCAGCTCACAGCTGCCTTTGGCTCTAACGAAGGCGTAAAGCTGAAGATTTCGGGTAAGGAAGCCGTTGGAATTGGATCGTATTTATTGCAAATCAACAGGATGTCTTTGCAAGTATAAAAGACATATGGAAAAGTCCACTGTTATTGTTGTACTTCGTTGTGTCTCCAGATGTTTTCCCTCCTGCCCTGCTCCGGAGGCTGAAAGTGGGAAATTGTTTTTCATTGTTCTTAGCTGATGGTGCCAACATCTGCCTTGACATTTCCCTGGGGAATGATATTAGCATTCCTGAGAGCTTCTGATTCATCACTTGTGTCTCATTTGCCTGCCTTTTTTTTTTTTTAAATACAAGACAATGTAAGAGCATGAAGTTTCTGCCCTGCTCAGTTCCTCTGAGGGGTGAGAAGAAGTCATGGGAAACACTTGGGTGGCTGCTGAACTATCACAGCAGCACTTACGAGCTGCCTTGTTTTTAAAGGGCTACAAATGAGGCATTAAAATTTGCTCTGAGCCGATGTTTTTCATAGAAAGAAACAGTATTTGTGAGCTCAAACATACTTGAAGATCTCAAAATGCTCTGGTTTTTAATACACATTTAATCCATCATTAGCTCACAGTGCTCTGCGCTGAGGGGAAGGGAACCAAATGAGTATCTTCATTTGGAAGTGCTCTTTGCTGGTCATGTATGCTCATAATGGTATAATTAATTCCATAGTTTTGAACCTAACTTGATCAACGTGATAGGTGTGTAAATTAGCAAAGTTGACCCAAGTGTTGATTGCTAAAGAAGGTGCTTTTAATAGAAATGCAAAACAAAATAGTGTTTTTTCCCCAAAGCTTCTGTACTTCTTCTTACCAATACAGTATCAGTATCAGATTATATTAATTTTAATTATTAATAAAATTTATTATATTTATAATACTTTTTTTTTTTAGTGCTTAAATCTGACCTTTTAAATAGGAATGAGCTCTGGAGAAAGTTTGGCCCAGAATTCTCAAATGTAGACTACGACTGGATTCTACCCTGTGATTCCTTTATAGCAGACTGTGGTTCTTGGCTCATTCCCAACATGATCTGGAAGAACCTGTGGCTAGAGCCCTTAGGTGGCAATGGTGTAAATTTTAGCAATGTCTGTCCATGTTTAGGCAAGGGTTTTTTTGAGAAATCTCTTCGGTCCAAGAAACTGAAAATTCTGTAATATCTCACCATTTTGCCTGCTTCTTTGTGCCTTGGCTGTTGTTTGTTTGGTTACAGTTATTTACAGCTCAGTGCTGGCGTTTTTTTTGAGATCCTAGCAAGAAATTCCGCAGGCGGCTGCAAAATATATGTTTAATCAATTTTGGGAAGACTGGTTCTCTAACTAACATATTTCTTGCAGCTGAGACACGGTAAAAACTGTTCTGCAGATACTCAGGGAAGGGGGGTAAAGTTTTCCTGACAAAGATGTTCTTTTTGTGGGTTGTTGTGGTGTCACAGTCGTGTGGTTCAGGTAATTTAGGTACATTGTTGTCATGGTTTAACCTCAGCTGACAACAAAGCACCATGCAGGCAATCAACTCCCCTCCCAGCAGGATGAGGGGAAATGAATTGGAAGGGTAAAAGTGAGAGAACTTGTGGGTTGAGATAAGAATAGTTTAATAGTTGAAATAATAGTAATAGTAGTAGTAGTAGTAGTAATAATATTGTAATGAAAAGAAAAATAACAAAAAAAAGGAAAAAAACCCAAGTTTTTTTATTAAGAAGCATCTTTTTGCCTTTTTTTTAGCTTCTCATGGTAGGCCCACGAGAGCAGCCTTTGCTGGTTAAGTTGTTTCTGTGTATGTTTATGTGGAAAAAGAATAGAACCAGGAGTTCTAAAGCAGCAGTATTCTATAGGCGAATAATACAATTTGGGTTTCCATCTTTCAAATGGTAATAGTGTAAATATTGCTTAGATGAGCCATTTTGTAAGGAAATAGTAGCGTGTTTCTGTTAAGAGTTTTGTCTGCAAAACGTACAATCCTCCTGTGTATTGGGATTAAAACAACTCGTACACATCACAAGTTTTCAGATCCACGAGCTGTGATTCAGGTTTATCTCTTACTTCTGTAAACCTAATTTGTGTGCAAATTCCGTGCAGGAGATTCTGAATGGCAACAGTTCCACTGCGAATTCCTTTGAGGTAGTGAGGCCAAAAAGGTTTTATTGAACGAGCGTTTCCTTCTAATTCCACTGAAATGTTTGCGTGTGTCGAGGTGGGAGTGAGGTCTGATTTGCCGCTCGGTCGTGTTCATTTGTTTCCCTCTGCACTCCTGTAAATTCCTCGTGTCCGTGTTGTCTTCGCAGGTCAGGATCGCAGCGAAGCCACTTTGATAAAGAGGTTCAAAGGCGACGGTGTCCGGTACAAAGCCAAGCTGATCGGGATAGATGAGGTTTCTGCTGCCCGAGGGGACAAGTTATGCCAGGACTCCATGATGAAGCTCAAGGTGCAGTGAAACTTCCGATATTGCGGAGTCAAACGGAGCAAATTTCAGCTTGAACTTGGACTCGTTCTCCTTTCATGACACTGAGCCTTAGACTGGTTAATTATGTATTGAAATCAGTCAATTTTGCATGAACTCCTGCCTGGTATTGCTTATCCTGGTTTAATTTTAATACATTATCTCCGAGTTCTGTAGTTACTCCGTGATTGACACCACTGCAATTTGTCCACAAATTACAAACAACACACTGCAAATTGAATAATTTTGTTATGCAGAAGGGGAAGTAAATGACTACGGAGGAAAATGGGATATCAGAGCATTTTCTATGACATTTCTAATCAACTACAGCACTGCCTCTGGCTGTTACCTCCTGTGAGTGACAGTGGTGGGTATAGGCAGCCAGATTTAGGGAGGACTGGTGTCCTCACTGAAAGGAGAATGTCTTTCACCAGCAGTGTCAGGGCTGATGTGTTACATAATCAGGCAGTGCACTGTAAGGATGGGGCATGAAAATGTGAAGAGGAGTCCCTGGAGGTTTGGGGAAGAAATGAAGCCATGACAAAGGCAGATTTGGTTGTAAGGTTGGAGTACAGACAGTCTAAAGAACCAGTGGTGTCGAGGGTGGGCTCTCTGGACCTGACAGACATCCCTCTGTGGCCCAGTCTCTCTCAGAGCATGAGAGCTGTCTGTAGGAATCATTCTGTCCCCCACTCTGGGACATGTGGAAGAGCTTGAGTCACTGGGAAGGAAGGAGCAGTGGTGTTTTCTTGGAGTGCAGTGTTGGCTGTTCACTTCTCATCTCCCCTCTGCATTGCAGGGTTACAAACCAGGTCTAGCAGCAAACCTCTGCTATTTTTTCACTTTTATTTCCCTTCCAGCCCTTTCCCCAGCCTAGAGAGCTGATAGATTTTCCATTGCTGATTTTTTCAGGAGGAGAAATCACTAAATGGTGTCTGGTGCACTACCAGCCCGCGGGGTTCCGGTCCCGACGATCCGGGAGGAATGAGTTATTCATTAGAGAAACAGCACGGGGTGACACTCAGCTTATGGTTCAACAACCTAAAAGCAAGATCTGGGAGATAATTTACGAATCAGTTTTATGGCAGGCAAAAATTAATCTGCTCCAAAAGGTGCTCTGTTGGTATGTCACATCTGCCACAGTATTCCTATCTGAGTTAAATGTGTTCTGGGTATTTCTCATCATTTCATAGTTCCTGGCACTATGGGGAGAGTTGTCACTGTTCTGCTGCACAAACCTTTTTGTCTCTCTCCTCCATGGATTAATATCTCCACATCTCCCAGGTGCTTAATTCCTGTTTGCAGGTGACAAGATTGATCTAAACTGGGAACTGACTAAATGGGAAATGACTAAAACTGTTACAGGAAGGGAGTGTTAGAAATTCATGTTTGACAACAGAGCATAAAGTCATGGACTCTGGAAACCCAGTGTCCTGCAATGTGAATTTTAAGGCCACCCATAAAGTTTTGGGGTGGCTTTAGACATCATATCCTTATAATGGCAGCAATGAAGGTCTTAAAACCTGAGTTAGTGGTTCTTGAAACATGTTGGAATTGCAGAGAACCAGATACAGTCTAAATATTTTCATTTATTTAGGAGTACAATTGGTTATATTTGATGTCAGTTCAGTGTTACTGGTCAGGGCAGGCTCCTGAGAAGGTGGAAGCAGAAGTTACTGTTGTAAGTACGCTGTGGGAGAATAATGCATGAGATGGTGTCAGCAAGTTCTCTTTACAAAGTAAAGGTCTGAGATCATGAAAAAAAAAACCTCTCAACTCACCCAGTGTTTTACGTCACAGGTGTGGTTTGATTTTTAGAAGAATATTTTTCTTCTATAAAAACCTCAATTTGTTTATTCCAGCTGAGTGTGAAGTAAGCGAAAGTCGCTGGCATTTTCTCTCCTCTGCTGCTTGTCAGTTATTTTTATTATTTTCAAAATAAATAAATAAAACAGAACCGCTTATAGCTGGGAAAAGTGTGCTAGAAATGACCTTCAGCTTCCATGAAAACACATTTCATGGAGGATTAGCTAGTGCAGGGGTTGGAAGTGGGAGCACATTTGAAATGCTCTCTGGGTAGCATAAAGAGATGTGGTACCTTGAAAAAAGGGAGGAAGCCAGAAGTAAGGAGGGGACTGTTCCTGGAAGGCCATTAAGTTTTCCTAGAAAAGTGGTGAATTGTCCACAAGCAAATTTGTGGCTCCTTGGAGAGTCAGGAAACCAACCCAAACTGCTCTTTGTTTCCACAGGGAATTGTTGCTGCGGCTCGATCGAAAGGAGAACATAAACAAAAAGTCTTCTTAACAGTTTCCTTTGGGGGAATCAAAATCTTTGATGAAAAGACAGGGGTAAGTAAAGTGTTCGTGTGGTGGGACAGAATTGACTCTTTCCCTGGTTCCTTTAGAAGCATTTCCTGGCTGGGCAGTGGAGTCTCACTGGTGCAAACACACGTGGAGCATCCTAAAATTTGATAAAGGGTTATCATCCGTCAGAGCAAGCCACTGTATCACTTGCAGAGTGTAGCTTGTGTCTTGTCAGTGGTAGAAAAATTATATTTTGTATGGAATGGGAGGTAAAAGATACTGGAAAGTTTGAGGTTGGCTGTGTGAAGCTGCCAGGCAACAACTTCCTCAGTAGCATCTGGTCGAGGAAGTTGCAGAGACTTCCATGCCTTACACAGTTTCTGCCACAGCAATACCTTGTTTGATTTTTTAAATTGCTCTAAAAGAAGAAACCTAAGCAAAACATTACACTGCTTAGAAATAAAGCAACAACACACAAACTGTTTTAATCATAATTAAGAGGATTTTTCCAGCAGTTTAAGCTCTGCCTTGAATTTTAAGAAGCTCTTGATTTAATCTTTCGGAAGATTAACTATTTAACACGATGCCAGAAATAAAACCCTACTGATGATAGATGAAATTATCTTTGCCAGTTAATTTATATTATTAGAAAATCAATGTCACTGAGCTCACTGATACATAATACGAGTAGTTAGTAATAAAAAGCTCATTTGGGATGTGTTGTGTAAAGTATCCAGGCAAAAGCTGTGTTTCAGAGGGCATCACTGGGGTTACAGAAAATAGGAAATATCAGAATTAGGGCTGTCAGTGCAAATTGCACCCCAGCCACAGCTGCTGTCCTAAGATTAAAGCCTTTTATTGAGGAAATAAAAAAGAGGAAAGAGAAAGTCTATTCCTTTTGCACTTGTCCCTGAATGTTTCTCAACCACTGGAATTTTTTGCATGGAATAAAGAGGGAAAATAGGACGTGTTTTAGAAACAAAGGTGTGCTTTATTCCGTCTGCCTCTCCTGCAGCATCCTGCACTCTCCTGTCTGCAGCAAGCGAGGTGGGGACATGAGAACAGTCTCCTTCATTTCGTAACTCTGACATCCCATACTCTAAATCTGACATAACTGCATCATCCTTATAGTAAACCTGTCACTCACCCACTGAGGCTTAGAATGAAACCCTTAAATCCAACTTGCAGATGTCTTCCCCTGAGCTGCCGGAGTGATGGACAGGACTATTGAGTTGTCCTTCTTGGAACAGGGCTGTGACAGAGGGATGTGGGGAGCTTTCCACATCAGTTTTTACGTCTTGTTTTGGAAACAGGAGAGTCGTGCTTCCCATGCCAAGGGTTTGGAGCAGAGGTGCATGAAATCCTCTGCCAGGTCTTCGCAGCCACCATCCCTTGGGCTTTTTTCCCAGCTTGGGTCTCTCCTTGTCCCAGAGTTTCACACCCTTGTGCCATTCATTCGTAGTCTTTCTCATCCAGCCTGTCTCTGCTTTGCCAGCCTACAGTTGTCAACTCATTCCCATTCCTGCTGGAAAATCCCACAAGCTGGCAAAACTAGAGATTGTAGAATTGCTCAGCCCGGGGTTTTGGATGGGAAGAAACTATAAAGGGCTGTGAAAAGATTATGTTTCATGCACACTGATATTCTGATTTCCATGTTAAACTTCAGGGTTTATAAAGTTTGGAGTTTGGTATTTTATGCAGCAGGGAAAAAAGCAGCCCTAAATAGGGAAGAGCCTGGATAATCTTGCGTTTGCTTTCTCCTCCTTTAACAGCCCTCCCTGTCCCCCACAATGCTTTCTCCCTTGGTTGTATTTCCATGATTTTGGAATTCCCAAAAGGGTATTTTGGAAAGATTATTTACCTCTCTAGAGTGTCCTTTCTTAACTTCTACCACTGTCTGTTGCTGTCACGTCTGCCCCAGTGCCAGTCCGATGTGATAGAAAAGAATAAAAATACTCAGAAAAAAAAAGTGGGCTTCTTCATGTTGAGTATCTTGTAGGCTGCCACTGGATTTTAATTTGTCACAATAAAAAATCAATTTGTAGCTCAAAACTAGCAAATTTTTTTAAAAATTGGCAGTGTCATAGCTGACTTCATACAGATGATTTAAGGGAATTGCTCCATGATTCTTTACAGATGAAGGGCTCTGCTTGGGTTACTGCTAAAAATGATAAGCAGGTTTTTTTCTCTGTCTGCTTTATAGCTCCCCTTAATATGTTCCAGACATAATATTCATCAAAAAGTATTGATTTCAATAACGGTATTATTCCAGCCATCAGGAATTCTGCCCTTTGACTAAATTTATCTATGAAGGAGATTGAGTTGGAAGGTGGAATATCATTTGGAAAAAATATATCTCACCAAGAAAAATACAAGAAGGATTTGCTGCGAGTTTGCATTGTAGATGCAGTACAATATGGTTCATCTACAGCACTGCAGTAGAAATAATAACAATCCTTTCTTCTATTCCATCCTTCCATGCCAGGGATTAAACTAAATGGGTCCCTTCATACCACTTTCCAAGTACTTGTCAGTGTGTTTAGAACATGAGAGCAAAAAATTGTATTTAATATGACTAACAGGATGTTCTCCTGTTGTGTTTATGCCAAAAATTGTCATTTACACATAGGGTTTGACCCTATTAATCTTATAAATGCACCTTTTTTTTCTGCTGTCAGATGTTTTCCATCCATCCATCCCATTTGCTTTCTCCAGATTATGTTTGCTAAATATATACCTTACCTGAAGGATGTACATTTTCTTTTGTTTTATGCTGTAAAAAAACCCTACCATAATTATTGCTGAACCCAGGCTTTCTTTACCCAATGCCACTTGAGAGATTTCATTGCTGCATATGATCTGAAAATATTTTCTAACCATTTATTCTGTCATGTCCATCTTGGTTAGACCTCACTGCTGCAATGTATTCTTAATTAATAATATTTTGTGGGAATTCTTTTCTATTTTCAAAAGTATGATCTGCAGATGGCACAAAATACAAATAATTGCGTTGTGTTATTTAATATTCTGCCTTTCGGGGTGGAACGTAGTGCTTGGTGATTTCCTAAGAAAGCAACAAAAGCCATAACTGTGCATATAGAAGGAAATGCAGATTTTGTGAAGGCCCAGCGTTGTTGCTTAGCTGTTTTCTGAGGGTTGTTTTGTTAATCACACACATCAGGCCATCCCATCTCCCTGTGATAGCTCAGTGATGCTTCATTAGACGTGCGTGACTAATCTGAGCTCTGTAAAGAGCCTGTAATTGTCTCATTGTTTATTTATGTGACCATAAATCTCTGTTTACTGTAGGTTCGTTTCAAAAAATGTATTTGAAACTAATAATTAAATCCTCTGAAATGCTTGGGAAAAGATTTCCTTCCACCTCCATGCAGTGAGGTGTGCTTTTAAACTCTTGTTGTCTCTAATTGCAGAATGCTGTCGACTTCAATGGCAAGCCCCTACACTGTGAAAGGGAAATAAGATAAAAGCAAGAAATTACTATTTGGCTTTAAGCAAAGCATTACTTCTGTTAAAGCAAAATTTTGTATCAGCTCGTGGGTGTGCAAATTGCCAGAATATGCTGTAAAATATAGCTCTGTATGAGCTGTTGTTACAGCTGAATTATTTATCTGGGTTCCTCCATTGGCCAAAAAGAAGGGTAAATCAGTGTCAGTATCTTCCTTATTTATGGGAAATACCCTAAACAGATGGATTGTAACCCAGTTGATGAAGATGACAGTCATCTCACCAATTTTTTCCTATTTTGTAGCACCCCTGAAAGTGAGTTTCATTTGCATTGTCTATTCTCTTTCAGAGACATTGACCCCTATCTTGATTGAAATAAAGCTCTTGGGCCCAGTCTGTGGGATTGTAACATTTCTAGGAATACTCTGGTGGGGCTTCAGTATTTATTGCAGAGAAGTATTGCAGTGTGTTACTCATATTTTATGAATTTGATCTGTAGCCGTTTTCTTCAGGCTGTCAGTGTCAAACCCAGGAAGGGAAACCGTGTGTATAAATCCATATATTTCATGTTGACTATCTGTTCTTATTATCCATCAGTTACTCCAACCTTCCTTATTTGTGCTGACGACTTTAGTTTAGTTTAGTTTATATCTTTGAGGGTTTACCTGCCTGAAATGGTGTTACTCAGTGCCCTATTCCGTGTAAGGGGAACCAGACCTTACCTGTAGCATTCCATTAAAAAAAAATTAATTAGTCTCCTGATGCTGGCCACAGAACTGGTGATTGTGCTTCTTCTTTAAGTCTAAATGACATCCAGATAATAGTACACGTGGTGGGTGGTTATAATTCTGTTCTCCTCAGGTTGTTCTCTTAAACTGAGATCATGTTATGACTCTGAAATATGTTTCGGATGCCAACATCTTACCCTTCTTCCTGAACTTTAAAGCTCTCTTGACCTTACAGTGCAGATTTCTCAAGCTGTTTCTACAAAGCATTTTCCAGCATGTTCTGAGGCTCTATCAGGTTTGTGCTGATAACCCCTGGGTTTGCTGCTCTTCCCCATTCAGTGTGAGTGATGGTGTTAATTATGCTGATAGATTGCTAACAGGACAGCTAAACTTGGCTGAAAGAAAATTTTAGCAAGATTAAAATTCTCACTGTTGGCAGAAGAGGCCTCGTTTAAAATGTACCAAAGGTACTTCTTGACTTTGCTGGAAATCTGTTGGTTCTGGCATCCCTGACCAGAAATCGAGGTACGATCATGGATCTGCAGTTATTCCTTGAAGCACATGTGCTGGAGCAGATGAAATGTCAAACTGTCAAAGTCTCTATCACTGAGCGTCTCTGAGTCTTTAAAAATAGAAATAAAAGAAGGAATTAATTTCTTCTGCTCTCTACTCGCTCCGCAGCGAGCAGGAGAGATTGGGTGAGGAGTTCACTGAGTTTTGTGTTTGCCAGAGGGTGGGATTGGCCAGGAGAATGCTGATGGTCCCTGCCTGGGGCTGCCACAGGTGGGTTTTGTCCCCTTCATGTCTTTGAAACTCCCCAGAGTTCCTGCTGGCCTGTTCCTGGCGGATCTCAGGTGCAGCCCTCCGTGAGCATCTTACCTGATCAGCTGATTCCACATAAAGTCCTCCACCTGCTCTCCATGGCTCTTGTCTCTGGATTTTACCTGTTTCCCTAGTTTTTCTCCTGCAGTTTTCATCTGGGATTTCCTGTGGGCTCCCTGTCCTTGGTCTCTTTGTTTTTTCCCTGGTGTGCTTTTTTGCCAGAATTATTTCATTTGCAAACATAAATTTGGTTATTGTGTCGAACCAAGTGATGCCAGCTCTGTCCTCTGTTCCAATCTTGATCTGTCTCTCCAGCCCTCTCCTTGCATGTTTAGCCAACAGCTCAAGCTCAGTGTGGCTAAACCAGGCCTTTAAACCCTGACTCCCAGAGGTCTCTCTCTGACCTCCTTTTCAGAGAGCTGAGCAAATTATCACCATCTTCTATTATTCAGCCCTGTAAATTCAGCAGCCTTTTTGACCCAGTGATGTTTTTTGATGGCCACACCCAGGGTGACTCCAGATCTTGCAAACTTCTTCTCAACTGCTCTGAAATACAGCATTTACTCTCACACTGAGAGTTAAAACCCAGTCCTGCCTCTCTTCATTTCATGTCTCAATTGTTATCCTTCTCTTTGTCCTTGACAAATTTGACTTTTATTTTTGAACTCCGTTGTGACTGCCAGGATTGCTGCCTCAGCTTATTCTTTTGATCATGTCACACTTCCCTTTGCATTCCTGGGCTGAATCTGCCTTCTCGCTTTTATCAGCCCATTGCTGAATTGTTTTTTTCTGGGCTCTTCATGGCTGCCTTTACTCTTCATCAGCTTTCGAGGAGTCAGTCCATAGTACCAGCTTTCATCATTCATTTATTCCGTTTTCATAATAAATTGCTTCAAATCATTTCCCACCCTGCCCATCATCTTTTGGAGGAATTCTTTACACAAATTCATGCAGTATCCCCTTATTTTTTTCTTTAAAGCACTGCCATGCTACAAACTTGTTTTAAACCTGATGATGCTGAGGAACTACTGCATTCATGCATCCCAGAGATGTCCTGAGGGGCATCCAGCCTTTAGCTCTCAAAGGCTGGAATTTAAATAAAAACTTGCTGGGATTACCTTTTTAGTTCTTTCTTTATTTATTTTTTTAACAGTATCATCTATTTATAGGAACTTCTTTTGTAAGAAATGTTTGGTCTTGGACCATGCTGAGGACTTCTAAGGACTGCAGTGTAAAAAATATTACATAATAACAATAAAGAGCAGTAACTGTAAAACAACAGAGTCAAATTTTGCACGTAGGGTTGAAAATGGTGACATTCAGGGCCTTCCTTTGTGCATTGTCCACAGCTTCTGCCTGCAGAAGATCCCTCTGGCTGACTGGGAGTCATGCCCTGCTCCTTGACACTTTCCATCTTTCTGCTTGTAAATATGAACAGTAAAACATGGCATTTACTGTTCTACATGCAATAAATGTGTCTAATTAGAATACGGCAGAGGAGAGGACTTAAAAATCTGCATATGATTCTCACAAGGTATTTATGGACTCTGGTACTTCAGAAGGGAAACAATAACACATTTCATGGACATGTGACAGCGAGCAAAATGTAAATGTCAGAAGAACCTACTTCCTTAATTACATCCCTTATTGACTATTGTAATTCATTCATTATTGGCCTTCCAAAGTGGGCCCTGGGCAGTTCGGATGGTTCACAGTGCTCCACAGGGATTTTTAATAGCCACAAGCTCATGGAGTTCCGTTCTTTAGATGCCCAGTTTGCTGTATGAGGGTTGTAAAAGCCTTAGGTATTGTGGCAGTTTTGTTACTGTGGAAAAAAAGAACCCAAAAGGCAAAATTTGGGTGTGATTTTGGATACTGTGAAGTCTTGGGGATCTCAAGGTTTGATTTGAACCTTGTGTCATCCCTCCTAACACTTGGCATGCAGAGGAAGGCTGAAATTTCTCTTCCTCTCATCTGGAAAAGGGAAAAGCTCCAGTCTAGAGCTGAGTCCAGCCTGTTTGTAGTCCGGATATGCAGAAACTGCCTTGTGAGAATTCTGACCCTAATGGGCATGAAGGTAAAACAAAGCTATTCCAGACATATTATCCAAACTGAAATAATTTGAGCGATTTTGTTGTAGTTGAGGTTTTTTTATTATTTCAATGGGAAAAGGGTAAAATGTTGATTGCTTTCAAAAAGGCAGAAGACGAAATTTTATGAGTTTAGTGATGGTCTCATTTGGCCTCCTGTTGTTTAATCCAAGCAGCCTAGGATGGATTTAAGAAAGGGAAGTGCTGCTTACATGCACTCTGAATTATGGTATGGAGAATCTCACTATTATATAGTTATAACACTGTTACATAATGGTTCCAAACAATAAATATTAGGAATATTGATGTATTCCCAATTACCATTTGGCTCCCATTGCATATGGGAGTGGGTATCTGTCTACAGAGCTGTTGTAGTAAAAATTACTACGCCAACATTTCCAATTCTGTCTAATTTAAATGTTTGGTATGCTTAACCAGAATTCGGGGTAAATTTTGCTAAGAAGTTGATTGTTATTACGGATCCTGTTGTACAGTGGAGCTGCACAGCATCTCTTCCCTATAGTCCCATGGCAGAAAACTCAAAGTATGGAGTTATATTGGGATTTTTTTTGCCTATAGTCACTACCCTTTCGTGATACAGATAAATAAATCTCCAGCACAGCCACATTCCTTTTTCTCCAGCTGCAATTTTGTCTTATAAGAAGAGCACCCAAAATACAGACTTGCGTGCAAGTCCTGGTGTTTTTAAGCCAGGTTAATGCATCACACAGTAGAAGAAAATTTCAGGCCCATTTTCAGCACACCCGGAATTACAATGGCTGGATTTCAGACTGCTTGGGAAAGGATTTAGCGAGAGAAGTGCTGACATAATAATAGCACAGGCGGCTGAGATGCTCTGAAACCTCCCTGGAGAGCAGTGGGGGACATTCAGCAGGTGCCAGAACAGAAAGTTACATCCCCCTTTGAAAGCCACTCCTTTTTTCTTGGAGGTGGCTGGGAAGCATTACACCCCAGGAGTGCTGGTGATTTTCCTTCCTATTCAGAGCATTTTTATCTGGCAGCTCTGCAATTTTGTGCTTGCCCTGGTAGGAGCAATAGCACTGTCGCTGCTCCTGAATTCCTGTGCTGCCTTGTGGGCTCTCCTCTTGCTGGGGTCAGGTGAAAGGGGGGCAGATGTTCTTCACTGTCAGGGTAATGAGAGAGGGAAACTACAGGGAAGGATTACTTTTAAATTTACATGAAGTTTGCAGGATGATGGTAATAGATACTGACTGGAAATACGGTCAGTGGGTGATGTTCTGCCTTCTGGAACACAGGGAGTCAGCCAAGAGCATTGTTCACTCATCGTCCATGGAGATGGATAAACCCCTTTTTTTTTTCCTCCTAGTTTGTGTGGTAAGTTCCCTGTAGAAGGAGCAGAGGGAAGGCCACTGCCACTGGATGCCAAACACAAGTACCTGCTTTCATCCCTCTCTTTCAGTTGAATAAGTAATAAATTTCACATACCAGTAGAATTTGCTTAGTACAAAAACAACTGTTCATCAAAGTTGTCTTCCCAAATGAGATCCCTGTTCTCCTGACCTTTCTGGTGGATGCTCTGTGTGCTCAGCATGTGGCAGCCCATGTGTCAGGAGAGCCCAGGGGCTGGAACAGCTCTCCCATGGTGCTCCCAGCAGCCGGTGGCAGTCGTGGAATTACAGCAGTGCCCCTTGTGTCCTTAAACTGTAGCATCCTGCCTATCTGTGCTGTTAGTACTTGCTAATCCTTTGTGGTTCCCATCCTAACTCCACGTCATGGTACTCCCAGTGAAACAGGCAGCAGCATTCCTGCTGGCTTTAAAAGCAGCACTGTGAATAGGTGAGGCAGAACATTAATTAGTTTGAGTGCCTTGACATTTAAAGCAAATAAGAAGTCTGGGTATCTAAAAATATTGCATATGGCTCCCAGCCCTGGCTCTGCATAGCTCGAAGTACTTTTTTTTTTTCTTTTTAGATAGTCAACATATGGATTCAAATCCAATTTTTTGATTATGTCCTTGCTTTTAAAAAGGCTGGGTTGGTTTGTAAGAGGTTTTTTATGCAGCCTTCTGCGATCTTTAATTAGCCAAATGCTTTCCTGTGAGTGATACAGGAATTTGGAAGTATTTTAAAGTGTAAGGCACGTGTGAGTGTAACCTGTGCATGCACAAGCCTCAGTGCTGAGCAGTGCTGGGAGTGGAGTAATGAGTAAGTTCAGGTTTGATGAGGAGAAGGGAAGACATGCTGTGTGCAGGAGCTGCAAAGGAAAGAGAATGAAAGGAGTAAGTAGGAAACAAGCCAGCATCCAAGGCTGTGAAAGGCTTTGCTGGCTGCATTTCAGTGGAAGGTGAGGGCAGCACTGCCAGGGAGCTTTTCTGAAAGGCAGACCCTGTGTGTGACACCCGTGGCCAGGACAGCAAAGCAAGGCAGGGAGAGAGAAAAGCCAACAGAGTTGATCTGTGCTCTCAGCTGGGCTCAGGTCTGCGTGCAGAGCGTTAATCAAAGTTTGCTTTTGGAGATTTCAATTAACAGCAGAAGACTAAAACTAAACATTCGTCCTGCTTTACATGAAAATGAGCAGGGAAGAAACAACTCTGGGTATTAAAATGTGCAAATGGGAACTGTAGGGATCTCTTTTGGAAGGTGCCAGGGCAGGGCTTAAAAAGAGTCTCCACCGCCTGAGTTGAAATGTAGAACTCTTGGAATACGATGTGCCAAGCACCTAGCTAGGGCAGCTTCAGGAATTCCTACCTTGGGATAACGCAAGGGGAAAAGAAAAAGGAAATAGAGCAAAAAAATTACCTGCAAGTTCTTTGTTCTGCTTTAGAATCTCTTTGAGGTTTGCCTTTTACATTTTATTTTATTCTTATCGTAGGGCTCAAGTACTGCACACGCACTCGTCATGTTGCTACGGGTGGTTTATATCCGAGGTGAAGTGTCTGTTGTGGGACCTGAAGAAATGAAGGATTTATTGATGAATGATCCCATTTATGGGATTGTCTGAAGCTTGTTTATACATGCAACTGTAACTCGGAGGAAAAGGTTTCCTCTCTTTTTACTATAGGAAGACTGAAACAAAATGTTATGGACTTTGTGACCAGGATTGGTCGTTCATGGTGCTGTTTCTGAGTTGTAAAACTCATCACTCCGGAGTCACCTTTTGCTGGTGTGCAGGTGCCCCAAATCCATCATCAGCCACTGAAACCAGTCTGTCGTTGTGGAACGCAGGGTTTCTTGCTTCTATACTTTGGTTAATTTCTGATTATAAATCACTTCTGTGTTTGAACAATACCAAAATAGCATCATGTGAAATTCTCAACTGTTTTTCGTCATTTTCAGTTGGCTCATGAGCACAACATACTGGTTATACAGTTTGTGAATTCATAGAATCCTTTTCAGCTCTTGTTCTTCCCTGTACATGGGCTTTCTCTCAGCCCCCTTTAAGGTCTTACTGAATTAGGGAGAGTATCTGGGAGATAGATAGATAGATAGATAGATAGATAGATAGATAGATAGATATAAAATAAATCCCTTTGGTCCTTTTTCCCCTTTTCCAGTAAAGTTTGTTACATCGTGCAAGTAGATTTATGGTCCAAGGAAGTTTCTGTTTGATGACTATCCAGTGCAACTTAAATTTGAGTATGGTTTTTGTGATCTTTTCAAGCTCTGCTTTATAGAGCTTGCATGAGAAATCAAGAGAATCAGCGGCTGCCTCTCACTGAGGAGTTTTTCAAATCACAGGCTACAGGAAGAGGGTGGCTGGTAATGCTTGCTGGATCTGAAGCAGTTAAGATCTGAGACAGCTAAAACCAAAAAAATTACCTCTGAATCTCCTAGGAGTTGTATGAAGGAATTTCTTGTGCTGTTCATGTAAATCAAAAGCCTTTGAGGAGGGTGAGGAATATTGGTGTAAAGGAACAAAAGAATCTTGTAAAAAGTAAGGGCTGCTCAAAGGACCTTCACAAGCTGTAAAGATGAACACAGCAAAAATATGGAGAGGCTCAGTGATGCTGTTGCAAACTGTCTCATTACTGAATATTGTGCTCCCTCAAATTCAAGATTCAATCAGTGACTCTTACAGTCTTACCAGGAAAAAATGCAAGGCATGGTCAAAGGTGCTGCACTTGAGCTGTGTGCAAGCTTTGGCTTGAGAGTAGAGGGCAATATTGGCATATTTATGGCCATTTGGATCCACTGACCATTTTGCAGTGGGTGGTGAGGTGGGTGCTCAGGGGGAATCCCACAGTGGCCACTGGGCAGCTGCCATCCCAAAGAATGTACTAATAACTTACGGGCAAGTACTGCTCCGTGTACAGCACACTGAAACAGTGAAATGGCAACACAAAACAGTGCCCTGCATCCTACAGATGCTCCTTGCAGCTGGAATTTGGGGCATGGGGCATTGCTGAGCTGATTAGGGCCATTGGCTTTGGTATCAGGGGTCAGGTTTGCTGCTTCTTGGTATTGCTGTGCAAATCCTTTGCTTTAACCATCTGATAGAACAATGGCTGTGTCAGATGCAGAACAATAAGAAAATAGTACAAGAGTCGTGGGAGGCCCAGCATCTCAGCTTCGGTGTAGCGTATCTGTCTTTCCAGAGCTCTCTGAAAATGTTTCCTTGCCCTTTAGGATTTTCTTTGCCCTGGAACAAAATTTGCAAGTGCGTATTTAAAATATAACTTGGGCTTAATGGTAATTGGAGAAGGGTTTTGGGTTTAACTAGCCACTTTCACTCCTGATACAATAAAAAATTGAAAAGCCTTTGAAGTGAAGATGGGAAATTGGCCATATGTGCCTTCCAGTTTTGTTTTGCCCCTTTCCAAATTCATATATCTAATAAATGGATCTTCTGCATGAGCAACTTAGCATTTGCTTCCGAAGACAATGACCAATAACTAAATTCATATCTGGTCTTTGTCAGACATTACTACAAATTATGAGAGCTGGACAGAAGTTTATTACCTTAGTGCTGTTCTCTTTCACAAATTAGGTTCTTGGAGCATCCAGCCAGCTCAATATCAGAGATCCATTCATCACAATTAGGCTGCTGTGCTGGCAGAGCCACGTCCTGCTGCCTTAATTGACTCTGGGTGTCTGAGGTGCGGACAGGGCCACACCAGCTGAGAGCATCACTGGGTGTCTCTGTCACAGAGGCACCCACAAGGGCACTCGCCTTTGCTCTCTTAAGAATTTTCCACTCTTGCTCCCCAGGTAGGATAAAGGCAGCAGCAGGATGCTTTTCTCATCAAGCAAAGGGCACGGTGAGGATTAATTTGGATTTTAGCTGTTGCCCAAAGTACCCTTTTAAGCTCTTTTCCTGAGTGCAACCAAACAGGCTCTTACCTGGTGTACTCCTGTGAAGTGCTTGCCTTTATTTAGGGTGGGGTGTACAGGTAGGGCTTAGTGTAGCCCTCAACTTGAGCAGGTGCTTATCCTCACACGGGATCTTGCTCGCTGACTCTGCTCCCTCCTGGCTCAGCTGCACGTTGCCGTGTAAGCTCCGGAAGTCACATAATCTGGTTTGCTTTGCTTCAGTCTCCTCGGCTGCAGGAAGAGAATGGCTCTTACGAGTTTGTTATTGTTACTGTTATTAAAAGGAAATTAAATTTACACTTCTCTGGGTGCTGTGCTGTGTCACAGCCAGACGGCTGCCCCCCTGGAGGGACTGAGTGTGCGAGAGCTGGGGCTAAATCTGTTTTGATTCTTCTCTTTATCAGCACCATATTTCATGTGCCCCTTTGTGCTACACAGACCAAGCTTTGATCTGCATATAATCTCAAAGGCAGCTTTTTGTGCCAAGTGTTTTTATTGCAGAGCTTGTGCACTGAGATGCCTTTTAGTAGCTGGCACTTGGAAAAGTCTTTCTTCAGGTTATTGTCTGCAAAATCAGTGTGTGTGGAGGAAGCACAGGGATTAGACAGATTTATTTTCTTCTCATTGTGAAGCCACGCTTACAGGCTGCCATCTGAGAGGTCCCTTCAGGCTTAGAGAACACTCCAGAGGTTACATTTTCCTTTTCTGCTCCTATTCTTGGGGTGTTTTTTTTTTTTTTTTGCAGAAGGAAAGTGCATAATCTCTTGTTCAGCCTGCATTCCATGAGTGGCTTTGGCTCAAGCAGATTCAGGACTGGACTGTTCCTTTTCAGTCTCCTTCAGGGGGAGAGTCCATGGTTTTATGCTCAGTTTTTACTCTTTTATGACCAAAACTGATCGTCTTGGCCAGTGCTGGGAGATGCCTCTCAATACTGAAATCTCTATAACTGCAAGAGGTTTCCAGTGGGTTTTGCTTTTCAGGTTTTCATATGTGACATTTCTTTGGAAAGCTGAATTGGAATGATGCTTTGTTCCAAAACTCCTAGCTCTTCTTCTAGGAATTCAGTATTTTGATAATTTGCTAAGCTTAAACTCTACAGCTCTCTTCCTTTTCTAGATCAAACCTGATAAAATTTTCCACATGTTGCATTAAATGTTTATATAACAGATTTTTTTGGGCTATTAAGTGTTTCCTCACACTAAGCACTATCACATTTAAGGCAGATTACTGTGATCTGTCTTATATTGTTTGTTCTGTCCTCTTTCCATGGACATGTGACTGAAATGTTCATCACAGTGGGAAAGGACTGTCAGATTGGAAATAAGATGTTTCTCAGTCGCCCTGTGCTGTGTCCAGTAGTAATTTGCAGGGAGTTTGAAGTTGTTGGCAGCTGTAGCTCTGAAATAACACTGAGCTGTCTCCTCTCTGCTGTTTCACATGAAACTGAGAATTTTTGCAGTGGTTGTTTCATTTCCCCATCTGCTCATCCCCTGCCTATCTCATGAGGCTGATGTCTTGCCACTCCGTCTGCCATCCAAATACCAAGTTCCAGAAAACAACACGAGAAAGTTTGTGATGCAAATGCAATTTATTGATGTGCTTTTCATTTCGCTCTGACATTTGAGACTGTTGGCTTTTCCTCCCAATTGTCTGTACACAGTCCCACTGAAATGCACTTTTCTCTAAAAGGAGAGGAAGTGGAAGGGTTCACAACTGCTTGAGAAGTATCCATGCACCTTAATGGGTAGCAGGAAAAAGTCTATGCCAGGAAGAGGTTTTGGGGGTTTGGGTGGTATTTTTTTTAGCTGTCGACATACAGGGACTGCTTTCCATCTCTTAAAACTTTCAGAAATTATAAAACTGGATCAGTCTGGGATTTGAATCTGCAATAGAGAATTCAGGTGTTGCATGTCATGGAGTGGTTTGGGTTGGAAGGGGCCTTAAAGATCATCTAATTCCAGCCCCGCTGCCACAGGCACTTACAGGACTGTGGGATGTTTTATGAAGGGGATGAGCAGCTCCACTCCACGTCTGCTAAGTGCATTTTAACAAAATAGCAGAGAAGCATTGCAGCACCAACACAGGCAGTTAAGGAAATGCTCGTGGCCCGTTGTTGTCCCCATGATCCCTGCAAACATCAGCTAAAACAAACAGGAATTGTCAGGAAATGGCCATGAAGAGCACTGGACCAGGTGCTGCATGTTGAGCCCTGTTAAGGAGCACAGCAGCCTCCTGGGTGCAGTGGAGGAGAACCATCTGTGCCCCCCAGTGTTTTCTTGCAGCAGGGAGATGAAGTTAATCTCAGAGCCACTCACCTGTTTTGCAATTCACTGTTTCCACTGAGTGTGCTGCAGTAAGTAATGGTCGATGTCCTGTTGCACTTTGGGCTTGCCGGGCTTCTTGTTAAGGCTTTACCATTAATTTTCCATGTTAGTTCAATTTTTTTGAGGTTTTTTCAGTGGTCCTCCTAAACTTACAGGGCCTGGTTTTGTTAAGGCTTTACCATTAATTTTCCATGTTAGTTCAATTTTTTTGAGGTTTTTTCAGTGGTCCTCCTAAACTTACAGGGCCTGGTTTCCTTATGTGCTGCTGAGCGCTCCCAGCTGGAATGCAGGGGACATGCAGCATGGCTGAAACTATGGTCCATCAAGTTACTTTATGATGAATCCATTAAGGATTTTGCAGTTTGGTGGGTAACTGAGGTGTTAGGGAGCTTATACAGGCAAAATGCTTATTCCAGTGTGAATAGGCAGGGAGAGGCTTGCTCCATGCCTGTATCCCACATCCCAGCATCCGTGGTGGAGCCGCCAGTTGATCCCACCTTTCTGAAACCAGGCTCAGCGTTCAGTTACTCGAGGTGAGAGGCCGTGCAACCCAAATCCCTGTGGAACTTGTCCTGGTGGATGTAACACTGTGTGGAACAAGCTTCCTGCTTTCGGTGGGGCAGCTTTTCCAGGGGGCTTTGCAGCTTGCAGGATATTTTTTTGTTGTGGCTCTTAACACTGTGCCCCAGGCTCCACTAAATAGACAACCTCATTAAAAGAGAAATAGCGATAGTAAAGCAGTGACTTTCTCATGCCATCTAACTCACATTTTTGACATGATTGCTGGACCCTCCAAGTACTTAATTGATTGACTTAATTGATTTAGTGGCACTGGAGGCTACAGCATGGAAATAAAGGGGCAAGATGAGGATAAGGGGTGAAAAAATTTATGATAGGTGCCAAGCAGCCTGAGGGAAATTAGAAATGCTGCAGATCTCAGAGGCAGCTAAATCAATTCGGTGTGATGTACAGGGAGCAACCTGGGGGAACAGGAGAAGCAGGGGATGGAATGGAGAAAAGGAGAGGAAATAATGGTTGGTGGGAGAGACTGGAATAAACTTAAGGGGAAGAGGAAAGGCAGCAGGCTTGGTGCAGGTGGGTATTTTGGACTTTTAAGTCTAACACCAGGCAGAAGCTTCGTAGTATATGAATAAAATATAATAATGACATTATGTTTAGCCTAAAAAAAAGGACTCATGCATCACAAGATTGTCTTGTTACTCAGTTGGAGACTTTATCTGTGCTTCCATTTAAAATCTCCAACATTTGCAGCAGTGACTAAAGTCGCAGGAGACCTAAAATAATTTGGAGGCTGTGGATTTTGTTAACAACTGAAACTTAAATGTTAAATTACCTTCTAATCTCTGCAATATGTAATTGACTGTGTTGAACCATAATACAAATTAAGTCTTCTCTATAATTTGTTCTGTCGGGCTGCAGTGCTCCAAAACAATTTGGTACCTCACTTAAGGGTTGGTAAATGGTTTGTAGCAGCTCTCTGCACAGATAGAGTAAAAACTTCAAACATTGTGTGATGGAATCCATCAGCTTTGGCATACAGGGATGTCAGAAACATCCCTGAGTTGAGAAATAATTCTTTTATGTGCTTGTGACCACTAGAGACAGGATTCTGATCTTGCGTTTCACGGTGGTGAATCTCTCCTGGCTGCAGCAGGAGCCCCATTTCTGCTGTGCAAGAGCAAAGAGTCAGACACGTGAAACAATGCTTAGAATGGAGCATTGGAGTATGTAGAAAGGACTCATGAGGTGAATTCAGGGCTGTGAAAACGTAGGTGTGTTTATATCTACATTTGAGTACGGATGTGTGCATGCAGCGTTGCATTTCACGTGTGCGTTCCAACTCAGTGTCCCTCAACCAAGTGGAGAGCTCTCCCTAAACACTCCATCCAGTAGAGTTCATAAAAGGATAATTGCAGCCACCTTTACTTAATTCATATTTCTGTTGTTATGTAAAATACCATGACCATTGAAAATGTAATGATTTTAAAAAGTGAATGTGCATTCCCAAATAAATTGGAGCACCTCCATCTGCTCTCTTACCTTGTGGGTGATACTCTTCCAGGGTAGAGCAGTCTTCAAATTTAATTCCATGAGGAAGGCATCTGATCACAGTTTAATTTCATTGCAAAACGCTGCCTGGAAATCAATAAAGCAATGTCAGAGAACTTTGATTTAATAGGAGCCAGAGATAACGTTCCCTGTCATATGCAGAATAGAGAGATGGGAACATTTCATTTCATTGTAACAGATAGCATGTAACTTGGCTTTCAAAAAAAACCTAATAAATCAATATCCCTGTATTATCTAAGTAAGATCCCATCATTAATTTTAAACGCTCAACACGTCGGGAGAGTCTGAAGCGCACCTTCAGCTCAGCCACGTTCTGCCTGCAGTCACTGGCAACACTTCACTCTCCCACGAGTGAGCAATCTTGATCTGGGGACATTAAGAGCCATTTACTGTGAAATGAAAATGAAACATGTCCAGTCTTTCGTTTTCTGTGGAGCCATCCATCTCTTGCAGGCCGCCTCTCCTTTCGGATCCCAGTCCTTGCCCTACAGAAGTCCCGTCACTCGCCCTGCGCACGCTCAGCCTTTTCCCTGCCACACACAGGCCTCCTCCCTGCTTCTGAATTTTAAAACTTTTCCTCTTTTTTTTAACTCTAAAAATAACTGGTTGTTTAGAGATTGCGTGGATACCATGCTGGTTTTCAAAATGTGCTTTTCTCACGGCCAGCAGGAATCTGGACCTCAAAAGAATTCTCTGTGAGGCTTTGCCTGCTCTCAGAAATAGCATTATCCCTAGATGATACAAGAGCAGGTCAGTATATCGGAAGGTAGAAATTGAAACTAATAGATTGTTTTAGATAAGCTTTCCAAGGACATTATTCTAAGTGGAAATACTTCTCTATTATTTGATAATAAAATATTGTCTAGTCCAAAGTGAGAAAGATTCTGGCACTACAAGAGATGCTTCTAAAAGCCTCAGATTCATGTCCTGACTCTGGGCAGGGTTTTGCTCACACATTTAAAGCAAAATTAAGTCTTTTTATTATTACAATTCACCAAAGTGGGATTTTAAATAAAATGTGAACTTCTGCATGCAGCATTGATTTCCAGTTGAGTAATTACTTTCACATTCATTTTCTGAGGAAAATAAATATTTGGAGTTCCGTTACTGCTTGAAGTGAACTCTCTCTCACTGGCTGATGCTGATTTTTGTAGAGATAAGGCAGGTCTGGTCCTGATTCCTAGAGATATTGGAGATCTCACCTGTAGCTCTGCAGATCAGCCTGGCCTGGGAGTCACTCTGTGTGAAGCTACAGGTTTCTGCAGCCCCTGCTTATTAATGTACCTAGAAATACTGGTTCTGTGCCTGGGATGCTGTGTAGGTAGTAGCTTGGTAATTTATTTTATTCATTTTCTATTTAATTATATTTTGCTTAAAGATACCAAGAAAAATCTTCAATGGAAGCTTTTAGTCAGCCTCCTAAAGCAAGTCAAGTTTGGTTAGATTTTGAGAAAAAAAGAGGCTGAAAGAGTTCAGGTATTAATCGATTTTCATATCAGAATGTGTTGGGATCCAGCTAAAGTGGTGAGGGAGAAATTATACTGCTTTTTAATCAAACATTCTGATGTATATTCTCTACTGTTGTTTTTCTTTTAGCTACTCCAGCATCACCACGCAGTTCATGAAATTTCCTACATCGCAAAGGATATCACAGACCACCGAGCGTTTGGATATGTGTGTGGAAAGGAGGGAAATCATAGATTTGTGGCAATAAAAACAGCCCAGGCAGTAAGTATCAAATCACTGTCATTTTCTGCCGTGTAACTCAGCTGAAAAGCTGTTTGTAAGAAGCTGTTCAAGAGGCCAGTCTTGGGTTGTTTATGGTTGTGCTAAACGGATCACAGGTGTCTCTGTAGATCTTAAATAGCAAATTAATGAAACCAGCTTGGGCAAAAGGGAATGTGTTTTCATTATTCCCAGTTTTTTTGTGATGTGTTTTTTTATAATTAGTTATTGTTTACCTTTCTAGCTAAGCTGGACTGGATGCAGATAAATTTAGTTATGTTCCTTTACTCATTGAAACCTACATTGTGTATAGTCTATTGTAATTCCAGTGGATGGGAAACCAGTAATAAATATGCCTTTACATTCATCCAAGTGCCTTTTATATTCATAATGCTTTTTATATTCATAACTATAATTACCATTAATTTTCAAGCATAGTTAGTTCAGTAGGAATTAACCCAGGCCTGGGTGCTGAGATAGAAATTAATTCTATATGAAGTTTAATTGTGGAGGTGCTCTAACTGCTCTATCAGCAGGATATGGGGTAAGGGGTGTGTATTTTCCCCTACAGAAATTCTCCACCGTTTTTGCTTCCTTAGGCTGAACCTGTAATCCTGGACTTGCGAGACCTGTTTCAGCTCATCTACGAACTGAAACAAAGGGAAGAAATGGAAAAAAAGGCACAAAAGGACAAACAGTGTGAGCAGGCGGTATACCAGGTACACCAATAAGCTTAGGCTACTGGCCACGAAAAGTTTGGGGTTGGAGTTTCCCCCCACGTTGCTCCAGAGAGGGCTCTGAGCATCCTCAGCGCTTCTGACAGCAGTGGGTTTGAGCAGTGCTGGCTTCCAAAGGACCAGTGTGAGGCCAGCAGCCGTCCTGAGCCCAGACTAGGATTAAACTGAGCTGGAGGCTGTCACTGGGGTGTGATGAACCTGGTTAGCAGCTGGAAGTGATCCACTCATTTCCTGCTTAGTGTTTCTTCTAATTCAGAAGGAAAACTTTAATGAAGGTCAGTGTTGTAAGTCAGGTTTTAGGTGTTGTAAGTCAGGTTTTAAGTGTTGTAAAGTCAGGATTTAAGTGTCTCATATTTGAGGGGAGATTCAATATACTTCTGAATGTGTGTATTTGAATCGAGTCAAACAAGATGCAGATTGTTAAACTCGGATGGAACTTGAATAAAGTTACTTTGTACCATAATATGACTTTATCTGTATCCTAAAGAAAGAAAACTATAAACTTACCTACCCATTTTGCTTATTCCTTTGCTGTCCTTTAATTTCTGAATGCAGTTCTTTTATCTCTGCTGTTTATGTTCTTTGCTTTTACTGCCTGTCCTCTTACTTTGCTGTAGACAATTTTGGAAGAAGATGTAGAAGATCCTGTATACCAGGTAATTTCTGAAGCTGTATGGCCTTGGAGTTTCAGAAATGACTAGATACATGTTACCTTCAAACACAGCCAAAACCTTGCACAAGGTGTTTTGAAATCTACTGAGAGAGGTCTTGTGAGAAACCTTTAAAACTTCCACAGAAAGCAGCATATTTAGAGATTAAGCTGTAAATAATAGCACAGTATGTCTGTATAGCATAGAACAAAGTATTTCAGTTGGAGGATAGAAATATTACATGAAATACGTCATAGATATTAGTTAAAATGTGGCTTGTGTATCCAGATTTTAGGTCTCCAAATGAGATTTGTCATCATTTTTTAATACAGACTCTCACTGAAAAGGGAGCTACTCTGAGAGTTAGGGAAGGTGACATCTCGTTCTGATAGTAATAAGGTGGCATTTTGTCTTCTGTGGAGCCAGAATTTAATTCAGAAGGTGAATATTTGGAAAAAAAACCAACAGTGGCATTGATGTTGTAACACACTTCCTTGTTGGCGTTTGAGCTATGGTTTAATAATAGATCTGAAATTTAAGTCTTGCTTCATCCAAGAAAAATGTCTGGGAGCAAAGATGATTATCAGAAATGTGTCAATATATTCATGTCCAATACCCTGCTGAGTGTGAAGAAGAAAAAGATGTAATTTCGTTCTCATGTTTTTGTGCTGCAACAAAATATGTGATAGTTTGCTTTCTTTTTTCCTGGGGATTTTGTGTTCTTCCTTTTAGGCATATCAGTGGGAGGCACGCTGAAAGGAACAAATTCAACCATTAGTGAATATTGAACAGTGCCTAAGGTGCAGCAAGAAAGATGATAAGAGTCAGGATGCCCTAAATTACTGTTCAGCTTTTATAATGTCAGGAGCTTTGTTCTGTACTCTTCACAATAAAGCAAGAACCTGAAAATGAAAAAGTGTTGTGACAGCCTTTTGCCGTGTGGCCTGTTCCACGCACACCAGCCTGTTCTCCCAGCTTGGATTTAGCACTTTTCTTCATAGATATTAAATATATGTGGAAATAATTGCCATTATGTAAAAGAGGCAAAATTCATGTTGCCTTCAGAAAATTAATACTGGGCCACAGGCTGTCTCCCTGGCGAGAAAGAATTAGGAAGTTGCTCTAATGATCATTAAGAGGAGATTTAGGCCTATTCATTGCCGGTTTATGAAATATGAAACAACCTTTCCTGGTGCTTCCCAACAAACCAGTTGTCCTGCTGCCAGCCTGTGCTTTGAAGTTGTTTCTTTAATGCCTGCCTTTGTTTTGATGTGGAATTCCAAACGGCCTTTTTCCCTTCTGTTTCATCTCTGACTGTCCCTCTCTGGCGCTGCTGCCATAGTACATTGTGTTTGAGGCTGGACACGAGCCCATCCGTGAGCCTGAAACGGAGGAAAACATTTATCAGGTATAAAACCTCTCCCTTGTTCCCATTGCAACGACCGCAAGCGTTTAGTGACAGTGCATTTCATACATAGCTCGCTTTTAGTTCTCATCCATCACTAAAATGTCCTGGCATTTCATTCTGGTGACATTATCTGCCCAGTCACAATGTGATTTTTCTGTTGTTTGTCGTATCAGCTTCTGCAAATTTATATTAACTTCATCAACTCACAAACTTTTGAGTACACCATATGAGGTGATAAGTGGAGAAACTCTTCTTTTTTCTGTTAATTTTTTGAAATTTTTTACACTTACTCTGAGAAACATGCTGAAGATGTTTTGTTGGCAGACCATCTAAGCAATTCCTAGAAATTTCAGCGGTACTGCTCTTGTTTCTGTCTAACCAAGGAAATAACTGAGCAAAACCTCAGAGCTCTCAAGGGATATCCCCCAGACCAGGGAAACTGTTTTCAGAGTGCATATGTTGTGTTAAAGCCCAAGCTCGCATTCTTCACGCTGACAAAAAACTGCATGGAAAGCAATATAAAATAATCTTTTGTCATTCAATTTATCCTCAAGGGATCAGTACGAAGTTTATTAAAATATAATGTAATTCATTTTGTATCACATACTAGAGGCAAATCTGAGGACAGACAGGGATCTTTGTGCGCTGTGAGAAAATTGTGATTCGAGGAAATCGTTTAGTGTGGAGGGGAAGGAGTTTCAAGCAGTGATTAAGCATTTCATCCAGCTGGACTAGAGGTTGATCTGCTTATAGGTAAAGATTGTAAGGTAGGCAGGGGCAAGGGTAGAACAAAAAGGGAAAAAAGGAAAAGGATTAAGTAATGAGAAAATGCAGGAAGATATGTGAGGCTAGTGTAGCTGTAAGCTGAAATAGAAAGGAGCTGAGTGGGAAAGGGAAATGCAAGTTGAACATTAGGAAATAACATCTTAGAGATGCCATCAGAGGGTCATTGATATGAGATTCATTTAATCTCTCCCTGCTGATCCCCTGGCACCCCCACCATGCAGACTCAAAAACGCAGCTTTCTGCATCTGCAGACCGAGACATGCAAAGCTCTCAAGGTGAGAGTCTGCCTAAGGCTGAACATTTTCAGTGTTGAAAGTTTGACTATTCTCAGCAAATGTTAAGAAATTGCTTCTCTAGTTGTCAGGTTTGTGTTAGAAACAAAAATCCCGTGAGAACTCCATTTGGGGGAAAAAATGGTGATTGTTGTTCATCGAAGTGTGGAGCTTTTAGTGACACTTGAAAGGATTTTTAGTGGAAGGAAAGCAAAATGGGGCTGTTGCTCCCAGTGTTTGTAGATCTTCCAGCAAACATTGGTGGGTAGGGAAGAAGTTGGAGCTGTGTTCTGAGGAATGGCCCAGAGAACTGGAGGACTCTTCGGGCAGTTCCTTTTCCTTAAAATGGAAATAGAAGGTGATAAGCAGGTAGTGAGGCCTTGCCTCATCTCGAGGTACTGCTGTTGCTGTCCTCTAAGTCACCAGAGAATTGCTCAAGGCTTTATTTGACAGTATCTGGATGTGATGAAGTGTTTCCTCCCACAGTGGTCACAGGAAACACCGGTGATTAATGTGCCATACCCTGGACATTCACAGTCTGGCATTGTCCTCCGTGTTTACTGCAGGCACTACTTGAGTACAGCAAATGCTGAACTGGGGAGTTGGCAGTGTTTTTCTGGTGTCTCTGTAACTGATGGGTGCTGAGGTATCACCACCACAGACTGGGCTGTAGCCATGAGGTTCCCAGCTCCCACGGGCTCCCTGAGCTCTTGGCTTCCACCAAGCTGGGTCTCCACAGCTCAGATTTTACACTCACATTGCTGACAAAATTGTTTCTCTTGGTAATCTCAGAACCATCAGGCTACTCTTAAAACCAAAATCAGCAAAGATCCTCTTCTATATTTTTTTGGTGGTTTTGGTTGATTGGTTGGGTTTTCGGGGGGTTTTTTGGGGTTTTTTTTTTCCATTTGATGCATATTTGTGGCACCTTCTATTATGTACTGCAAAGCCTTCCCCATACCACACATTGCCAAACATGTATCTGCTCAATAACCTCATGCAGCCTTTCTTCAGCCTCACCAAACCTTTCTGCTGGTGCTGCTCTGGCTTTTCATTTGCAACAAATTCACTTCTCCCTTGGTGGAAGAGATTCCCACGCCGTGGGGAATTGCTGATGAAAGACACGTGCAGAAAGTGGCAATTTCTATTTCTTTTTAGCATAATAGAGGTCACAACTTTCTTTTTAAGCATTCTTTCTCTGTCTGTCACCTTTCTTTGATGCATTACCCCAAAGACTGTCTGTGTGTGCTCTTTTAATATTATCTATGTAAGTTGCTGTAATTTGTTAGGCAAGGACTCAATCACTGAGCACATAGCAACCCTCAGATTGCTTAACAGCCTCTCCTCTCCTGCCTGGTGTTCTGGCGAGGTGGAGATGGGATTTTGGGAGGTGGTTTGGTGCTTGTGTAGCAGCACTGGTCTCTGTGGAGAGGCAAGTTCTGCTCCGTGAGGAGCTGACAATCCGAGATGGGGGGTTCTGAATCGTGGTGCTTTCATTGCTGCGAGATGCAAATACGTGCAGATGGTTCACAGCCTGTCACAGAGACAGAGCTGACAGCAGAAATAGTGCTGGTACCTCTTACTGGTACTGCTAATCAAAGGGAAAACAGCAATTCCTTGCAGCCCCCCAGTGTAAGCAGAGATGCAAGCAAGCGCACAGCAAGTAAAGGCAGCAGGTCGGGCAGCACCGAGTTGGGAGGGAAAAATGGCTTTCAGAAAAGTTCCTCTGTCTTCATATGAGACGCAAGGAGATTTTCTCTGAGTGTAAATTGGAGTAGAAAAAGGGGGATTGATAGTGCAGGGAAATGCCCATTCCACAGTCAGCTCTGGATGTATGTGCAAACCTGGATGGCTTCACAGAAAGGCTGGAAGGAGGAAGAGGAGAATGGCTGAAAGGGAAACATTCCAGAGAAAAGAGAAAAAAAATGCACCTTAATGAAAGTTTAGACACAGTTTATCTGTCCATGTTTCCCCTTCTTTTGTGAAGACTCAGCTTTCCAGTGACTTCTGAATAGACCCTTCCTGGTTCCTGCTCTGACACTGTCACCTACAGCTCTCTCTCTTTACAGACTGTTACTGCCATGACACTGAATTTTTACCAGTTTCACATATCTAATGTCGTATTGCCTTTAGTGGAAGCGGCCGGAGAAAACCAAGGCAAGCAAATCAGTCCCAGGATAGGAATGGAAGAAACTTTTTGCAAAGTTCATTCATTTTCTTTGGGAGTTCTTGACAAACTTCTTCGATGTGCACCAAGTTAAAGACACACAGTTCCTTGTGAAGGCTGTGATGGGGCGAGGGAACGGTGGGGACAACAGTACAGAGAGGTTTTAATGTGTTGCACAGAATATTAGGCAGAATAATTGAACAGAGTAAGAAATGATAGCACATCTCAGTGAATAAGTAACATTTCTTCAGCTTCCCCTAGACCAGTCTGAGTTTAATATCAGAACCTTAAGGTATTTGTTGTCTTACAAAACAAAAAGATGATAATTATATCACATTTGCAATATCATCTCATTGAGCTGTGAGGTTTCAGTGTTGTCTGAAATGTAACTTTTGTATCCTGAATGCCTTGTTTGGTGGAAAAGCAGCACTGATGAGAACAGGTTACTGTTCTTTTTTGCTTTTGGCATTTACAATGGACGCTCAGTGCTTCTAGGAAGGAAAAGAAATATAATCACAAATTATAAATATGAAAACAAGTGGTCCTTGGGCAAGCACAGCCCAATATTACATGAGCAGGTTATAAATCCCCCCAATATAAATCATGATTGATGGCTCAACTAAAGGCTCACATGAAGTTTAAGAGCATCATCCCCTGTCTGTGTCTCATGTGTCAGACTTCGAGAGGCCTCAATTCCTTAGTAAAATTGCAGCATTATAACCACATATCTCACAGAACAGCCACAAGGCCCCATCACTGCAGGCTTAGGACTTTTTTTAGATGATTAAATGGATTGGGAGGAAGAAATCTAACACCAGATGTAACATCTCTTACCCTCATCTCGATAATTCTACTCTGTGTCTCTTCATCTGGGGAGATGATGAACTCACCTGACCATAACTTCCATTGCACATCTCTAACCCCCAAGTTAAAGGAAAAAACAACCATTTAAGTAGAAAGCAGCTCCAAGTACACCTGGACTTCATGTAAACAAAATTATCTGAGAATGGAAATCTATTTTCCGAACACTGCTGGGCTGTAAAAGATTCAGATGTTTTATTTCTTCAGTATTTTCTCCATTAATGGTCCTACTTAGATGAGAAGGGAATCATCCTCGATTTCATTAGTATTAAAAAATTAATATTAAATAAACTACTAATTTATGTACACCCTGTACATAAATACCAGTTGCTCTTTTCAATTTTTCATCCAAGCTGCTTTAATAGTGACCTGTTTTCCTTTGCTGTTGCAGGTTCCTACCAGCCAAAAGAAGGAAGGTGTTTATGATGTGCCAAAAAGTCAACCTGTAAGTGTAAGTATCTTCCCTGTTCGTGTACAGTAAAGGCAGTGTGGGTTTTAGCTTCTGTGGCTTTCCTTACTGTCTGTAACACTTAGTACATTCCTCGTGGTGTGACTTTTGTCAGTGATGTGTTATGGGTTGGTTGGGATTCTGATGTCACTTATACCCATCTCATTCATTGCTTGAATCTCCTTTCTGTGTTTCCTGACTCATTTTTAGGCAAGTCACCATTTGTAAATGTGTTATTTGTGGTTAGGAGTCAACAGTGAGCCTTCTGCCTGCCAGTGCTTGAGGTGCTGCCTGGTTTAAAAGGGTTCCTTTGGTACCCAAATGTGTATTATTATTTCTGTAGTGCTCTAAGTATACAAGAAACTAAGCTTAATTCAGCGTAATTTTTTCCGTCCTGTGCCTTGCATGGGCAGTAAAATATTAAAAGATAGGGGTAACGTGCTGTTGTATCCAAAAAACAGCATTCCCTTCCTGTGTATTGGCATTTTGGAAAGGTGAAGCATTTATTCCCAAAATTTGTAAGGAATGGTAACAAGTGATTGAGAGAAGTGACAGGTGCCTTAGAACAAGGTGTGCATTTGCTGAAGGGTGGGTTATGCTGTTCAGTATAAAACTGTGCTATAAATGCCTCAAGAAATTGTTGGATTGCTTTGGTTACACGGAAAATTAGTATTTCTGGGGATTTATGTGAGAGTGGAGAAAAACCAAGGAAAAAGTCAGGAATTTCAGTGTAGTGTAAGTATAGGAAAGATGCCTGTGTTCAAGAGAAGGAGATATTTTTGCACCAGGGTGTGGTGACTTGCACAGCTTGGCCCGACCAAGATGTGGGATAAAAAAAGAAAAAAGGTGTGGAGGGGCTGGATGGGGACCTGGACTTGTGACACTTCTGGGCTTTGCACAAACAAACAAACCCTGCCATAAATATTTCATGATGAGCCAGTAGGAGCAGGGAGGCATTTTCATGTTGCCTGCAAAAATCTGGTAAAACAACTCACATTGCATCTCTAATTGAGGTATTTGTGGGCATGGAATAGCTGTTGATTTTTCACTTATTTCTCGTGTAGTTTTTCATATAGTTCAGTGTTACAATTTTTTCTGCTGTGCTTTTCCTGTGACTCTTTTATTATCCCTTCAACGATGCTTCAATTTTTCTGAGGGTACAGTGTGTAATTTAGGTTGTTGCAGTGTGACTGGGAGTGCAGTACTTGCAATCATGTCTGCAGACACTCTGGTACTACTCTGTCCTGTAAATAGCAGATGTGAGATACAGGACACATGAAACCTACTCTGTAATCATCAAATACATTTAATCTGCCGTCTCCATGAAGCTGGTTACACCTTTTTTTTTTTTTCCCTTTCTTTTTTTGCTAGTTGATGGTTAAATTTAAAGGGATTAAAGCTTTTTCTCTAATCAAGTTCTGTATGTTAATTAATGAAGAAAGGGAGAAGAGGAAGAAAGAGAGAGCTGAGATCCTGTTTCACCTTTTTATATTAGTATGTATTAAAAGAAAAAAAAAAGAGCAATAGCTCTTAAAATTAGCAATTTAATATTCCACTGCCCAACTGATTTATTGCTCACCCTTCCACGTGTGAGACTCTCTGTCATTGAGACACTTGACATAATTCTGTTTTCAATTTATAGCTGTCATTATTATATAAACCTCTAAAATTCAATCTGAGGGCAAATAATCAAGCTCATCTACCTGGTTTGAACATGTAAGGACGCTTCCTTTATTAAGAGGTCTTGCTTTCAGTAATTTCATAATGGATGAATGAAGTGAGAAACTTTTTTGTGGCTCCTGACAGGTTTCAGGCACCATGAATTCTCTCTGCTGACGATAAATTCAGCTCTTAATAACAATGCAGCAAGTTTTGGTTGAGTTCAGGCTGAATTACCCACGGTCCCTGGACAGGGATGGAGTTTCCATCTTGGGATTGTTTTCCTCTGGTGTGTTCCCTGGCAGGTTATCTCCAGTCTGTGCACAGAAAAGTGAGGGACAGTGAAGTAGCCATCCAGGTGCCCTCCAGCCTTGGCTCTCTGTAGCCAGTGCAGGGAATTGGCCACTTCCTAGGTTGGATTGGGCTTGGAACAACGTGCTCCAGTGGGAGATGTCCCTGCCCATGGCAGGGGGGTTGGAATGAGATGAGCTTTAACACCCCTTCCAACCCAAACCATTCAGTGGTTCTCTGATTCTATGAAATTCCTCTGGTCTGCACGACGTGTCCCTCTCAGGTGGAAGTGAATGTACATCTGCACGTGGTTCTTTTGTGGCTGCAGATGAATTTTAAATGACCTACAGGTATGATGACTTCTGAAAGTTAGGCTTGGGTGGGGTGAGGTCCACCACAGTGTAAAGGCTTGAGGGCAGAATCCCCATTTCAGAGGCTGCTTTGAAACTGGGCAGTGTAATTCTTGCTGATTTTCAGTAAGATGCAGCTTCCTAAGGCACCAGACCCATTTGGGCAAGTATTTCTCCGTGGATACGGGATCCCAGTGAGGCTGGAGGTGTGAAGCATCTCCGTGGTGGTGCCAGGGAGAAGCAGGAGAGTTCAAAGTTGTGTATTCATGTACTTAACAGTGCTGTGCCATTGTGTGAGGCCTTTTGTCAGCAGGTGTCAAAGTGCTTTATAGCCTGACTCCTCATGATCTCTGATACCAAGAAATGTAAATACGGAGCAAATGAGGCGGAAAGGAATGAGCCTCGGATCCCGGGATTGGAACGGACCCACTGAACTCAATCATGAGCAGTGGCTGCTCGCCAAGTCACTTCTTTGACATTGGGATGAAAAGATTGCTTGCTCAGTGTAATTCTTGTGTTTCCTCATCTCTTTCCTGCATCCCTTCCCAGCAAATCCTGCTCTCCTGCAGTTTTCCTCTGCTGGGTGTGCAGCTGAGCTCCAGACACACAGTTTTCCTGGAATTCAGTTCCCTCCCAATACCCCTCCCTTCCTCTGTATCAACTCACACTTCCTGAATTCCTTCTTATTTTCTCTCTGCTCCTTCCTCAGACCAGTTCTCCTATTCCCCATTCGCTGAGAGTAGACATCAAGACAAAGAAAGCAGTCTTACCCAAAAAGCTTCTGTTAAGTGGTGCATGCTCCACTTAGAAATTCTAGTTCTGTGTGTGAAATTAACTGTTCTAAAAAAAAGGGGAAATGTTTAATGAGCTCTTTTTGTCATAATTTCCCTTCATCTCCCCATTAAACATCCACATCAAGTTCTACCTGTCATGGTGTTTTTAGCAATAAGAGTCAGACTGTAAATACCCTTCACAGAGACTGTCAGTCACGTCACAATAAAACCATCTCTCCTCATCAAAATGTCTAAACTATCTGCTTAACAATTTCATGAAGGCTTTCAAACAACTCATCTCGCTGCTGCATGAAGATCCAAGGCGTTAGAGCTGGTGCCTTACAGTGCAGGCAGTCATTTGGCTGGTGCCAGCTACGTGGGGAATATTAAACCAGGGTGGAACAGCCAGGGAGGAATTCGGCTGCCTTAGGACACGGTGTGGGAGGAGCAGATGAAGCTGGACCTGAGCACACGCAGGTTTGGAACCCACAAGATCTGCCTGGTGGTTCTGGTGTGTTTGGGAGAGCTCAGTTTTCATTCTGGCTGGGGTTGCAGTGTCATTTCCACGTCTGGCTTCTCCCGAAGGTTGCATCAGTGGCTCTGCAGATACAACTTGCAGCCTGGGGACGTTGATTTCAGCCTCACAATCAGGCTTCCAGGATCAGATTCTCAAACATGAGGAGAAAGGGAGTGCACAGTCCTGGTCTCTGGCCATCTGTGCTGGGAAAACTGTCCGGTTTTATTTACATTTCCTGAAAGAGACACCTGTGTTCAAATGTCCTGACTTAGTGACACTCAATTAAACCCCGTGTTGGAGGTTTAATACTGCAGTGAGGGACGTGCATTTTTAACGGGTACAGCTACTTGTTGCAAAATCGGAAAATATATTGGTTTGTTAGGACGGTGTCTTGTGGCCTGGGTTGGTGTTTTGGTGGACCTTTGTTTTTTAGGCAGAATCATAGAATGGTTTGGATTGGAAGGGACCTTAAAGATCTTCTGTTCCAGCCCCCTGCCCTGGGCAGGGACACCTTTCACTGGACCAGGTTGCTCCAAGCCCCATCCAACCCTTTTTTTTTTTAAGCTGTCTTTTCTGGGATGTTTTTTGGTTTATTCCTTAAGAAAAACTTCAGTGGCACAGGAAGCAGAAGCCAGGTCCTCCTCCCTGATCTTCCCAGTTTATAGCATCTTTAACATAAAGTGATGAAGTTCCTTCATGTGTGTTAAGTCCATGGTTTATGTGGAATTCAACACCTGAGCTCAAAGGCATTTCAACCGAATCTTGAAAAATTGCTCTTGCATTGCCAGGTAGAGCAAGTCAATTCAGAAAGCTGCTAACTTGAATTCAGAGTCTGATTTCCAACCATCAGGAGGGTTAGATGTTAGAATTAATCCATTCTTTATGTATAGACACTTAAAGATTAAGAATCGTAATCTGGATAGTTTCTGAGCATTGAAAATCTGCCCATGCAAACTTCATGTTTCAGACCATCCCTGATTTTTTTATCTGGCCTGTCAAATAGCAGGTTTTAACAGTGCAGGAATGTTGTTTCCCAGATAGAAATAAAATGTCCCAATTTAATTGTTCTTTTACGCCATATGGATCCTGTGGGCTGCATCCTGAGCTGATTTTAATCCACAGGAGTTGTTCTGCTTTGCAGGCTTTGCATCCCTGCGTGGGTAATACCATTCCCCCAATGTGATCCTAAACCCTGCTCCACCAGCAGAATGATTACACGCTATCAAAAGCATTGAATTCACTTCCTCGTGCAATCCTTTAGGATTTTGGGGCATAATCACGTAGTGTGGGGAAGCTGTAATCCAGCAGCACTGCCCTTGATCAGTTTGTCGCTCTCTGTGTGAGTTGTTCTCTCTCTGTGCTGTTCAAGCAGCAAGAAGAAAAAAACAAAACAAAACAACCCCAAAGCTGCAGGCTTTGCCTCGGTGACACAGTTTTCTTGGTGGATGTAGGGCACGTGTGTGTGGCAGTTTAGATTTGTGTTTTTAATCCAGAACTTGGGCAATGTAAATTAATGGTAAACATTTCAGCGGCCCCTCAGTTATGCAACCCGTAGGGTCACGTCTGATGGCTTCGTGTGTATTTGCATTCCTAAACTTCCCTGGGTGCCTGGGCGATTTTTGGGGTAATATTCTGCACCTTTTGGTATTATCCACAGTGTAGAAAGGAGTGTAGTTGAACCATAGATGAATCTGATTGATTGTGGCACAAAGTTCTGTCACATATAGTGAATTTTTTGTCTTTTATTTAATATGACCAATGCAGATTTTTTCTGATAGCAGCTGATACATTAAGTTGACAGCTTGTGTCTTGTGTTGATTCACTACTTTTGGTTTTGCTCAGAGCCCTACAGCTCATAGCAATTTGCTAAAATATTTATTTACAGACAATCTGCTTTATAAGCAGTGAAATTTTTAGCTTTACCTGGTCTGCATCTCTATATGCCTTAAATTTTATCATTTGCATAATTTGGGATTTATTCACAAATTAAAGATAATACAGTTCTGGGGCAAGTGTTGTATGTACTTGGCACCAGTTTGGGGAGAAGTAGTAAATTTTTGCAGATTCCTTCAGTGCTACCCTACATTATTAAGTACAGAAGTACACAGGTCTTGGCTTTTTTGCTTGCTGAAACTCCCATGATTTCAAAGTTTGGAAAATACCCCTGATGACAAGGTATTCATTAATGAAGGCAGAAATAACTTGTTTCTGAAGTTTGGTTAGAGTTCCAGTCACCTGTTGTTTTGAAAAGCATTAGATACACCTGTCAAATGGTGCCTTGCAAGTATTTTAAATAATAAATATGAGGTTGTGCCTAATTCCCTTCCACTGTTGTGTTAATTCCCTGCAAGCATCCTGTCACAGTCCAGAAGTGGAGTTTGGCTCCCACATGGAAGTTTGGGTTCTCATCATCTCTTGTGTCTCCCACCTGCAGTTCAAGGAAGCCACCCCATGTCCCCAGGCTGTGATCCTGACATTAAAGGGCTCATCTTTCCCTGTCCTGCCCCCATGTCTGGGACATTTGCACCAGCATCCCCTGTGCTTGGGAAGTTTCATTATCTTGGGAATGTGGAGCCTGGGAGCAGCATGGGTCTGGCTCCAAGCTGGAATCACTCTGGTGGACTCTTGATTTATTAGAGTCTGTCAGAGGAAAGTGGTAATTGAAGCATTTTAAATACCATTTCCTATAAGAGTAAATACCTCAAGTACACAGGGAATTCAGAATTAAGTTCCCTGCAACTGAAGAGAGAATAAACAAATGAGTAAGCGTCTGTTTTGATCATATGAAGAGTTCCTTAATTTAAAGGAAGCTATCGAGCAACAGTGGAGCAATTCAATTCCCTCAACACGCCTCGGTAATCTGGGATGTCAATTATATCCAGCAGTCCCAGTTCTTCAGCTGTGCAGGATTGACTAACAGGATTTTTAACCAGCACATCCAGTGCCTCCCAGTCACCAAACAAAGGAAACTGGACAGTTGGAGAATGCAGTGAAGCTCGAGGCTGCCCTGTAATTGGGTGCATCACACCCAGGACTCGGGTTTATGGCTTCAGGAGAATTCCCTGAAGAATGGTCATGACCACTAATTCAGAGTTACCCTGTGAAACTGAAAAGAGGAACTTTAAACAGGAGGATTCCCATGTCCCATGGGATTCTGAGCACTGGATTTGTACCCTGTGCAAGTGTCAGATGCCCAAAATGCCTGTATTTTGGATAAAAATCCATCAGTGGTTTTATGGCAGCTCGTGTTGTTGACATGACCTGTACTGGTTGGGAATTGCCTTCATCCCTGGAAGTGTTCAAGGCCAGGCTTGGAGTTCTGAGCAACCTGGGATAGTGGAAGGTGTCCCTGCCCATGGCGGGGGGTGGAGCTGGATGAGCTTTAAGGGCCCTTCCAGCCCAAACCATTCTTGATTCCACAATGAAATGTTCACAGCAGCCTTACAAGGAAAGGGTTGTGCTCGGCTGTACCTCTGTAAATCTGGGCTGGTAGCTGCAGTCTGTACCTGGGAAATGGCATTTGAGGATCTTTAGGATCTGTAGGAAGATGGAGATTGCAAAGACATTGATAATTTTTTCTTGACACGCGTTCTTCTGTGTTAATTCTTTTTAATTGGGAAGTAATTGAACAATTCTATTCATGCTACTTCATTAATTCAGCAGTAGTTTTACAGGAAAACAGTGTCTGTGGGATGTTTTCAGTGTGTCTCAACCTACCAGACACGGTTTGACTGATGATGGGTTTAGTCACGATGCCGACGTGCTCCTTCATTATGGTTCTAATTGGTTTTTTAGAATGCATTGTAGTTAATTAGCAAGCTGCTTGCAGCTCATGGAGCTTGTAGCAATATCAACAGTTGTGGTGTAAGGTGCAAACTGCTGGGACTTTGCTGAGCTGCGATAACCGTTTGAACCATCAGAAAAGTTATTTGCCATAGCCAAAATATTTACATGTTCAACTGAAATAAGATAGAAAATCTTTAGTTTGACCAACCACTTGACTTGTCATTAGACTTCCGTGTAAAATCCATGTTAGAGGAAGGGAATTGGAGATGCAGAGAGGCTGTGGTTGGGCGACTCCTCTTTTGCCTGCTGGGCTGTGTGGTACAGCACTCACCCCGAATGCAGGAAACCAAGTTTAAATCCCTCTGCTGCCTTAAAAGAGTTGAATAGCTAATACCCAGCTCAAAGGTTAATTACTAATTGCTGGTTATTTGCTATATTTAGTATCCTTCACACTCTCTTTTTTCTTGCTGAGCTCTGTAGCAGAGTACAAGTTAATTACCATGAGTTTTTTTCATGCTTTTAAGTACCATCTTTGCTGCATTCTCTGAGATTACAAAACCACGTTTTGTAAGATGCTACTTTTATCATCTTGTTTGCAGAAGTACAGCAGTATTAAGCAGGTTTTCTCGTGCCATATGTCAGCGTAGATCCCTTGCTGCTGGTGAAAAACAGCGTAGCAGAAGTTGGATATTCTGTCTTGATATGTGTATGGGAGTGAAAGAAGAAGGTGCTTCACACTCATGTGAGCACAAGAGCCCTGTTTTAGATTTCCCTTTTAAAATCTGAACTTCTGCATTGCTTAGAAAAGATGTTTTTCAGAGGACTTGATGTTCAGAGGGAATGCTGTAGTGGAAGTGGATCAGTTTCATGACGTTTATGAAAGCTGCAGTTTTCTCTTATCCTTGTGGGTGCCTTCCAGCTCAGGAATATTCTGTGATTCTGTGATTACCATTGCTTCTGCACTCTGGAGTTTTCTCCAGCTCTTGGATAATAAGTTATTTTTTTAGTGAATAGTGAAAAGTGTCACGAGGAATTCCACTGCCGACTTGGAGTCGTTTAAAACTGCTCCTTTCTTGGAGTGGTGCTGCTGCTTTAAGGAGCCAGTTTACATATTTCATGTTTGAAAGATTTACAGGGTGTCTCACATGCCTGTACAGGAAGATGGAGCTTTCACTACAGGTTTAATGTCACCAGGATACAAGGATTAATTCTCCTTCCTCCGCCCCGGCCTGCACGGCCGCTCGTGAGGGACTGGTGAGCTCCTGGCTGGCTGAGCTGGAGGGGTGTTTCACATGCAACACCGTGCCTTTTTGGATGATTAAAACAAGCTTTTACATCACTCTGTGGAGGAATCCTCACATGGAGAAAGACCAAGAGCTGCAGCATCTCTCCAGGCTTCTGGTTATTTTCTGTCAGGCGCTGGGGAAGGAGGGAGAGGGTTGTTGACTCTCACTGTGAGGTCTTTGTGTTGAAAAGCTGAACCAGAGGAAGGCTCAAAAGGGCGAATTTGGCCGCGTAACTTCCTTGACATGGCCACTGTGGAAGGCTGATCCATGCTCCAGCAGAGAGGGTTGTTTCACCCTCAGGAAGTGTCTCCTCACCGTGTGTGATGCCGAGCACGAGCTGGTGGAAGGTGTGGCTCGAGTGCTGCGTGCTAACTGGGCACTGGGGGATGCACCGTGACCTGTTGGGCAAGTGTCTCCTCTCCTGCAAGGTCCTGCTGCCGCACAGGTGAGGATTCCTGGTGCTCCACTGGGCACTGGGTGCACATTCCCTCTGTGCTGGGACCTGGTTTATCCTTCAGCTGCTCCCACGGAGTCACCGCAGCCGCTGGAGCTCTGTCCCTGGTCCCAGAGGGTGGTGGGCAAACAAGGGGGCTGTCAGAGCACAAAGTGAAGAACTGCTGGCCAAAACTGGGCCCTCCTGAAGGTGTAAAGCCACCTGCTTTCATTTAAAGAGCATTTTCAAGGTCTTTGGAGTTCTTTGAGTAGATGGACAGAGCTTTTCTCACACTTTCCTCACCTGGGGCTGGGGGAACACAGGGTCATCTCCAAGAAGGTACAGAACTGCATCTGTTCCTGATTGTGCACAATGACATTATCTTCCTTTGGCTTTGCCTTTTCCCACTCTTTTTTTTTTCCTTTTCTTCAGTTGGTGATGAGATGAGGCGGGGGTGGAAAGCATTCTAGGCTGTTGGCGAGATTTTTAAGTGACGTGGGATTACTGGCTGGTAACTTGTATGACGCTTCTCAGTCACCTTAGCCGTGATTTTCAACAGCCTGCTGTTGTTTGTGTCTGCAGAAATGAAGTCTCCAACACTACAATAAGTGTTACCTGAAATGCAGCATTCTGAAGTGATATGTGAAGCTGAATGTGTGGATGGATACAGATGTGTATAGATGTGAGGGCAGTATATTCCCCCGTGTATTTACATACACACAAACTATAGATTTAAATATAAATTGAATTGACTTAATGTAATTTTCAAAATTGCTATGGAAAGAAAATAATTATCTTAATTATGTTTACATTGATGTTATAATTTCCCTAGTTAGAGAAATGTGTGGTTTTTTCTGCAGATACTTGGCTTTAGTGCTTTTGTTGTCCGAAACTCAATCTTTCTTTTTTCCCCTGAGGATGTTAAATCCCTTCTTTCACCAAGCCAGGGAAAAGTTCCATTAATGTAAGCAGGATCAGAGCTCACTGGATGTGCTTACTGCTGAATTAATAAATATTTGGGAAAATAAATAGGTGTGTCACAAGTGGTAAAATAGCTTTATACACCAGAAGATGAGATGTAGCACAAATGAAGTGTGTGTTTGCCCCCCATCCCAGCAGCATTCAGACTCACTGTTTTGACTGCCTGATTTTATATCTATGCTCACAGCAAGATGGAAAGGGTTTTCATTTCAATGCTGAAGTCAATAATTATGGAGGTTATCATTTTCATGCTCAGAAATTCATGTCATTTTCATAAATCATTCATCTCATTTCATAAATCATGCTTTACAGCTGGAGAATGGAAACTTATTGCTGGACATTGATGAAAATCTTGTTTCAGTCACTCAGGTAAGGTTGTGACACTAAAAAATATTTTAAGGAAATATAGCTGAAATCATCTATAGGAATAGTGCAATTGGAAAATGTTCATCTTGGGATTAACTTCACTGGAACGTAGCTAATATCAAATGTGAATAATCTTAATGAAGCATAAGGGGTGAAATCAGTTCTGTAGTGACAGTGAAATCACAGAAGTAAAAGATAAGTGTTTGGTGTCCAGGATCTCTTGTGCTGCAAGTAGATAAAGGCAGCTCTGTGTCAGAGAAGATGCATTTGTTTATTCAGGCTGAGAACTGGGTTGTAGAAAAATCCTGAACCATTTGGGGCTTTAAAATCCACCTCCGAGTGTTGCTGTTTAAAGCTGCCTCCAGTCAGTAAATGAAGGTGGTGTGTTCCCACTAAATTTGTGTTTACATTCTCTGATGTGATTCTGTAGCTCCTGTTGCATATGACGTTGCTATTCTGTAAAAAAAATAATTCCCCTGTAAATGTATTTCTTTTTCCTGGGGAATGTTGTGAGTGAGGGTTTATTATAACAAAGTGCTGTTGGCTTTCCTATCATTCTCTCCAGCTGCCTGTTTAGAAATGTGTCTGCAGAGCTTTAACAGAATTATATCTGTGAAGAGTATCCAAAGATCCATCACCTTGAAGCACTCTGAAAAGTATTACTATTCCCATTATCCAGGAGTATGGAGGCACAGGGGTCTGAGTTACCACCTTTCAAATGCATGTCATGTAATCCAGAGTTCAAAAGTATACTGACTATCAATTTCCAGTATTCCTGTGAAACCTGTAATATTTTTCCCACAAAAAATGTACAGCTTTGCACACAGCTGTTTGTACCCTGCCCTTTCCCGTCCTCCCTGGCTTGCTCATCTGCTCCCTCACGTGGGATGGAGGCACAGGGGAGCTTTTGCTCGTGGAAAGGACACAAAAGTTCCTCAGCAAACAGTGAATAGTTCACGAGGGCGACAGGAAGAGGGCAGGTTTGGGGTGCTGCTAAACAAGCAGTTTGGAGAGATGAGAAGAAAGTGGCTCTTGGAGTATTTCAGTGTCGCCTGACACCTCTTGAGTCAGTAGTGCCTACAGGAGGCTTCAAGTGATTTCCAAATGAGTGCTGCTGTTGTCAGTATTCCCACTTTCCTGGGCATTTTAACAGCCCTTGCCTACTGTGTTTGTGCACACTGCAGAAGGAACTTAGGCTGGGTTTGTTGCTTGTTTGGGTTTTTTTTTCAGAAGCTACTCCTGGCAGCATTTTAGTACAAAGCACTAGAATTGGTGTACTCTGAAGAAAACGTGGCTTCCCCTCTTTTTCCCTTCTGCATCTCCATGCAGAGGAATTTCCACACTTAGAGGAATATATAAGCCCATAAGAAGAAAATGCATTGTCATAGCACTAAAGCATTGTGATCTTTTTAATATAAGACATGATGTGGGAAAATGTGAGATAATTCATCCCCGGGTACATCGTTAGACGTGAAGATGAGAATCATCCGAGCTGCTTAGACAAATTCCAGGTCTCAGAGATTGTGGTGTTGCTCTTATGTGTGAGAATAGAGACTGGATTGAAAAAAATGTATGAACTTTTGATATGCATGGTCTTACTCCTTAAGGGATCATTTGTAATGGAAGGTTGAAGGCAGGAAAAATATCTTGGGGTGATCTTGGTCTCTTGGGAGGTTGTAAAGCCAGTTTGGTGAATGTCCAAAGCACTCAGGGGCTGCTTTTGCAGGACAAGACTCAACTGAATGTCAAACCTGTCTGTGTGATAGCAGGATCCAAGGTTTATGTGCCTAAGATGGGGAGGAGATTCAATGAACTGAGTTAAGATTTGCATTAAATCTTGTTCATAGTGAGAATTGTGGCTTCCCGCATTTTGTGGGTGTGATCGGGTGTGATACTGGGAAAACCAGTAAGAAAGGTAGTGGAGAAGGAGAAGTTCTGAGTTCCCATCAAAGCTTTCCAGTATAACCACCCTGATAAGGATGGTGGATGGGGTTTAGGTTTCCTGCAGAGCTCTGAGGGATCTGTGCTTTAACATCCCTGAACTGCAGCTGAACTCTTTTGCAGGTGGGTGGAAGGGAGTAAATTCGCTCTAGAACATGTGAAGGAGCTTTGATTATGCAGCCACTCAAGCTGCTTCTTATAATAAAGTGTGTTTTCTCTTCTGGTCCAGTTAGCCAGGCCTGCATGGGTGACCTGTTTTGAGCTCCCAGTGAAGAACATCCTGAGGAAATATTTTTAACAAGAATTTAATGTAGAGCCACAAACTTGCAGTAACCCGGTTGTGCATCCTCCTTCAAGTCCACTTATCCAGGTCACACCTGTCCCATGGGCAAGGGGAAATCAGGCAGCACTGTAAAAGCCCTTCCCTTCTGTATCCTTCTGGCACTCCACGTGCTGCTGCCATGCTTTTAGACCTTGAAGTGAGGGTTTAGAAAAGGAGCCAGGGGAAAGGACTGGCCATAAATCATGCTTGGAGCTTAAAGGCAGAGCAGTAGCGCATCCAGTCCTGTTCTGGATAGTTGTTTCATGTTTTATTCATTTTTTTTATGTTGGAGAATTCCCTACAGAATTGTTTTATAGTCAGTTGTTGGCTGTTTGGGTCCATCAGCAATATTAAAATCCCACAGCTTGGGCCCGTGTGCTTCCTCCATATGGGACTTCACAGCTGAAGCCTGCAGGACTTTGGGGAGGTTTATCTTGTTTGCTGTTACCAGATAACTTTGCGACTTTTAACTACTTAACTCACAGTTTCTTCTCCTCAAAAGATAAATGGAATTTTTTTTTTTTTTTTTTCTCTTTACAGGCTGTTACCCAACTAGAGCTTTTTGGGGACATGTCCACTCCTCCTGATGTAACCTCTCCCCCAGTGAGTACCTAAGGAAACTGCACTGTGCTTTTTCCCTACATGCTATTTTCAGCACTTTTATTGAGCACATTTACAATTCGTGTCCTCAGCCATTCCAGTGGGGAGGGTTTCAAAGTAGTTTTTAGGTTGCAAGAAAACAAAAGTGAAGCAAACTGAACATGCATTCCCTGCTTCACGACGATGTGCAAAAAATACCTTCAGTTTTTGTTTTTCTGCTCTAGTGTTAGGTGTCACATAAGGTGCAGCCTGAGCTGCAGATCTGCTTGCCTGGTGTTTGTCAGGGGGAAATGCTTGACTGCACTCCCACTGCACTGCAGAAGATCCAGTTACAGCCTCATATTTCGTGTCTCATGGATCCACCAAGCGCGGATCCCAGAACTGCTGTTAAAGGAGGGAAGGCAAAACAGTAAAGAGAGGGGGAGAGACAGAAAGGGCTGGATGTATTTTAAAGGCAAAGAAAATGTTCTCAACATGCTTTTCTGCATTATAAAATGACAAAACAATAATTTTCCTTTAAAGCTTTTGAGCCTTACATTAAGCTGTAGGGAGGTGTGAATATACTGAGAAAATGGAGGCACTTTGAGGTCAGGAGCCTCAGATCTCCAGGGTATTCTGGAGCATGTCTGGGACTAGATATTCAAAGCCCTGTCTGCTCATGCTCACCTTACTCAACTGGATTTGGCTTCTCCTTTAATGTAGGCCTATGGTTCTGATCCTGTTGGTTAATTAGAAGCAATATTTATTCACTTTTCCATAAATCCTGTAGATATTTCATTTACTTTAACTTTTTCTAAAGTTAGTGTCTTGGTCACTGCCTTTCCTGGTTGTCACCTAAAATCTAAAATCACAAGTCTGTATGTTCTGGAGAAAGAAATTATGTCAATATTTTGCATGTATGTATTCCAGGAAAATTTCATTTTGATTTTTTTCCTCTGAGAGAAAGTTTCTCCATTTCTTTCTTTTTCTCCCGTCCCCAGCAAATTCTAATACTTTTATTTCTGTTGCTTTTTTCCTTCTACGTCTTTCCGTTCTTCTTTCTCATTCTTCACTCCAAACCTGGATTTTTAGAGTTCCAGGTGATGTGACAGCAATGTGCAGCAGAAGCTGGCAGCTGATCTGTCACCCTTGTGTTTTATCCCTGTCTCCCTGCAGACTCCTGCTACTCCAGGTGATGCCTTTATCCCATCTTCATCCCAGTCACTTCCTGCTAGTACAGACATGTTTGGTTCTGTACCTTTCAGCACTGCTGCCGTACCCTCAGGTAAGAAATGCACTGAAATTACAGTCCTGACTCGGATTTGGGGATCAGTGCCCAGCTCTGGTTTGCATTTCAGTACTCAGGGCATTGATTTTAGCAGGGTGGAAGTGGGGAAGGCTTTTGAGGTCAGTGCTTCAGGGCAAGGCAAAGCAAGTCTTTAACAAGCAGGGAGTACATTAGTCTGAATTTGCCTACATTTTTTAAAGCAAAAGCCAAAAAAGTCACTGGGAGTTCAAGCATAGTTCAGCCATCTGGATAACAGAACTTCTAGGTACAGTAGCAAGAGAGGAAACAGGATTTAGTTTCAATTTGGGGGTTCTGTGGTAGTGGTGAATATCCTCTGCTGTCCCCAGTGAACAGAGGCTGAGAATTTGATTGCACTCCAAAGGTGTCCCACTTCGTCGAATCCTGGGATGTCCTTTAGACTTCCCTGTGTTCCTCAAAGTGTTCAGAATTCAAAAGCTGGGTGCATTCTGCACAGACACTGTGGTTTGTTTGCTGATCTCTCCTCATGCTTTCAGCTCCACTTAGGAAAAGAAAGGAGGAGGAGGAGGAGTGCCTTGAGTAATTCAGCAGTGCCTTTCTAACTGGTTAATTCCTCTGATGGCACCAGATGAGCCACTGCACCTCAGAAAGGTTACAGTGGCAGTGAGGTGTTTGGGGATAATGTCAGATGGAAACCTTCGCTGCTGGGATGAGGTCACAGCAGGGGCGAGATCAAAGGATGTCTGGAGAATCCATCCTGGGCATCTGTTGGAACAGAAATGTATCTGAGCTACTGCTCCTTTCATCACTCAGGAATTTGGTCTCTCAAAGTTCAGTTTCCTATTTTTTAATTTAATTGGGTTTTGGGCTTTTACCTTCACAGTATAGCAGCCACCTGTACATTTATGATCACAGAACAGCCTAGAAATAAGGCAGAGGAAAAGGTACAGGAGGCTGAGGAAACAGGTTAGAAACAAGAGTTTTAAAGCTATAGCAGTATTAAAATTGAGAGAGAAGTTACATTATACAAAGTATAAGTGGTAAGTATTGAATTTAAATGTGAAACAGCATTATCTGTAAAGCACAGTACTTCTGTCAGTGGAACATAATTGTATTAGGTAGTTTAATTTGTAAAATTTTTTACAGGAGTTTTAGTTTCAGAGCATTTTTGTTATTGTAAATAAAAAAGCACCTGATCCTGTAATTCCTACACAGTCAAACTCTTGGTAGCTTTAAAAGAGGCTTCAGGTCTGACAGGAAGCAATTACCATTTTAGTTTAAATCTTTAATTTCCTCCTCAAATGGAGGGGGTTATGTTAGCCTAATACCTGAGGCAGTTTGTGGTTAATAGGTATTTAGTGCAGCAGAAGCTCAAGATCTTTTTGATGTTCTCAAGTAATTGGGTAATAATCAAGTGTGTGAGGATTTTAATCTGAAATCATCTGGGTTGGATTTTTTTTATTTGTAGTAGTAGCAGTAGCATTGTGATGCAATTTGAGATGATTGCTTTGCAGAGTCCACCAGCCTGTGGTTCTGTCTATGAGTATACGTTCAGTGATGTGAGTTCAACCACGCTTTCAGTTTTCTTTCCAAGGGTGCTGCAGCTCTGGGATCACTGGGGCAGCTTTGCGCGTTTCCAATTTACTGCGTCGCTCTGCCTGCGTGCTCTTGACGGCAGCACTAAAATCTTCCATCCCGTTTGTTCCCTCCCCCTCCTGCTCTCTTTATTCTCCGAAGGTTATGTTGCCATGGGAGCTGTCCTGCCCTCGTTCTGGGGGCAGCAACCACTTGTTCAACAGCAGTTGGCCATGGGTACTCAGCCTCCAGTTGCTCAGGTGATGCAGGGAGGACAGCCCATCGCGTGGGGCCAGCCCGGGATCTTTCCTCCCACCCAGCAGCCGTGGCCATCCGTGGCTGGCCAGTTCCAGCCAACTGCCTTCATGCCAACACAAACTGTTTTGCCTTTACAAGCAGCCATGTTTCAAGGTACCATTGCTCCTATAGCCACCGTTCCGCCCACGAGCGATTCCAACAGATCGAGTCCGCAGACAGACAGGCCCAGACAGAAAATGGGAAAAGAAATGTTTAAAGATTTCCAGATGGCTCAGCCTCCACCAGTGCCATCAAGAAAACCAGATCAGCCTTCCCTCAGTTGTACCTCAGAGGCCTTCTCAAGTTACTTTAACAAAGTTGGGATGGCACAGGAAGCAGATGATTGTGATGACTTTGACATCTCTCAGTTAAATTTGACTCCTGTGACTTCCACGACACCATCTACAAATTCACGTGAGTATTTATGTGCTTTCAGCCATCCCTTTCCTCGGACGTGATTGCTCCTTGAAGCACTTCTGTCTCTTTTTAAATTCCAACCCAGATGTGTGCTGAGAATCTTCATGCATGGTCTGGCTTATTAAATGTGTTCCAGCCATAAAGGAAAACATCAGAGAGGAATTTCAGAGGCCATAGAAGTGAACAGCCCAGATAGCTGCAGTCTGAAATTTAATTTCTAAGACAGTGATATGAGTTTTGTGGTGGGGACATGCATGTTGGTTGACAAATGCCCATGGCATTCAACTTTACAACTGGTTTGGCTTATGTCCCATCCATACCTTGCAGAAATTAGGGGATGGGTATTTATTTTAGTAGCTTGACATACTGGACATGTGGGGAAATAAATTGAAGAGCTGTAAAATAAGCTTATGGTGTTCATAGCATGAGGATGGGGGATTTTGCAGGCTGCTGAAAAGAGGAATTCATGAGATTCACAAGGGGTCAGTCACAGACGTGTTTCACTTACCTGCCACAGGGCAGGCAACTCTCACATCCCTCTTGTACTGTAGTGGTGTCTCCCAGGTTCATAAAGACATAGGCCAGATGCAGCCAAACGTAATTTGGAAGTTGCCTAATGAAATCAAACACATGGGATGGATAGTGGTGACTGTGCCTGAATTTACCTCCTACAGCTCCTTGTTAGAAAATGATTCTCAGGGGTGGTAAAAGTTGAGGGATGTAAAAGCATGAGCAAATGTTGTGCTGCAGTGTCTTCTTGAAGAAATCAACAGAATAATTGTTGCTGTTACCTTAATCCTTGTTTAGCTCCAACCCCTGCACCCAGACAGAGTTCTCCATCAAAATCATCAGCATCTCATACGAGTGACCCTGCTGCAGACGACCTCTTTGAAGAGGGGTTTGAAAGCCCAAGCAAAAGTGAGGAGCCAGAGGCTGTGAGTAGCAACAAGGTTTCTAAATCCTCATCGTCTCCTTTTAGCTAGAAAAGACAGCAGCTAATTAAATGTTGTTCTGTAGTGTCAGAAATAACTTTTCCAGTAGGGCTGGGTGGTGCTTATGGGGGAGCTGCAGCCAGAATTCCCGTCCTGCTTTGGGTTTGACAGCTGATAGCACAACATTTCTGCTGATGTGCACGAACACTGCATACAAGGAACCAAACTCAAGAGTTCACATGTAAGACTGTACATGTTAGTTGTACCCAATGTCCTCTTTAGCACACCAGCATTCACTTTACTCGTGGAAAGGAAGTCTGGGGTAAAACAGCAAACATACTGAGGCTGCAGAGAAAGATGTGGGAGTTTGTGTGTTAAAAGAGGATGGCTGATTTTGTCTTGCACATTCTTGCATCCCAGTTGCTTGCCTAGCTACATTCCTCAGTGTTCTGGCCCTCAGTATGTGATTTCTTTGCCTTTATGGACCAAAGCAAGAAATGTTACCCAAGCAATGACTGTAAATCACAAGGTGTCTTCGGGAAGTAGGAGCCCGAGTGAGCCAAAGGCAAGAGGGGGTTGGTACAACAAAAAGTGCAAAATAACCCCGGCTTGGACTCTTTCTGTTTCACATGGCTTTCAGGGCCTTTTGCAGTTCTGCTTGGCCTGATCCAGTACCTTCTGAAGTCTGTGGCAGCTCCTGCCTGGGCTCCAGCAGGAACTGGTGAGGTCCTTTGCTGCCCGCAGCAGCTGTAGGAAACCGCTACAGCTTTTGAGAGCGGATCAGTGGCGAGGTCTCACTCTGGTTTTCATGAGATAGGATGTACTTGTTATGCCCACAGCATGAAAATAACCTCGTGTTGACTTTTCACTTTCTATTGTTGAGAAAAAAAGGTGTTATGTTCTTGTATTCTAGCCTGATGGGTCTCAGGCCTCCTCCAACAGTGATCCCTTTGGTGAGCCAACTGGTGATACTATAAGTCCACAGGTCGGTAGCTAGATAGCACAGGTTGGGGTAGGTATCTGTCCTTTTTTTCTCTACAGCTTGAGGTGTTCACTTACTCTTCCACCAGTGCCTGCCATTGCTTTCATGGATGCATGGTTTATTTTTTTTCCTTTTCATCTCTTCCGTTTGACCTCTCCCATCCTCCACAGTGCATTCCTCGTGCTTGGTGGTCTGCATGGCTTTTGCCATTCACTGAGTGTTGCAGCTTATGCAAATATGTGTGTTTCAGCTGCCTGCATGCTTTAAAGAAATGTAGACTTACTTTACTTTGTGTTCAAATTCTAAGGGCAAATAGGGAAACTGAGCCATTACTAACAACGTATTAGGCAGAGCATTTTTTTTATCAAAGCCACTCTGGCCCTCAGTCAGATGTAACATATTAAATGGAATAAGACATCTTACCCACAGACATAACAATCATTAAATAAAATTATGTAATGATACGTGAGTGTCTCTACCCTAAATCAATGTGATAATCAGTAGAAGAAGCACGTTTATTATCTGCATGTAAAAAATACTGAAATGGGTTTGTGTATTTTTATCTCCAACTGCAAATTAAAAACATCTGAAAATTATCATCATTCACATTACCATTGGCATACTGATGTTTTAAAAATTATTCATCAATGTAAGTCATTTAAGCCCAGACAGACGGGAAAGATGATCTTTTCATCTTTTGTGTTACAGAACACGTAGAAAATGTGGCTGCCTGTGAATGTTCTGTGATTTGTTTCAATACAGTAAATATATTTTGCCAAAAAAACGGTGAAGCTACAAAGTTTTATGAGTGCTGAGCGTTGTTATTGCATCCAAATACTCTCTAGTGTTGCTGTTTGAAGAGCATGTTTCATTATCTTCTCCCCGTCTGCTACTTGTGTTTGGTATTGCCCAAATACATGATCTGGTACGGCTTCTGTGCTCCAGCACAGAGCTCCTGGAGCAAATCCAGAGCAGTGGGAGAACCCTTTCCATTTTTGTACAGAAATTGCACTGGGTTTGCCAGTGACTTACCCATCTTGAGTTTAGTTTCAACTCAGTAGTTTCATTAGGAGTCAGTTTACTTTGTGCATTAAATATGATTTTAAAAAGCCTCACAGTAACTTAACATTGGATCCACTTGGGAATAATGAGATTCTCTCTTAATTGTATGTGGTGCTGTGAGAAGGCGTCTCCCCCTTCTGTAGCTTCACTCATGCTCAGCTCCTAGGGGCTGCAGCAGAAGTAGCACTAAGCTTTGTGTCTCCTTGAGTCTAGAAGTGACAGTGTGAGGAGGAAGTCAAGCTGGGATGAGCTGTTCCGGCAAGAACATTCATTATTTACTCCAGTGAGAGCTGCTGCTGCAGATGGATGGTGCCACATAATAATTTGGCTGCACCTTTGCCTGACCTTGGCCAGCACTGACAGCCCTAGCTGTCCCAGCGTCACACCACTCCAAGAGTTCTTTCCTGGATCATGAAACAGGATTTGCCCTTTATCTGAGCCCCACACTCTGGAAACCCCCATACATCTGTTCATGATGGTTTATCATAGGGTGGTTCTGAAATTCAGAGCTACCAGGACAGTATATTACCAGGGATTGCATATGGTTTTGCTGCATTTTTTGTTAATCCCTGTAGAGCATCGCATCAAATATGTATAATTCTCAGAAATATATTCTGGGAAATGTTAAATAATGTCCCTGATTATCGTATTACAGTAATTCCTAAAAGCTGTAGGCAGGAACAGGAAGCTGAACAAAAAAAGCCTCTCTCCAGTGAAGTTCCACTAATATCACTGTGCCTGTGTGCAGAGCCATTCAGCAGCAGTCCGTAGGAAATCCCCTTCCCAAAGCCAGCCCATCTAATTCCGAAGCCTGGTATCGTCAGAGCAACGGGAAGTCTAATCTCCATGGAAAATTATCAATTCAGGACTTAGGATGGAGTTGTGTATTGAGCTCTGCATTTGGAGAGAAACTTAATGGGGAGGAACGTGTCGTGCAAAAGAATCACAGTCTGCACAAAAGCCACTTTTGTAGCTTGGATGGGAGATTACTTTGCTCTTTAGAATGTGGTTCTTACCCCAAGAACAGCGCAGTAACAACTCAGCTGAATGGACCTCTCAGAACAGAGCATTGTGTGCAGAAATGTCCAAATTGTCTGTTCCCAGCATCTCTGAAATCAGCTCTGCCCATGCAATATCTTTATTTATCTTGACATGGTCAGGAATACCCCCCTGCCTGTTTTATTGTACCCCAATCTTTCAAGGTACCACAGCAGTTTGGTTTCTTGATTCCTTCTGATACTCTGTATTATCATCTACTGTCTTCTTTTCTCCTGTTTTTCCTCCCTTCCTTTTGCAATCTTCAGCTCTCAAAATCCTCATCCTTCCAGCAGCTGTTCTAGAAGTCACCCTTCCAGAAATAGCTATGAGCTCTTAGTAGCCAAATTTGATGTTATATGGATATATTAGATTTTTGTCCCTTTGTGGTTGAAGATAAGAAGCAGAAAGGCCCAAATTCCACAGGTGAAATAAGATTAACTCTTTGCAGAGCTGTTTGTTGTGTTTGGTTGTTTTCCCTTTGTTCGTGCATGGCGTTGAGGATGGATAGTGATTTTTCAGAAGGGGTGAAGGGAATACAGAGTAAGACGACTGCCATCTTCAGATGATTTATGTTTCATCCCTACTGCTGTCTTTAGCCTGTGTGGGGAGTAATTGTGATGAAAGGAGAGGGAGGGAAAGAACTGTTTCTAGCTGTGATCCTACTAAATGTGCTAAACATTTCTTATAGTTGACATTTTACATTAAAGCAGGAAGTTTGAACAGAGGAACAAATGCAGCTCTGTTGAGCTGCTGCCCAGCCCAAAACTTGCACTGGCAATCATTCATGAGAGATTCTCAAGAAACCTTCAAAACATTTGTGGCTAGAGCGTATCTCCCTGAAAAAATTGTTCAGTTGTTCTGAGAAATGTGTGCAGACAATTAGGAGCCCTCAAAATGTGTCACACCCTTCACGGTGCCATCAGCACTGTCAGGAGAGCAACAGTTCATTAGAATATTTGTCTATCAGCTTTTGGTGGTGCTTCGGTGGCCCGCTGCCATCATCCATCTTGGAGCAAGTGCTGTGCTTGGTGATAAATGTTCCTAAAAATCTTAGTCAGCTCCAGGATGGGCTGCTGTGACTCTTTATTTGGGCTGGTTTTAGGAAGTGGAGAGAAACCAGCAACTTATGGACAAAGCCTTGGGTTGCCTGGGAGCTTAGTGAGCCTCAGGAGGGAGTATCAAGCTGCTTCTGCATCCTCCTCTTACTTCTGCCCCTTTTCTGTTGCACCAGGACTCTGAAAGGGCTCAAAATATTAAAGGCTCAAAATATTTGCAGGACCTGTTCCAGGCCTTCACCTGATTCAGTAGGAGCTGTACAGAATCCGAAGAGAAATTCCTAATTACAGGTGACGTGTTCTTGCTGTAGGCTCTAAAGCTGCCGTTCTTGAGCTAAAGGCACAGCACTGAGCAGGGCTGGGAACCTGAGGGAAGTAGTGTTGTGTCTTTGGAAAGGGATCACAGGTTGGGAAGTACTGCTTCACTCCAAAGAAATCCTAAAAGTGACATTTCAGGTCTCCTACTCGGTTGGTTGCTCGTATTTCCCAGGAAATCTGGAGGGGCGTGAGCAGAGAAATTGAGGCTGCTCTGTGAACAGGGGCATCCTGCAGGTTTGCCTTCATCTCTGCTGCTGCAGTCTCCTTCAAGCTGTCCATTTTCATGTGGCCAGCTCATACAAAGGCTTCTCACTTCTTCAGTGTCACCAAGCCCACCTGAGGTAGCCTTGTACCCTTCCATTTCTGCAACTTCTTCCTCTCAACAAGGGACAGCATTCTTTGTAGCTTGTCTAGAGCTGTGTTCTTGCTGATTTCCAACTCAGCAAATTCAGTTTAGGGACAAGCTCTCCTCGCTTCCTCTGTGATGAGGTCATTTAAAAGTTCCCTGTCTTCTGCACGACAACTGATTTTAAAAATCTCCTTGTGAAAATTTAGCATCTTTGAGATTTCTGGACAATTTGCTTCAAGTTGGCCATTAGGTTCAAGTGTTACGAAGGAGAATTGACAGATATGTAGATGGAAGGATATGTGGATGACAGATCTGTAGATGGAAATAATTGTGTGGCTACTGTTTTGGGAGAGGGGCCCAGAAATAATCAGTGTTTCTTGGCTGCATTTCATTTTTATATCAGGACCAAGATATGGAGCAGGTTCATCTTTCTGAGTAGTTGTCATTGCTTTTTCATTTCATGGATGTACAGCATCCATCTCACTACTAAAATGACAGAGATTTTTAAAATGCCAATAATTAAACTGGATATTTGAGACTTAAGAAGTTTTCCTAGGTAGGTTTATGGAAAGAACAGAGGCACTCTCCAGGCATAATCCTGAACTAGCAGGTTGCTATATTTATGCTGCTTATGGAGGCCGTAAGAAAAATAACCAAACACTAATAATTAGCAATTAGTAGTAAATAAAAACTGGCTGTTAATGGGGCAATAGCAATGACCTTTCTTATCACCAAATGTATTTAGTTTGAACCCCACTTGCCAACTTTACTCTGTCCTGTTTTGCCTATGGGTCAGCATGCAAACAACAGAGAAGACGCTTCGCACTCCCACCCCCTTCACTCGCATCCCCAGCACGAGATGCTCATTTTGTGTGGCTCTCCAGCACACTTATTTCATGAAACTCTTTATCATTTGAGCCTGCCCTTTCTGATCAGTCAGCCAGGAGTAAAACTGGCGCTGAGAGCCCGCTGTAAAGGGCACGGAAATCTATGCGGGCCTCACCTCGACAATTGAGAACATCCTGCCTGCAGCTCTGCACGGAGCAGGTGCCTCGCAGTGATCAAAGGGCTGCCAGGGTAAAAATAGTTTCTTCCTAACCCACAGTTATGTTTTGTGAGTGAGTTCACCCCCTGCAAGCCCAAGTAGGTGCTGAGTCTTTCAGGAGATGCTCTCCACTGATTAGTTCTGCTGGGGAGCAGATGTTAATATCTTCAAATGGGATGCAAATTCTGCTTCTAGTATTTGCATAATGTTTTTCTAAAGCACGAGCACCCTTGTTGCCTCACGCAGTAGTGGACTGCACCAGAAATGCTGTTTGCTGCTGTCTTGTCCCCCTTAAAATGGGAAGAATAAAGTGGTTTGCAGCGTGAGGTGTTTCTGGAATACAGCAGCAGCAAGAAAAAGTGCTTCCAGTTCTTGTCCTGGTTTCTCCCTGTGGGTTGATGAAAGCACATCAGAAGTGATTCTGGGCCAGTTGAGCAAGGAAAGCACTGTAAGATTCAAGGGGTTTACATGAATTAGAAGCTTTGTCCGCTATTTTATTTGTTCCTCTCTTTTTGTTCTGACGAAGACCAGTTTTCCTTTCCTTCCCTCTGCGTCTGTTCCTAATGCAGTGGTAGAGGTAGAAAGCAGAAAATGCTGGTGAGATGCTGTGAGAAGAGTTAATGCTCACCTGCCTTTTCATGACATGCCCTGTGACTTTTGCGTAGATTATGTAAAAAAAGGGGAGCATTATTTCTGCTTTCAGGGCCCTCCAGAATAGTGCCTGGCACTGTGAGAGAAGCTGTCTGTGAAGTCAACAGCACTCAACTCTCCTTTTGCCTCTTTCCTGTCCCTTCCTGTTCTCTTTTGCCCTCTTGAGTATCAATATTTTACAGACACCATTTGCATTGTTGGGCTAAAAGCATGCTTGAATTAGATCAAAATAATGCTAGGAAACAAATCTCAGGCATTGACCAAAACCCTGTGACTGGGAAGACTGCACACAATTACCACAATTAATTTCTCATTTAGGCATCTGAAGGAAGAAATCAACTGAAAGGAAGAAGTAAGAGCACACTTTTCATGCAAAATGCCCTGGTCTGCTGGAAGAGAAATTACTCAAATCAGTAAGAAATGCAGGCCTTTACTGCATCAGATGTTTGCTACATCAGGCAGATTAATTTTGGGTATGAATCAAAGAAGTTTCTCACTGTAAAAGCTGTTTCCTGCCTTGTTGGAAGTGCTGCTGATGATGAGGAACTCCTCCTCCTCCTCTTCCAAGGGTGTGGAGTCCAGTGGCACCCTAGGACACCTGTTACTTCAGCACATCTGCATATCTGAAAGATATTTGAGGACAGCTCTAACAAGCAGACTTGACATTTTGAAAAGCTCTTTTTTTCCCTGAAGGCGTTTGAAAAACTGACATCTTTTGTTCCGAAGGGATGTTCTCCCTCCCTCTCCTTTTCTTCTCCTCCTTCCTTTTCACTTCCCTTTGCAATCACCTCAGGTTCAGCAACTGCCTGAAGAATGGCCTGGTGTGTGTCAGGTTCACACATTAATTAGTACAGATTTTCTCTGAACTAGCTGTGATAGATCATTCTGCCAGCTTCAAGCCTGCACGTGAAAATTGGCATAGGTAGACTTAACTCACAGTGTGTGAGAAGCAGTTATTTACTCTCAATCATCCCCTTTGATTACCTTCAGTTTTTCAAGGTCACAAAATGTATTTGCTTCTTGCTGGGAATAATTTCAGCAGCATTTATTTAATCATTCCAGAGGATTTCTCTCACCTGGGAGTGCTCGTAGCGTACTCAGGGCTTCATGTGGGCGGGAGGTGGGGAAACAGGGTGTCTGCAAGCTCCTGAAATGCAGCAGTTTTGGGGGAAAAACAGACAACTTTCCTTGGCGTGGAGGAAACAGGTCGTGTTTTGGATTTGTTGTGTGTTCCTGCACTCTAAGGCAGGACAGGGCACTGGGATGGGGCAGAGTCTGGAGCACTGGCCAGGCACCCTGGGCACAGCACCTTGCAGATCCACCTTTGGGCTGTTCTCCTCATCCTCAGCATCATTTCTATAAGCAGCGATTAAAATCCTGTGCCGTCCCCTGGCAGACCTGTCTCTGCTCCTCAGTGCCCAGTGGTTTGCCGACCTTCTGAGGGTTTTTTTGCTCAAAGTCAGCTCCTGCCAAAGCTGCTGTAACGAGTTGCTTCTAACTTGGTTAAATTCAACATTGTGACGTGGTATTTGAATATTTATCAAGCTGTGCAGAGTCAATGCAGTATGGCGTTAATTAGCCTTTCTGCCTGTCTTGTTCCTTTTTTAGATGTCATTCTTAGTTTAATAAATTAGTTTCTGCAGATGAAGTAGGATGGATTCCGGGGTCCACGGATGGTTTGCTTCCCGCTGCAGCCGAGATGAACACAGTGTTAAGAAAGCACAGGGCCTGTGTCAGCTATGAAGCAACGCTGAAGAACCTGGCAGCTTTTCCCCCCTTCCACATCCAGGAAATTCCCAAGAAAGTATCTGTTAACAAGTTGACATGCTTTCCTCCCAGCTTTAACGATGGTACTAATGGTTCCACAGACTCCTAATCAAACTGAGCAGGGCTGGCGCTCCTCCTTCTTCATGGGCCACTCATGCTGTTGTTTTAAATCCCATCACAGCTTCATTAGCTCAGCTTTCCGTGGCAGTTTCTGTTTGCAAGTGGTTTTCTCCTGAGCTGCTCAAAACCCACAGTTCTGTTCTGCTGTTGTGCTGCTGGGAGGGGGACTCAGCCTCGTACACCGGCTGCGATTCCGGCCTCTGAACTTCCAAACTTCCAGGCCTATAAATTTTCATTTAATTTCTTCATATGTCCATGCCCAGCAGTGAGGATCAGTGCATGGCCAGTGCTGGGAAGAGGAAATGGACAGTGAACATTCATTTTCTGAAATAATTCCCATTTTCTTCATACTCAACTGGGGTGCATTGATCGCTCAGGGCAGCACAGAAAGCAAACACTTCCTGTGGGTTTTGACTCACGAGGTATCGCTGTTCTCAAGCAGATGTTGTAAAAAATGTTCTAAAAATGCTGTTTGGAGACATCTCCCCTCATTTTATTTTTGTTATCCCCAGGAAGCAGAACCTCTCTACGCGCAGATTAACAGACCTAAGAAATAGCATTGTTACAGGCTTGTGGTGCTCCAAGACTCAAACGAAACCCAACAACCTGGCAGGCCTTTGGCTTTCATGCTTTTTCCCGATTGATTTTGTCTGACAAGGAGAGAGATTGCCCTCCTGGACTGGCTCTACGAGTGTTCCTGATGTGTTTTTTTGGCAACCAATGGCGGATTCCTATGGCAGCACAAAAAAAAAAACTCTCCCTGCTTCTCATACCACGAGTGCAGCCCCGTCCCCACAAGTGGTGGGTATCCAGACTAGGAAATCTCACTCCTCGGTCTTCTTTTAAACATTTGTCACCTTCTGTGTGCCACCTATAAATAACGAGCATCTGAAATTTATTGGGTGTTAGACATTCCTTTTTTTTTCTTTCCAGCAAAAAGCAGAGTCTGTATGTAGCAGTGGCATCATTCAACAGCCTTTGGGGCACAAGTCGGCACTTTTTATGTCACGGTGACACATTTTTCATCGTCACTTACATCAGGCTGATCCTGACCCTTTTTTTTTCCCCCTATGTAGACATAATTAAACAACAACAACAACAAAATACTGGTGGTGTCCTTTTTTTTTCTTTTTTTTTTTTTTTTTTTTTTTTTTTTT
>VZTE01006591.1:1235057-1261976 GCA_013397775.1 Eulacestoma nigropectus
TTTTTTTTTTCTTTTTTTTTTTTTTCATTTCTTGCTCTGTAGTTTTGTATGAGTGACAGATCTAACAGTGGAACGCCTCCTGCGGAATTGATTCCCACCTTGAAACCACACAACAGAACTCGATTGTTTATCCATCCTGACTGAAAATGTTGCCAAATGGACCTTTTAAGTTCTAGCACATCATGAGGAAGAAATGCTGCTTTCTGTTGGAATACTCATGTTGTGGGTAGAGAAAGGACATCGAGTCCCACTGAGGAAAGACAAAAGAGTCAGTATTTCCTAGGAAACTCTAAACAAAAGTGCAGAAAAGGAATATTTTTATTTCTTCAATATCTTGCTGCTGTAATGCTATGCAGACAAGTGTTTTCTTCTCTGTGTGCCATTTTTGATGAAAAAAAAAAATCGTTTGCCAAATAATACTGGTATGCTTCTGGTTTAGGAGTTTGGATGAAGCGGACTTGACAAATGGGACAAGGACGGCATGGATTTTGGAATAACAAACTGACTCTGTGATCAGAATTGTTCATCTTTATCACTTTTTGTACATCAGAAAAAAATCAAATGGGATTTTTATTTTATAACTTGAAAAAAAAAAAATCTTACTGTTAAACTCTTTAAATGTTTAAGGGGAAATGGCTTTAAGGAGTTCGAATGAAAATTGCCAGTTTTTTTGTAAATATAAATGTTATGAAAATTCTTTTACTAATGCCATTACACAGTAGAGAAGGTAGCAAGTTGCAGTGCTTGGGAGGTGTGGCAAACCCAGTTTGTGGTTCTCACATCACATATGTTTTTTCACATGCTTAACAATAATGGGCTGAAGCTCAAGTGCATTTGCCAAAAGCAGTCAGCTTGTCAGCAACTAGTGAAATTAATGGGAACACATGATTTTATGGTCTAGCATTATCACACGGACATAATTCCACTTACAAGAGGTCACATTCCATTGACATTCCTTTGAACCTCTGCGTAGAAGTCATCCAACTGTTTACACGCGGAACAAAAAGAATTTAAAACTTCCTTTTTTTACATTTATGAAGCAAAAAGTGCAGTGTTTGGGTTCATATGTTTAGCACATGATTTTCATAAAGAATCTATATATTTTTGCCCTACAGAGAATTGTTATACAGGTCAAATGTGTTTTCCTGATGTTCCTATGCAGTTACAGTATATTGAATTTAGTGGTTTAACACTAAAAATAAAAAAAAAAAAAAGAAGAAAAAAAAAGAAAAAACAGAAAAAATAGATAAAGGAAAAAAGGTTAAAGAAATCAAAGGATAATCAGTTTTTAGGGTTATTGTGGAGATTTTGTTTTTAAATTGACACATTAGGATTTACATTTTTGTCGTGATTAAAATAGGCCTGGAGTTATAAATGTTTTACTTTCTTTCATCTCTATTATAAGCTAAAAATGGTTTAGAAGGCAGAATAACTGGGGTGGCAACTGTTGGTGTGTGCAACCAAATCTCACAACGTGATCCCATTCTTTTATTTTTGAATTAGAGAAATTAGAGAAGTGTGAGTTGCAGAATGTATGTGAATGAGAAATTAGCTGTGGATAGACCTAACAAACCTGCAGAGAAGAGAATTTTATCCCCATCCACGGTCATTTGATGCTTGTTCCTTAGTCATGTGCAAACAGCTTTGTAGCAAATCTTACTTTCCAACTGGAAGATCAAGTTTTCTAACTGGAGGAGATAATTTAAAACTTGGTGGATTCAGTGTTTCAGGATTAAAAGCAGAGGTAAAAGCATTCTTGGAGGACATTTCTGTCAGAATGTTTTCCTAATTTGCACAGTGGTGCTACTTTATCACTCAGCAGCTTTTTTTGGGTTTTGTCCTGCCCGTGGAACCACAAAGCCTGTTTTGGTTCATCACGGACACTGGAGGTTTAGTGTCGTCAGTGCATGTCCCATTATGGGGTGAAACACAGAGGAAAAGAAGAGATTGATGTCTCAGAGGATCGTATTTGTAGGAAGCAGATCACTTACGAATAGGTGCCGAGGGAATGAGGCTGGAATTTCAGTGTCTCTCCCGGGAGACAGCCGGGCCGTCACCGCGGACCTTTGTCTTACCTTTGCCAACTCTCATAAATAAAAACAGATTCTGGATTGTCCTGTCATATGATCGTCCTTGTCGTGGCTGAGATGCTGAGCTGAGAGGGCTGCAGGGCCCCTGCACTGTACCAGTATTGTAGATAACTCAAATATCCAGCTTGTGCAATTGTTTAATCCCTCATCCTTCACTAGCACTAAATTCGTCACTTTAAATTTACAAACCAGGGAACCCCACCAGCCATCCTGTTACCATCCCCCCCGTAGGTTCTTGATCTTCACCTGTCATGAAAAGATATTTTGATAGATCGTAGTCATCCAAGTGTCTGATGAAACCTTTCATCTAAATAACATACTGGGCACCTTCTTTGCAAAAATGTTTACTCCGTGGTTTTCATTCATTTTTATTTCTGCGTTCTGACACTTATTTTTTTAATAAAGATGAGAAAGATAAAATGACTGTTGCAGTACATTTCTAAACCTACTTTAACTTTACCTCAGATAATGACCATTTGTTAACATACACAGACACATTATTTTTAACTTTATGTGTAATGCATTCAGCAACAACAGAAACCAACAAATTTTTAGAAATTTTCCATTAATTTCTGTAACACACCATGTAATACTGTTATGAATAAAAACATTAAAAAAAAGGTGTCATTGCAGTAAGTTTGTTTCGTAGCTTGTGCTCCTCTGGGACCATTCTGCCAGACTTACAGTGCAGTGTTGGTGTCTGGCATGGCCTTTATTTTTGACAGTGGAAATACCTGGGAAAGGAGAAAGCCCTCGATTTGGGGAATAACTAATCTTGAACACTAAGTGTTGCTTATCTTGCAGATACACAACTTTCTGTTTTTAATAGCTGCCTCTACATTTTTGCCCTCTTTTTGGGTGTTTTAGGATGAGCATCCCAAACCAGGAGGTATTTGTATCGTCTGTTGCAAAACCCCACATTCCTGGGACAGCCCACGCTGTGTGATGCTCCCAAAGCTGGTTTATCTTTGTGAAATGAGAAGCTGAAATTAGTTTTGCTCGCTTTTTTCATTCAAGTGGGATTTGACATTAAAGATGTGCATTTAAACATGACAGTTTTGAAAGCAGAACCCCCCCCAAAATTTCCAGTAATGTGCACAGAACTGATAATAAAGCTCAGCTGAGAAGGAATTTTACCATTCTCTGCCAAGAGAGTAATGCAGTAAAATTTTAAGTGTAAGAAATACATGTTTATGTACAGGGAGAGAGAGAGGTGTGGATGTGTGCACGTATATTTTACTGTATTTCTACTTTTTGATGTCTCATCCTTTCCTCCTCCACCACAAATGCCCAGTAGGTCGTGCTGAAACATTCCTTGCCTTTGTCAATGAACATTGTTGAAATACTTGGAACCCACCTGAGAATAAAGGTTATTCTGCTGTGATGAATGCACACCAGTGTTAATGGCATTTTGATTTGTGTGTAACTGCACTCAGGTGTCCTTGGAAGGCAGAATATGATCTCTGGTTTTCAACCAGCTGCAAAACATCAACTTAAAAGTGAAATTAGCCACAGCTAAGCCTGGATTTAAGCTAAAAGGCAATTTACAGTGAAGACCAGATCTGGTCTTGTTGATCCTCTTCTGGTACCCTCATGGTGAAGCTGGTTGAGTAACCAGAAAAATAAGCTCGTGTTGTACAGTTGTTGTGTAAACTCAGTTTAAAAATTCAGAATGAGCAGGTTTGAGATGTAATCTGGCAATGGTGAGGAATAGGAATCCCAAGGAGGGAGGGAAGGGCCTGTTCTGTGCGTTCAGAAGGGATAACAATGTGTTCTTACTGTGCTGTGTTTATGTTCTGTATCACATTAATACTGCTGGGACTTCAGCACGCACAGTCTCTAGGTTGTGTGTGAGATACCCAGCTCAGACGTGACCAGTTCAAGAAATGCTCCCAGCTTAACCAGTGCTAATTAAGGCCATGATCTCATGCAGTAACGAGAATTTCTTTAGCAAATGGTTTGCAGAATCAGCCTGTGGTTTTACAGCAGTGAGAAGTCAGTGACTTCTGGGAAAGCAACTGCTTGTATAGACTGGGAATATGCAATTTTCACTCCCTCACGCTGGATTAAAGGCAATGTTTTATGTGCTTTAATCACTACTCAGTGGCAGTTGCTGCAACAGAGAAGGTAACCTCTTTCTGGCTGTTTTTAGGTTGTGAAATACATTTTCATGCACTGTTTCCTTTTTTCTTTCTTTGCTTTCTGAAGAACTCCTGTCCTGTCAGGTTCATACTTATTGCTTCCCTGGCAAATGCTGTTCTCAGTCAGAAGGATATCATGTCAAAGAAATGAAAGGGGATATCTGTTGGCAGTTTTCCACAGAGGTTTGGCTCTGTTCTCTACAATTCCCTCCCTGAGCCGACGTGGGATGCACACAGTGGTGGAGGAACACAGTGGAAGTCCATGTGACCAGCAGGAAATGGAGGCACAGCTCCTGGCTTCTCCTTCTGCTCCTGTTTGTGCCATCCTGGGACTCACCCACTGCTCCTGGCTCTGGTTTGGTGTCACTGCTGCAAAAGTCACGATTTGTAGGAGTATTTCTCTCGTGTGCTGAGGTCTTCCCCGAATTGGTCTTCTCGCACTGATTTGCTTTTTAGGATCAACCCCATGAAAAACCTTTATTTTGTTGTTTTTAAATACCTGAGGTAAAACTGGCATGGGGAAGAATAAAGGTACGTGGGGTTGGGGTTTTTTTCTGGTTTTACTTGCTGTCTGAAAGTGGGGGGAAACTGAATTACACATTTCAGCTCATGACAGTGAGGAATATGGCCAGATATCCTGATAGGATTTCCTGAGTACCTGTAACATGGCCTGTCTCTGTCTGAAATTATCCTACTGGAGGCAGGAAATATCAGGTCTATTAGTGAAACAGCTCTCCAGCTATTAGTTTTTAAAGCTTTAAATAGTCTTATCTCAATGGATGTGTTTGCCCTGTAGCTCATCTATCACCCTAAAATGTTTTATCAGCACCTGAAAAAATCTCAATGAGAAGAATAGCCTCAGATGTTGCCCATTCAAGGGGCTTTCAGATACAGAATGGGGTTTTATTTTAAAAAAAAAGGTCTTTTAAGATCTGATATTATTTGCTGGCTTTTCAACCCTATTTCATAGCTCCCCTAGCACCACTTCTATAAATACTCGTCACCAGCAAAGAAAGGAAATCACAATAGATTAAAGGAAAATCAGGTTAACAGGCAGCAATCTCTGCTCATTCAGCCTCAGACATTTGTGAAAATAAAGGATTAGGAAGAATTACTGCCAGGTACTAGCTGCAAAAAAACCCTTTTGTGGCATCTTTGTCTTCTCTAACAGTTATTAGAGGTGTAAGAACAGCTCTCAGTGTCAGAAGTGAGCTGTATTTGAAATGAGCACAAGTTATAATGCTGTGAGAGGTTGCATTTTCTGTAAATTTTGTACTATTTATGTGACATATACAGATTATGAGTGTCTTGGTTTTTTTCTTTAAAAAAATGCTGTTTCTAGTGTGAAAATGAGTTTCTGTGTGTGTTGTTTCATGGAGGTCTCATGGAGAGGGGATGGGGCATGGTGGAGTTTTCTTTCTTCATCTTGCCCTCTTCACAGGACCTATAGAATTTTCAGAGTTAGGTGAATCTGTGCCAGATTTGGCCTCAGTCATAATGAGACATAATTTTTAGTGGATCAAAAGCCAGAAGAGGAGAATTAAGTTCAGCAAGGTGAGTTTTTTATGTCCAAGGCCTTTCAGAGACCAGCCTCACACCAGAAAATAACAGTGTTAGTAACAGAAATGGTGATGCAGTGGGGTTAGTTGTAAGTCTGGAAGTATTCCTTAGTTGTAAATTTTACCATGTATTTGCCACCGTATGTTCTTCACAATTAAAATTGGTGGGAAGCTTCCTTTTGCCTTTGAATGAGTTTTTCCACAGAAGGAAATGTGTTCTGAGGTCCGAAGCAGGGAATAAAACAGTTTTTCTCAGAGGAGAAAAAAAAAGCTTTTTGAAAAGTGCACTGATAATTCTATAAACAGCTGCATGCTGGCTCCAGTGTGATCTTGCCAAAGGAGGGCCTTTCAGCTCTCATGTGTTTCAGTGTTTCTTTCAGCAGGAAACTGCTGTTTAAAACACCATCATGTTAGGTGAAACTGTTATATGTTATAATGAAAATTATGGGATTTATTTACAGGGAGCAAGGGCTCATAAAGCAGGGGTATAAACTCTGCAAAGGATGTGCTGTACTTGCAGGCTCTGTCTTCATGGTGGACATTTGATTTTCAAGTGTGATGAACCCTCATTCAACAACGTAGAGTTGGTTTGCGACTTCAGAACAGCTCATCAGAAGGCCACGGCTGCTGCAGTCACCGATGGAGAAGGAGCAGGAATAGACAAGAGAAGAGAGCACAGGTGGTGGTACAAGGCAACATTCCCACTGATCCCTGGACCCGAGGAAGCAGAAAATGATCTGTGGTTGCTGTCACGAATTTTGTGTGTTAGACCTACCTCTAATTAAACCAGGTTGTAAATTATGTGTAAAACCTGATGGTGCTTTTTTAGTTCTCTCTGAAAAGTACGTTGAGGTGTAGGAAATTTCTGTCTCATGGGTCCCTGCTCCTGTTTTAACCTTGCTTCTGGTAATTGGCCACTTCCTCCTGCATGTTAACCACTGAGATGTGTGCGGTGAGAGGCAGCAAAACAAGGACAAGCAGCAGAGAGAAGCTTGACAATTCCACAGGCTGGGATCACTGTCATGGTTTGCAGTTAAATCTAGAGGGTGCTCTGTGTTTATAATCTTAGTTTATCTTTTACTGCTGTTGAAATACTGGATGTGTGCTGTATTTCCCGGCCAGAAAAGGTCCCATAGATGGAGAGGTCTTTTCTGTAAGTGGGTTTTTTTTTTCGGTCATGAACAAATGATTAACAACTGAGTCAGTTGTGCCAGAGGTTGAGCAAGCTGTATCACACAGGCACATCTTGGGTTCAGGCTGGGGCAAAGTCATTTGGAAGAAAAAAAATCAAGCAACAAAGGCAAACAGAAAGCTTTGCACAGCCTGAATCATCTCCCCTAACAGTTTGTCCTCCATGTCTGGAGGGCAGTTTATCACTGCGCTCAGTAACTGGGTTAAAAAAGGGCTGCCTGGAATACAGTATTTCATTTGGAGCAGATTCTTACAAGGGTTTGGTTAATGTGCCTCTTTGTGTTAAATTGTTATCAGGCTGCCAAACCAGAAGGATGTCTCAGCCAGTTGCTTATTTTGCAGGGACGTGGCTCCACAAGCAGAATAATGTCGTTTGTAAGGTAACTGTGACACATTGAGGTGTAGCACTTGGCCAGGTAATGGCACTGAGGTGGTTGGGTTTGTTTGGTATTAGTGAATATGCATAATTTTATATATATAGCATCCTTCATTCCCATAATGAGCTAATTAAAATGTATTTTTTATTTGTATCATTGAAGCACTCAGAGATGTATTCCAGGGCGAGAGATTGTGCTGCTAAAAGCCACAGTTGTTCACAGTCAGGCTTTGTCTCTTCAAAAACATTGTCGAGCAAGGGGAAGGGTGGGGAAACACAATGATACTCCTCATTTTTTTCAGAGAAAACATAGATTCAGAGAACTTTCCTCCCTCTTAAGATGCTTGCTGTAGGCTAAGACTAATAGGAAAATGAAGGGAACGGCACTTGTGTCTCAGAAGTCAAAAAGGTGGAGGGGGAAGCAGCAGGATGTGAAGGCTCAACAGGCAACCAAAGAAAAACTCTGCAAGGTTCTGATCTGCCTTTGAAAGCCCAGCTGAACTGATGGCAACCAGCCCATGGTAAGTTCTAAGCCCAGTCAGGAGCATTTAAGAGAGAAAATGACTCAGTGTAGTAGCAAGAAAACACCAAGACATTACATTTGAAACCCTGACAGGTCTTGCTTTCGTGGGCTCAAGACTTTGGGTATGTGGAGCAGAGTCTTCGTGGAATGGCCCAGCCAGGGCTGGGGCTCTTGTCCTCCCCCAGCAGCAGGAGAGACAGGTCAGGGCACTCTCAGGGATAGGGCTTTCCCTGAGGCACGAGAAAAAGTGCTTATGCCTCGTGTCTGACCTTCCTCTGGAAGACAGACATGAAAAGCAGCAATAAATAAATGATTCTGCACTCTATTCCTAGAAAGCCAACTCGAGTTTACTTATCACTTCCTTCTTGCCAAGACTCAAATATGTTTCGTTTGTTGAAATATTCATTTTCCCCGTCCCCTGAAAGGAGCATTGCAAATGAAAGTGCAAATTGCTCCTAGGCAGAGCTTTGCTTCCTCCCCGCTCGCCTCGGGAAAGCCGCGTGCTAACAACTGCAGCGTTTACCTTGTGAGCCTGCCAGGTGCTGGGTCATCTGCTGTTTACAGGGTGGCAAAGCAGCTCGGCAGTTTGTGTTTGTCTGCTGGAACTCTGTTCAAATCCCTGCGAGCAGACTGGGGGTGTTGGCGGTGTGGAATCGCTGGCGGTACCTCGGAGCGATGAGCGCTCCGCGCCCCGTCAAACTGCTGCTGCTGCTCTGTGCTGTGCTTGGCACCCAGACTGCTCATGGCTTTGGGTGAGTGAATGTTTCTGAAGCCCCATCCATGGGATGGCACGAGAAACCATCAGGATCAGCACAGGCGTTGGTGTTGTACGGGCTGTGATTGCTGTCGTGAGTGATTTCTGCATCTCTCATGAATGGCGAAAGACGTTGTTTTGAAGTGAGCGTAGGGCCGCGTTTCCGCCTTCAGAGGAGTACTCCTGGTGATAAGTTGGAGCTGACAAATTGCCACCCTCAATGTAACATGTGTTGTAACATGGAATTGTTTGGGCATGCAGCCTCCTCCCATGCTGGCTGCCCCACAGAGTGCTGGGCACACAAGGGGTTGTTTCCTTCAAGTGCAGCAATGGTGAGAATGTGGCTGAGAGCTCTTTCTTTCTCTGCTGGTGTAATAGATTTTGCTGTTTCAGAGAACTACATCTTGTAATCTTTCCAAGCTAACTATATTTTTGCACTGTTCTCTGAACTTTGAGCTTTGATTTCATGCCTCAGCAAGCTGATGAGGTTTTGTAATTCCTTTATTCCATGTGATTTTTAATATGCTATAATGGGAACCCCATGCCAGGCACTAAATCATGCTTAAAGCTTCAGCTGATGCTGTTCCTTGTCTGGGTGGAAGAATTGGGAACACCGCTGTGGTAGTTTCCTTGTCAGACTGGGTATGAAAAGAAACTAATTGTCAACATTTCACTAAAGCTGCCCACTTGAAGGAGGTGCTACAAGGGAGCATTTGTCTGGGACAAGGATTTAATCAGAAATCCCGAATCCACCAAAAGAGGAGGCAGCATTTTACTGGTGGCATTGTGGAAACCTTGGAGACAGCGGTCACGTGAGGGGGTGAGATAGTGACTGGGGTGAAGAGTAAAGGCTCACACTTGGGGTTCAGGTTCATTACTGGGTTGGAAGGGATTAATGGGTTAATGACTTGTGAAGTGAAAGTAGAATCTAAGACTAGTGGCTTTGGCCAGCTTGGGAAAACGTGGGCTGCTGGTAAAAGCGAGACACTTAAGCCTGGTTTTCAGAAATGCTGAGTGCGTGCCAGGCCTTCCCGTGGGACTGGTGTTTGTCATGGAGGTGTCTGACCTTGGAGCCACAGAGCGAGGGCAACAACTGATGGTGAAGGTTTCACTGCTTGCACAGCATGAGGGGAAGCCCAGCTTGGTGGACCATGGGTTGAGTTACCCAAGCTGGCACTGAAGGGTGGATCAGGTTTCATACAGAACCACTGCCAGTGGAATCAATGCCATCAGGATGAGGACTGAAATCCAGAGGTTGCGTGCAAAGCGTGGTGAGACCTAACGAGTGTTAGTTCTCCTTGGTGTGTAGTTTCACACGGGCGTAGGCTGAGGTGCCAGGTCCTCACAGCTCACAGTTTCACACCCTGAAGCTCTCGTGTTGTTGGACACAGTGGTCAGGAGTCCCTGAGCCCCAGTGGCAGCAGTGGCAGCGTGGCCAGGGACAGGCGCGCCCGCTCCGTGAGTGTCCCGCCGCAGCCCCGCGACTGCGCCCTCTCCGCCTGGTCCTCCTGGAGCAAGTGTGATCCCTGCCAGAAGAAAAGGGTGAGTGTCTGTGGTCTAGGGACCACCTAGAGACCAGGAGGTGGGACCTCCTTCGAGCCTTGTCCTTTTTGTCCATGTGGTTGGGCAAACCGAGGGGGGCTGCTGAGGAAAGTCCTGTACAGGTGAGATTGTGGGGTTTTGCTTTCAGGTGGCTTTTAGTTCTTCAGCTCACCACCCCCAGTAATTCCAGTGCTTTCCAGGGTGCCTCCCTGTCCTGAGAAGGTGTAAGCCCAGGCTTTGCAGGGACTTTCCAACACAGTCCTGTTCTTCCAGCATCAGTGTGAGGCACCTTCCCCACTAATGGTCCCCTGTGGGACCTGGAGACACTCAGTGCCTCTCAGGATTAAGATGCTTTTTCTTGTCTGCCAGCCAGCATTTTCCACCCAAGAATCCCCATCAAATGAAAGTAATGATCCCAACAGCGTGAAGAGCAAAATCCCCGTTGCTAGAGAGACCTCTGCTAACGAGTTGGAGAAGCTGTTCCCAGGCTTAAGCAGAAATAACCAGTGATGGGAGTTGGAGAGAGTGAAGCTTCTTATCAAAGAGTTAATCTCAGAAGCTGGGAAAAAAAGGAGGGCTAACATATTGGACGGAGTAATTGACTGCTTCACAGCAGTGTTGTGGGCGGAAAAAAATCCCTAATGATACAGAGGGGCAAGTAAATACACTGACAGAAAATAACAAGGGATGTTGTTACCAGCACTAATTGAAAGAGAGGAGTTGGAACTGAATCCTTCCTCACTCTTGCAAAGTCCCGCACTGCACTGTCAGGCTCATTTAAACTGTCAAAGAAAAGCAAAGTTTCCTTCATCCCTCCCAATCCTCAACCCTCCCTCAGTGAAATTAAAACTGTCACAAATCAGAAACCTTTGAAACGAGGCAAATTACCAGCACCACGCTTCTGGGCTGACGCTTTTCTCTTTTAACATGACAGCGAGCTTAGATCAGATCTCGGTGACACAAAGTTTGTTCTTCAACCAGAGGAGCGTAAAATTCTTTGCACTTGAGTCAATATTTTTTATTTCATCACAGTACAGATTTGCCCGCCTGGAACAACCCTCTCAGTTCAGTGGAGATCCCTGTGATTACCCTGACAGAGAAACTGAAGACTGTGTCACAGACAGTCCTTGCAGGAATAGAGTGCGGTGTGATGGGTTTGTGTGTGCAGTTACAGGTAAGGATTTGGGGACTGGGGAGTGGTGCTGCTCATATAATCGGGTGTCACCTCTGATGCCACTGTGCTGAACTTCGTGCTTCTGTGGGAGTTTGCTGGGCCAGAGGGATGCCAGGAGCTGACCTGGCTCCATCCGTGCTTGTGTTGTATTTTGTGTCAGTGACTTTGAGTGAGTCTATTACAACATCTGTCCATCTTTAAAGTCTCCAAATAGGAGATTATAACCTGGTTATATCAGCAAAATCTGTAGCACAAGCGACAGCAAACAAGAGCTCAGCACTTGAGATGGGGCAAAGGAAAATGCCTCTGCTCTCTTATCTTCCAGTGTTTTGGTGAGACTGAAAACACTTGGTAATTGTGGACAAGGGCAGAGGGAAGAAGTAATACCATGTACTAGGCCTGGTGAAACATTGTGTTTGTTCTCTCCAAATGAAAAAAAAATTACCAAGACCATTCTATGCTTCTTTATACTTTCAATTACTGTGGATTTTTTCCTAAGCTGAGCAAGGAATTTTAAGATTATGACGATTTTGAGTGAAACTGAGCAGATGGACTTTGGAGATTCGTGCAGATAGAGAAGAATTTTTTTTTTTTCCCAGCTAGATTTGAACCATTCATTCCAGGAATTTCCTGTTTTGCTCCTAGGCTCCATGTCAGGGAGCGTGATCACAGATTGTTTTATGAGTGACTTTCCCCTTACACCCTAGGGAGATGCGTTGCGCGGAGGCTGCTCTGCAATGGGGATGATGACTGTGGGGACCGGTCGGATGAAAAAAACTGCAAAAAGGTGTTCAGGAAATGTGACCAGAAGATGGAAGAGTACTGGGGGATAGAGAATCTGGCAAAAGGGTGAGTCAGTGACTTGGGTAAGATGCTTTCTTACTTAAGGCTGAGAGTGATCTGATGTGACTTCAGACAAACACTGAAGAGAGAAAAGCTGGAGCAGTTGCTGTGTCCAGGAATGAGTTGAGATCCAGGAACCTGATCCGAAGCCTGGTGGTCATGGACCTGTTAGAGCAAGTCCAGAGGAGGGTCACCGAGTTGGTCAGAGGGATGGAGCAGCTCTGCTAAGAGGAAAGGCTGAGAGAATTGGGATGGTTCAGCCTGGAGAACAGAAGGCTCTGGGGTGACCTCGTGGCCTTCCAGTGCCTGAAGGAGTCAACATGAAAGATGGAAAAAAGATGATTGACAAGGGCCTGGATTGACAGGACACGGGAGAATGGCTTCCCACTGCCAGGGGGTGGGGTTAGATGGGATATTGGGAAGGAATTGTTCCTGGGAGGGTGGGGTGGCCCTGGCACGGGGTGCCCAGAGAAGCTGTGGCTGCCCCTGGATCTCTGGGAGTGCCCAAGGCCAGGTTGGACGGGGCTTGGAGCAACCTGGGACAGTGGAAGGTGTCCCTTCCCTTGGCAGGGGGTGGGACTAAATGGCCTTTAAAGGTCTCTCCCAACCCAAATCATTCCATAATTGTTTGGGTTTGTATTCTTACACCCTGTGTTGGTTTGGTGGGGAGGGGGAAAGGTGTTCGAGTTTCTTTGATTTCTTCCATGACACTGAGAGGTGGTGAGATTTTTGTGCTTTGTGTGAGTGGGATAGGGTAAACCTGCATATTAGCAGCTTTGTGGGGATTAAAATCTTAAGCCTGAATTGATTCAGATTTACAGGCTAAGATTGTGACAACTTTCTGTAAGATCAGACTGTGTGAAAAGAGGGTTTTTTCTTATGCTTTTTACATTAAAAGAAAAGAAAAAGGAAAATTATATTGCAAGGAAAAAATATAATTTTCTCATTATTCTCTGGAGATATGGCTGCTGCACATGTCATTGCTAATGCTTTGTACTTCTGAGTTTAATCAAAATTAAAAATAATGTTGGACAATTATAGGAACATGCTTCTCATCTCTTTGAAGCTACAATTGCTCAGTAATTTGCTTTTAGTGGACTTCACTTTTTTCCCAGATTGTTCTAAAATTAGAGTTAATTTTTTTTACAGCTTCAGAGTCCTTATCATGCAAGCCTCCCTCCCCAAAATCAGGAGAGGCAGATCCAACAGAGTCCTGGAGCACTGATAGTTTTTTGTGGGGGTTTTTTGGTGAAGTTTCATCCCACCAGCAGCAATGGGAAAAGCAAATGATGGAGTTTAATCTCTTCATCTCCACAAACTGCATTTGCTACATCCTTTCTTAGAGCAGACAGGTTAAGTTTTCTGTCCATCATCCACTGAAATCAAAGGAAAACTCCCTGTGGTTTCAAGGATTAGTTGAGCTGTTGCTTGAGTGCCTCTATTCTTGTTCCCCAACAATTTTTACTGTTATCTACTGACCTCTGGTTGATCCTTGACCAACCTGGCAAGGATTTTGGCTAATAAACCAGAACAAAGGAATTTGAATTAAAAATCAGTCTGGATTGATGATGTGGATTGGCAAACCTGTCTTTGACAGTTCTGATGGATGCTGTCAATATTTGGGGGTGCTCAGGGTGAGCAGCCTGGTGGGGTGGGGGTTTGGCAGGTCCAGTTTGTTCTGCTCTTCCTGGAGAGTCCCAGGAAAGGCCACAAAGCTGCCAGTGCTGGTGGCAGTAACACTGGTGACATTCACAGCTGGGGGGTGAAAATTGCCCTTTATATTCATCAAGTGTCAAAATTCAGCTGTGTCTTTTCCTTTTTTGTTAGTCAGGTTCTTCTGCAGCACCTGGGTTGGTTGGACAGTGAAAGAGGCCAAGCTTTCCTTTGGGATTTCAAAATAAAAAAGTGTGAAACAAAGAGCCCATGGCCAAACAAAACGATCTTTTGCCTTTCTCAGCCAAGGCATTTGGTGTTTAGCTCTGAATTGATGGTACCATAAAATATTGTTGTTCTGCTTCGTCTACAGGTTGAATATCTTCACAAACAGCTTGGAAGGGTTGGTTCTTGATCACAGGTACTATGCTGGGGGATGTTCTCCCCATTACATCACGGACACGAGGTTCAGGAAGCCGTACAACATAGAAAGCTACACACCAGAGGTACATGTCAGCAAATGAACTCACGTGCACATATTCCAGTGGATTTAGTGCCCAAAGCTTCATTGCTGGATCATTTTGTAAAAAAAAATCACAAAATTCTTGACACTCAAAAGGATCAGGCTGAATTTTACCCTCTTCCAGAACATCCTCACACCACACGCACTCCACAATGTTGAACACGCCATGTGCTTTGTATGAAAACTTGTTCCTGTCATGCATCAAAGCTGTATTTCAAATATTGTATATTTGACCTTAATGCTTTTGATGACATGATGCTTTTGAGTGCTGCCCACTAGGAAACCTTTTCCTTTTAGAATTTGTACTTTAATTGATGCCTGTGTTTAAGATTTCACCTTCTTTGCATAAGATTGACGTATTAAGTGAAAGCCTGAGGACCTTGCAGTATGGAGGAGATAGGAGCTTTCCTGCTGCTGTAAATCAAGCATTCTTGAAGTACCTGTGTTAATAATAATAGTGCTTTGCAATTATACAAGGCTTTTCATCTTCAAAGTGCAAGCATTAATTCACAAGTATATTTGTGTCTGCATTCCTTCCCCGTGCTTCAGGTGTACAATCACTATGCAGGAAATGAGACGTGTTGTTTTTCCTTTCTGTTTAGACCAAAGGCAAATATGAATTTACAATGACTGAATATGACTCCTACTCAAATTATGAAAGCAGCGTCCTGAAGGCAAAATCTTCCCAGTCAAGCTTCAGCATCGGTATAAAAATACCACGAGTGTTTGAACTTGGTTACAATTCAAATGACATCAGGTTCAAGAAGTTCATGCAGAGGATGAAAAGATTTTCTTCAAGTGTAAGCACTGCTCCACTTAATTCCCTGCTAACGTGTTCCCTGTAAGTGTGTGTGTGTTGGTTTGATGCTCCTCCTCAGGTCAGCAGCCAGGACTGGGATAAATCAAATCTTTTTCCCCAACTGGGTTCTGCCATTTGTTCAAGTCTTGACTACCCCCACAGTGCCTTCCTTTGTGTTTGCAGCGTCCAGGAGCTTTTCCATTCAGCTCTCAGCCAGGATCTGCACTGCCTGACCTTTGAAATCAGCCACAACTTGTTGAGAGGACTCAGTGATCCTTGTGGGTCCCTTCCAGCTGTGGATATTCTCTGATTCTGAGTGTGGTCTGTCCAGTGCCCTGCTGGGCATCCACTTTTGAATGTTTGTCGTGAAGTCATCTAAAAATTGAAACTAAGAAGCCTGTTCGACTTGAATCTGTAACTCCTACGACTGCCTTCATTTGTTTTCTTTTTTTTCAGCTGTTATTGCCATAAACAAACATAGCTCATATCAGTGGTTTGATAGTATCAGCAACCTGTGTCTTCTTTCAGTGTAAAGTGTACTCAGGAATGGCAAAGTATTCCTTGCATTTGCTTCCTGCAAAGTGGCATTTGCAGATAGAAGAGCAGAGAAGCACTTGCAATAGATATCCATAAAGAAACCCCATATTAAGTCCTGATTTTATTATTTAAGCTGCAGACCTCTATACTGAACCCTCCCTGATGTGCTTGTGCCGCTGGCTCAGACAGCTGAACACTAAATCCTTTGAACATAATGAAAGACGTTTTCTATTCCAGACTTTTGTGCCAGAAAGGGGAGAGAAAGAATTTATCCATGCACACATATCTACACAGAGACATATAAATGTGTGTGTGTGTGTGTGAGAGTGTTTGTGTTTTCTTCTTTCCTTTCAGTTTTGGTGAGGGCATATTCTGTGAAATACAAATATGAACCTAGCTCAGCCAGAGAATCACCATTTCCAATACAAATCATGATTTCAGATGTCAGAACTTTTCAGGAGAGGGCTTGTGAGAGATAAAGTTTCATTAGTGGTAGAGCAGTCTCGTGGGATGCTGAGGTGTCCTCGCATCCTGGGTGTGCCAGAATAGAACCTGGACCCTGCCTTTCCCTGTGTCCCAGTCATGGCCTGACTCTCAGGAACTTTACTACTGAAAGTTTTGCTTTTGCAAAATTTAGTTAGAAGATTTCCAGTTAGAAGATTTCCAGTTAGAAGATTTCCAGTTGGAAACCGTGAAATTAATAAATCCCGACCAGCGCTAATTGTTTACCCGCAAATAACCCCACATTGCCACAAAATGACATCCCTCACTCCCCCTGGGTTCTCCTGTGCTCCTGCCTTTCCTGCAGTCCAGCAAGTTCATCCATGCCCGTTCCGAGCTGGCTGTTGGTGGTTACAAGCTGAAGCCCCGAGCCCTGATGCTGCATCACGAGTTCCTGCAGAGGCTCCGGCAGCTCCCCACGGAATACAGCTACGGGGAATACCGGGAGCTCTACAGGGATTTTGGGACACATTTCATCAAGGAGGCCACTGTTGGAGGCATCTATGAATATACTCTGGTCATGAACAGCGAGGAGCTCCGCAAGGCGGGTACGTGCATGGTTGGGAAGGAGCTTTGGGAACAGCTTTTGGGTGGTAAAACCCCTCTGCAGGCACGCAGGGATGGCTCAGGTCTGAGGTCAGGAGAGGGAGATGATGGAAGAAGGAGTCAACAGCATCTCAGAGAAATCCTGCAGGAAATGTGGGAGTAGAGGTGCTCTATGGCAGTGAATAAAGAGGCTTTCAAAGCATGCTCAGCATCGTGGGCTGGATTTAGTTCACAGAGAAAGGCCCTGTGGCAAGTATTTTAGACAACACCTTTTAGAGGCTGACAAGATGTTGAGACGAATGAGAATCGTGGATCTTAACACTTCTGTTAGCTTTGAAAACCTTCACCCAAGTTCTTTTTCCACTGCCTTTCAAATGGCAGTTTTGAAACACCTTTAGCCTCGAGAGCTTTTCCAGCACGTAGGAAACAGTAAATAATTTGCTGGGTGGCTCTTGTGCCTGACATTGTTCCTGCTCTTTGGCTCCGGCTCCCTTTGTTGTGAGAAGTGATGGTTGTTGTGTAGGACAGAGTGAGCAGTGTGGCATTAATCAATAGCTGCACGCTCAATTATTTATTCATTGGCAAGGGAGTGAGGAACTGCCTCCGCTGTCTGGGCTCTGCTTTGTGTGATGCTCAGTCTGTTTGCTCTTGTGCTGTGTAGGAAGTTCCTTACCCTGGAGTCTGGTAGAGCCCAGAGGGACAGAATTTAGATTCAGATTTCAGGTATTCAAATTCTAACACAGTTTCCCCATTTCTCAGCTGTTGGCGTGGGCCCATCACAAGCCACGTTTGTTTGAACTGAAGTGTATTATTGTTTGCATCAAAATGCTCAGTGTCTGCTGACCCAGATCAACATCCTGCAGCAATAACAACATTTCCACACAAGTGCTGAGCTGGGCTGTGTGTTCTCACCAGGGTTTTGTAGGTCCAGTCTGAGAATTCAGGGTTTTGCCTTCAAATCCCTCATTGTGTTTCTACTGTCTCTGCTGGAACTGAAGTTTTCTTTTGCAGATCTGGTATAGCACAGTGTGCCAAATGGTTGGAACTTGCTCTGCTCTCACACAGAGTCCAGTCTGCCACATCACAGAATCATGGAATCCTTTAGGTTGGAAAAGCTCTCTAAGATCGTGGAGTCCAAACTGTTAACCCAGCACTGCCAAGGCCACCACTAAACCATGTCCCCAAGTGCCACATCCGCATGTCCTATAAATCCCTCTGGGGTTGGTGATTCCACCCTTGCCCTGGGAAACTTCTTCCAGGGCTTGATAACCCTTTTGGTGAAGAAATGTTTCCTGATATCCAATCTAAATTTCCATGAAGCAGTTAAGGCTCTTCTGGCAGCAGAGAATTGGAGATGTGAGCTGGTAAAAGGAGGAAAAGTTATTTTATCTATTCCTCTTAAAAAGCCTGGCTCCTGGGGATGGAGGGGGGTGGTGGGTAGCCTGTGGTTAGACATCCACTGTTTTCCCACCCACTGCAGCTCTGCTTAACCCAGTACAGCTGGGTGGGTGACTCAAATCCTCCTCTTCCAGCTTTTACCTTTCATTTCCACTAGATTTCAGAGTTCTGTAAAACACAGAGATTTCATTTCATATAGTTCTCTTAAATATAAAAAAAAAACAAACAAAAATAACCTTCTTCTTCTTATCTTTTTTTTTCCCCCCAAAGCAAAAATACTCATCAACTCCCATTTTCTGTGTACACGGACATAAAACATGAAAGGGCTGCATTAAAACCCTGTAAGTTTTGGTTGTGTATTTAAGGTTATTCTCTGAGTGACGTCCAGAAATGCGCACAGAAGGGCTTTAACGTTGGTGTGAGTCTCCGTGTAGTCTCTGTGGGGCTTGGAGTAGATTCAGCTGGCTGTAAAGCCCTTTTGAAAGAGATCGGAGGTAAGCATGAAACACTTCTGCCATCTCATTCCTTTGTCATAGTGAAAGGAAGATTTTGTGAGCTTGCCTGCCTGAAATATTTCCCCACTCCCTCACAGCCACTTTGAGTCTGCTGGCTAACCCCAGCCAGGCTTAACAGAGGGGAAGATGTCTCAAAGGTTGGGGTTTTTCCAGTATTTTCTGTGTAGAGTAAATATCTGCTCAGCATCCCAAGGAAAAGCAGGCACAGATCAACCATCACCCACCAGGCCAGCAATATGTTTAGTATCAACCCCCACCTCTCAGCAGGGCAACCCAGCAGGCCCCTTTTTGCCTCCTGATGGGGAAAACAGGGAGGTGATGGTGTTGTGGGAGCCTCTGGGGATGTGGGGAGCTGGGGGTGTGCATGGGAGGAAGGTGCACCTGGAAATACATGGAGGAGAACAAGGAATATTCCTGGTGGTGAGGAGCATCGGGCTGTGGAAGGACCTGTGAGCTTAAAACCGTGGGGAAGGAATTGAGGGGAGAGATGCAGGGTGCAGGAGGGGGAATTCCTGCAGGGGAGCAGGAGGGACTCAGCGCACACTTTGTAGGAAACCAGGTGAGAAACACTTGGGACCTTTTCCCTCTGCCCTCTGAGTGGGACGGGTCCCGCCGGGGGTGTTTTGCTGCTCGCTGGTAACTGCAGCCCACAAAGGCACAACCTGGGCGGAGTTGGGCACTTTCTGGGGGTGTTTTTGCAGACAGCACTGCCAAGAAGCAGTTTGTGGAGGATTTCCTCGTGCTGGTCCGCGGCGGAGCGAGTGAACACATCACCACCCTGGCCCACAAGGACCTGCCCACGGCCGAGCTCATGCAGCAGTGGGGAGAGGCTGTGCAGTACAACCCTGAGATCATAAAGCTGAAGGTACTGCATCCCTCACTTCCTCCAGCCTCAGCTGAGTGCCTTGGAGAGCTCTGTGTTTAAATAAACAGGATTTAGAGGAAAAAAAACCAAAAAAAACCAAACAGGAATAATAGACCTCATTGTGCAGCGTAGCTTCTCTGTGTGAGTATTCAGAAAAGCAGAGGTGTGATGCTTTAAAGGGACTGTGGTTGGAAATACACAAAGTAAACAGCTTTAACCCTTTAACCTGGCTGTGCAGATGTCATTTCTTGCTGCCTGCCAGGCAGATCAGACAATCCACCTTCTGTTTTACCAGTGTATAACTTACCAAATTATATCTGGCAGCATATATTTTATAAGGACTTCTATTTTCCTTGATGTTTATCAGCTTCTCTGAGCACCAGTGACAATTCTTTCTGGTTCAGAAGGTCAAGTGGTTCCTTGTGCATGCCTGGGTGTTTGTGCAGCTCAGCTGAACCTTAAAAACAGGAGTTAGGCTTTGAAGAGTCAAGGATTTTTGCTCCTGGAGAGTTTTAGAAATGCAAAAAGCAAGCAGAAGTGAGTAGCAGTTCTGCCTCATCGTCTTTAATGTCAAAATGAAGGAATAGAACAAAGGTGCAAGAGAACATCCTTTTAAACAGGAGTTTGGATTGGTTGAGGCAGAAGTTGATTTATAGTTGTTTTTAATTGTAAAATTTAATTTTAGGCAAAAATCTTTACATTTGTAAAAGGGGGGTTTTTCTCCAGAATGAGGTGAATTCTGAAAAGGTGAAGCAAGCAAAAATCAGTAATTTGGAAATACGGCCAGTGCCCATCTGGCACTTGCTGCAGCCCCTGGTGTGCTGTGGATTGAGCTTCCAGAAATGCGCTGAGAGGTCTCAGGGCAGGAGACAAGAGACATGCAACCCTCTGCACCAAATCCCACACACAGAAAAATCTCAGATGAGGCATTGAGGTGTTCTTTGTCTTGCCTGGCATCAGTGACCAGGCTGCCCAGTGAAAAAAACCTCAGGCAGATGTAATTTGGATTTGGTATCTTCATTTCCATACCAATATCCCTGTGGGGCTTGAAGATCAAAAGTACCAGCGGACTGTGACTAAATGTCAGCCCAAGAATGCTTAGTTAGGGAAAACTAGAGCAAATCAGTTCATAAATCATCTGCTGGAGGGACTTGGCAGGTCACTTTTAGTGTATTTCCTCATTTGTACGATCTGAATTCACAAAGCAAAGTATGGATCACGGATAATTGATGAAGACTGGATGTACAGCAGCAGGAAACGACCATTTTTTTTTTTTTTAGTATTGGAACATACTTTAGTTCTTGTAGTTTGAGCCTGTGACAGCAGGAGGGTGATCTTTCATGCTCACTGTGTGTGGCCTGCATGGCAGCATCTCTGCAGTGAGGATGGGAATTTGGGATGGATCCTTTGGTGGCACATGGAGATATCATCCCGCTGGCAGTAGTGGGTGACTGGCACTATTGGCACCCCACTTTAGCTTTCCCTTGTTCTCAGGAGGAAAAATAAATGAGTGAGCCAAAGTCTCCTTGGTCCCTGCTGCACATCCACTGTGTTGTGCACCCCCTTGTCTTCTCCCTGACCCTATCTGCAGACGGAGATCAAATCCTCTCCCTTCTGGAAGGCAATGGAAACCCTTATCTGGGCTGCATAAAGTCAGGAACCAACCTTGAAATGTAGGAGTGGTGAAGGTGGAAGTGCTGATGTGAATCCCTGTGACTGGTGCCTCTGGCTGTGCTGGGGGGCTGTAGGAGGAGATTTTTGTGGATGGTTTTTAGGGGATGTTTTTTAAATCAGAGTAAGAGATCACTCAGAAAATGTAAGTTTGAGCAAATCTGACCAAAAACGTCTGTACCAGGAATGGGGATGAGAAAGGATTTAATGAAACTCCTGTGCAACTTAGCCTGTTTGTCAGCCAGCAGTTTGGCTGCTGTTTTGTTACACATTTCCAACTTCTCTGGTGTTGGAAACCAAGGGGGGCATCCCTGGGAGTATTCCTGACATCATGGCCTTGTTTTTCACAAGGTTTTAGCAAACAGCAGTGAGAAACCTGGAGTTTGTACCCCACAGCCTCCATTTCCCTCTCCAGCTGTGCCATCCCTGGGCCTTGGGATGTTCACAGCGTCTCGAGCTTGGGAATTGATGCAGTTTCTCCCCTCCCCTTTAGGCAGAGCCACTGTATGAGCTGGTGACTCCCTCTGACTTGGCTGATTCCATGAAAATAAAAGACAATCTGCGACGGGCTCTGGATGAGTTCCAGCAGGAGACCAGTTCCTGTCGCTGTGCTCCGTGCCACGGGAATGGCATCGCCTTCCTGAGAGGTACAGGGATCCTGCTCCTCTTTTCTACCCTCTTGATTGAAATCAGTTGGGAATTTGTGGGGAGCACGGGGCAAGCAATCTGCTCTTTAGTTTCTCCTGTTATTACTTTATCAGGTAATTATTTTTTTACAGTAGGTCTGTTTGTAAAGTCCTGGTGAGTAAAGACAGTAAAGTCAAGGGATGTGTCTTTGTAATGGGAGTGACCATTATCTGTATCAGTTTTACAGAAGAATTTATTACTTCTCAATTATCCATTTCAAAAAAATGTATCTTTGACATCTTTAAGTCTCCTCCTTTTGCTTTTAAGATTGCTTCCATCCTCCTGGAGAAGTGACTACTGTCTCAGCATTAATTAGTGTTTGTAGAAACGTTTTGAAGATGAAAAGCACCATATAAGTGCCAAGCACAGTGATCACCACCACCCTCCCCCTGTTTCTGATAGAAGCTGTCCTCCTTTGTAAGCAGGCTGTGATTTAAAAAATGAAGGGGAAAAATAATCAAATTAAATGAAAACCACTCCGCCTAAACAAGAGATATATGATGTGATGAGAGCTTCTAACAAAGGGACCATTTTGTCAAGTGCTTAATTCCAATCTGCATCTGCAAAAGTCCTGATGAGAATCGTTATCATCAAATTGTATCTAATGCAGAAACGATCACTTCAGGTACCAGCCAGCTGATTGTAGCACTTCAAGCATTTGTCTCGTGGTGACCTTTGTTTAAATAACTTTGTAGGAGCTGAGTCCGGGTTAGTATTTTATTTAGGATCTTCTCAGCAAAAGGTTTCAAATGACCATATATTTTCCTGAGCAGGAACTCTCCTCCAAGTTCCTGCCATGGGATACACACCACAGTCCTGGGCAGCCAGAGCAGGGATTTTGGGCTTTTCCTCTGCCACAAAGCCAAGTTAGGATTTTCCTGTCCTGGTTGCTCTTTCTTGATGCTGCAGTTTGTTCTTTATCGGCTCTACCAAGAGCTCTCCCCAGAGACCCCCACCTGCAGTGCTGTGTCCAGCTCTGAAACCCCAGATACTAAAAGGACGTGGAGCTGCTGGAGCGAGTCCAAAGGAGGCCACAGGGAAGGCAGGGTTATATGGGGTACTGGGAAGTAATTCCTGGCTGTGAGGGTGGTGAGGCCCTGGCACAGGGTGCCCAGAGAAGCTGTGGCTGCCCCTGGATCTCTGGAAGCGTCCAAGGCCAGGTTGGGCAGGACTTGGAGCAACCTGGGCTAGTGGAAGGTGTCCCTGGCCACGGCAGTGGAGTTGGAATGAGATAAGCCTTAAACTCCCTTCCAACCCAAACCATTCCAGGAGTCTGTGATCTCTTTTGGAGAGGAGCAGGAGGGCTCTGTGGTCCCCTGGCCTGTGGAATTGCACCAGTGAGTCTGAGGTTGAGCTGCAGAGCAGGAACAAATGGCTGGGGAGGTGAGAGGGGTGGCAGGGCCATCACAGCTCCCCTCTTTATTGGCATTGATCCCTTCAGCACTGGAGAAAAATGATGACATTTCACCCACTGTCCCTTCCTCACAGAAGATGAAGTGCTGGAGAGGAGTGGACGCCTGCTGGGAAATGTGGCTCCAGGTCTGTAATTCCCACCATCTCTGCTTGCTTTCAGGAACTGAGTGCGAGTGCTTGTGTCCCCTCGGCCACCGTGGCACCGCCTGTGAGATCAGCAGGAGCAAAGGTGAGCGGCTCCCAGCTCCAAGGAGACAATTCCAGCTGTGTTAGGAGTGTCCGGGGGTGGCAGCTGATGGATGGGGAGCGATGCCAGCCCTGGCTGTCCCCAGTCTGCCCAGCCCAGTGCACCCAGCTGGGCCCCTGCAAAGGGGACAGCTGTATTTTCCCTGCCCTCTTTGGGATTTCTCTGCCCTCCTGAGGAGGTGGGTTTATTTTTGCAGTTCAAAGCTGCATGTACATGCCTTGCAATTGTGTCAAAATACAAACTCCTGCCTAGTTTACAATCCCTGGAAAGCCTCGGGTCTCCTCCTCAGGAAACAGCTCTGCTTCCTAAGTTTTTCCCTTTGATAAAGCCAGCATGTTGCAAACTGTTCTCCCCCAGATATGCTACCGCGCGTTTTAATCTTAAAATCTTATTATGATGTTTTGAAGCATTTATTAATGCTTCTTGGTCACTTTATATCTCCGCTGACTGATGTTCTTAACTCCTTCTAGTTTAGGATCATCTGTGAATTTAATCATTTTGTTTACTTCTTCCAGCTCATTAATTTAGATGCTAAATAGTACCAGATCCCAGGCACCCAGAGCTCTGGCACCGTCCCACAATTTGATGCACTGCATTTATCACTGGCTTTGTTTACAGCCTTACCCAGGGCTCATTCTGCATGGCTGTGTCCAAGCTGAGCCAGGCTGAAATGCGCTTTAAGCCAAGATTTCACTGAACCAGGGATCACTTTTGTGGGCATTTCTAAGGAAGCCCGTGGAGCCTTGAACTGTGGAGTCACTGGCACCTTGCTTCAGTCTGTTTTTCACACACACAGTCACATCCAACCCTCCCAAAGCTCACGTCCATCCATTTGTCAACACTGTAGCTTCATTTCTCACTCCCATTTCCTCCTTTTATGTGTTGCCTCCATGATTCTCAGGATTTTGAATTTATGTCACTCACATGCTCAGGGTCCAGAAGAATCAGTGTAATAGGAAAAGCAGTGGAGGGAAAGCTGAATAGTCAAGCTGTTGTTCACTGAAGTGCTAACACTGCCCCTGCCACATCGAAATGTGGCTGAGACAAGTGTAGTTGGTCTGTTTCTTATCTAGGCTTGGACTAAGACAAAGAAAGAAACATCTTTCAAGCAAATAAAAAGCCAATTGACTTTTTTTTTTCCCTCTTTCATGTCTTCCTGAAGTGCAGTTTGAACAAACACCAGAAATGCTGAACAGAGAATTAACATCTCTGAAACAATCGCTCATTGTTAATGACTCCAGTATATTGTTAGTGATGTGGACAGGGGCAGAGCTGTTTGTATTCAAGTACGATTCATGGGAGCTGACAGCACTTCCCATGGAAAGACCTGCTTGTTTCTGACAGTCCTTTCCACCTTTGTTGTTTGTTTTTTTTTCCCAGATGCTGCTATTAATGGAAACTGGGGGTGCTGGGCCAGCTGGTCCCCGTGTTTAGGAGGTCAGAGGACCAGAAGGCGACAGTGCAACAACCCTGCCCCACAGAATGGTGGCTCCTCGTGCTCAGGGCCAGACTCTGAGGCAGTTCCTTGCTAGAAGGAATCAGTAGGAACTCACACAAAACTGATGGGCACTTGGTAGACTGCTTGGGAAGACATCACCTCACTGGCTTTCTGAGTCGGCCTCGCTCTGCCCATGGGTCTCATCCAAATCAGAAACATTTCAGAAGACACTGGGAGCTGGGAGGGTGTTAGGAACCACACCTTTGGACATGCAGTTGTCCCATGGGATTGAATGTGCTTACTGACCTCAATATTTTGCCTTTTCCCTGTCTTCATTGCAATGGGCTAAATGAGACAAGCTTTATCTCTGTCTGCATTTGGTAGCTGCATGATTTCAAATTGTACTGTCTTGCTGTTGAAGGTTCCTTTGAGATAAGAAGAGACACTTTGATCTTACGTGCAGCAGGATGTGCACTAATGCACAGCTTCTGTGAAGGCAGCTGTGTTGTGTGGAGCAGAATACAGCACATTAAAGCCTAAATCCCAATGAGCACAACAGTGCCTAGCGTGACATTTAGAGCCCCTGTGCTTCACTACCTCACTTTCCCAATTTATTGTGTTGTTCCCACCCCTGCCAGGGGCAGGGACACCTTCCACTATCCCAGGTAGCTCCAAGCCCCATCCAACCTGGCCTTGGACACTTCCAGGGATGAGGCAGCCACAGCTTCTCTGGGACAAATGGAACATTTTGAAAAAGCTGTCTGCACATTCCCTGAGGTCTTCTGCCCTTAGTAGCTGCGTTTGCCCCAGACAAGCTCTGGTTCATAAGTCTGATCCCATGAAAGCCAGTATTCCAGCTGCTGCTGAGTCCACCCAGGGTGGGACTTCTGACTTGGAAGGAGTTCACTGTGAAAAGAGACAAATTGAATGGTTTGCCTGTTATTACCATTCCTGGAGCTGTGCATCACAGCCCAGGTCTAACAACAGAGGAGCTTAAAACACTGTGCACCATTCCATGAGCCTGGATCGTTCCAGGGACTTGCCTCCTACAGCTTTGTTGGTGCTAAATGATTTTTGCGAAGACATTTGGTTGGGCTGCTGCAAAATAACCAGCGATAGCTTTGCTCCGAAGGGCAATTCCACCACTGCAAAGTTGTTCATGAGTGTTGTGAGTCTTCCAACATCTGCAAGGTCAAACTCTCTTCCGAGGGTTTTTAGCAGAGCTGCTGATGGTGGGCTGGTATCGCCCGTTCCTTTCCTTTCAGACTGACGTTGTCTGAATGTAATTCCTGTGAGAGCAGCTCAGGCTCCCTGACATGTGAACAATGGAACATGCATTTAGTTGTAGCCCTCATGCCGCCTCCACACTTATCGACAGGGCTTCTGTGACAGCTTTAAGAAAGGCAGAGCACATTGCATATGTAAAACAAGAGGGCTCTGTACTCATTATGGGTTTCATCATTTAGCTGCCAACCCAAAACATTTCCCTTTTCCAACGTGTAGCTGCAATACCTTTTGTGTGGTGGAAATTTGCCAAGAGATTATTTCTTGGGTCATGGTCAAAGAGGTCAGTGCTTGTGCGAAGTAGGATATTCCTCCAAGTGTTTTGCAGGGGCTCTTTAGGAGCTCTGGAGGTGAGGACCCTGAGCATGGTTCATGGGTGCCTCTGAGGACACAAACTGCAGTGGCATTGCCTGCCCTTCTTGAGAATCATCGGTGTAATCTGATTAAGGACATTTCTCAGATGAGTCAAGTGGCTTTTGTAAATTTAACCACCTTTCCCGATCATCAAGCTGGTTAAACACACAGCAGTGCCTCTCTCCACTGCTGTGGCAAGGACAGCCAAGTGTAGCAACCTGAATTGTTCCCAAATCAGAAAAAAACAGATTTTTTGAAGTGATGGCAGTACCTCAGTTTGTATATTTGGGGGGGG
>VZTE01006591.1:1264333-1307816 GCA_013397775.1 Eulacestoma nigropectus
TTTTTGTAGTTCTTTTGTGATTTATCCTTCTAGAAACAGCTCTAAAAGCTGAGGATGTGGGTTGTTTTCCTGCAGGCTCCATCTTTTCCCAGCCTCCGAGGCATCAGATCTCTCTGTTCATTAATTTCTCCCCTCTGGTCAAAAAAGAAGCGTACTTGGCTTTCTGACTGAGGTGACTTTGTACTCATTTACTTGCAGGCATTTTCCTGAGTCCTGAGAAGGCGAAGTAAAAGTAAGAATTACTTGTGAGCCAAACTGCTCCTTGGCGTGAGAGCCCTGTCTCGTGTTTCCACATAACCTGGCAGCCCAGTGCCAAACAGCATTCATTAAATCACCTGTTGTGATCCTACATTCCTCTGGGATGTCTAAGTCACACCAATCCATGGGTGCTTCGTGCTGCTGCATTTTCCTGACACAGAAGACATCAAGTTCAAGCCCTTGGGAGCAAACTCCTCTCTGGGTGACCAGCTCCTTCCACCCGGAATAACAAAGTTGGCCCAAAAGGCCACAGCTTTGCCCCTCAGCAAAGGGATTTTTCACAGAACAATCCATCTCAGGGTTCGAGACAACATGGTTTGTTGTTTTCAGCCCGTAGTTTCATTTACAAGCAAAAGAGAAGTGGTGAAAAAATTGGCTTTTGGCAAACATGCCCACAAAAGAAAATATGGGGCCAGATCTTCAGGTGCCATAAATCAGCTGCAGTGAAGGGGCAGCACTGATTTACATCAGCTGAGTGTCAGCCTGTAAATCCCCACTGACACACAGTTGAAAAACAAGCATTTCCCAGCACCTGAGCAATTTCTTTCACTAAACCACGATTCCTTTCTACTCCCTCTCTCCATTCAAATGTCTACAGAAGGGCTGCTTTGTGCTTTGAGGTTTTGGTGCTGTTGTTCATAATGCCTGATTCCTTCTCAGGGCTTTTTTCCCCCTTCTCCCCCTGTAATGAAAAGCTCAGTAAAATGAAGTGCCATTCGCCTCCCGTCCATCCCAGGTTTTTGTGGCAGTTCATTAAGAAGAGGGAGCTGCAGGCTCTCGCCGTGGTCTCTGGACACAGTTCAATACTGTGTGCATTCTTGTGCTGAGATTTACGTCTCACATTCAAAAAAGCCCCTTAAATCAAGCAGCCTGTTAGCATCTTCTCAGGCTCTGTGTGCCTGGGAGATAAAATGCCTGCGTGCTAATAGTCAATTCATCACTGATCTTACAGAGGAAAAGCCTTTGCTTGTGTGGGAACATCCTCTGCCCAACGGTTGCGTTCGAGCCTCTCTATTTATTACTTTATTTATTTATTTAAAATTCCTCATCAGCTTGGGCTTACATTTTGCAGTGATGCTTCAGCATCTTTGGGCTGAAGCCTTCTCCACGCAGAGCAGCATATGGCTTTGCTGCAAATGCAGCCCTGGCCAATATGCTGGACTTACAAATCTGACAGTGCCAACTTACAAAAGTTTCGTGGTACATATGTCAATACCAACTGCATAGATCGTGAGCTTTTCATGTGTTTCCCAAAGGAAAAATATATAAACTCTCTGAGAGTCAAGCTCAGTTGTGTAAACACTCGGCAGTGAATTTATTGCATGACACGCTGTAGCCCCGCGGTCACCCAGCAGCAAAGCCACCTCCTTTGGGTGGATTCTCTGCCATCTCCTGTGCTGCAGCAGCAGTGTTGGGCACTGGTGGGGCTCCCACCCCATCTGGTGGGGCAAAACCACGGGAGCAGTTGGTCAGGTTTTACACAGTGAGTTCAGCATGTATGGGAACACTTTACCAATCAATTCTTTCTCCCCGGGTTACTTCCATCGCACGCCCGGAGTATTTATAGCCCAGCCCAGGTTCCAAACCGCGCTGTTCCGGGCACCTTGGGCTTTCAGCAGGCTCTGCTCTGGAGGTTTCTCCCAGCACAGGGCTGCCCGCCGTGCTGCGGGGCAGGGTTGGAGCACTGCCGGCTGCGCCGCGACGTCCCCGCCTGGCACGGGGACCAGCCCGACCAGCAGCTCCAGTGCCCGTCCGTCTCTCCACCTGGGGACACGCAGAAAACAAAGGGAAAAACAAACAAAAAAAACGGGTTTTAGGTCTGGCTGAAACCTCTCTGGATATGGACTCCCTTCTCTATCCCAGCCATGCCCAGGCTGTTTAGATCAAGGCACTTCGAAGCCAGGGCAGATGAAACATCATCGCCCCAAACACCAACAGTTGTTTCTTTTCCTCCTCAGCTCATTTGAAAGCCTGTGCCTTGGTTTTCCTTTCCCAAAGGGTAGCTCGCAGCTCTCTCTGCAGCAACTTCCTCACCTCTGACCAAGGCAGAGGGACAAAAGTCCCCTAAGATTGTGGAGGTGTTGTGAAAAGTCCTTTTGGAGATGGGTCATTTCAAAGCTTTTTCATTACAGTACAGACTGAGTTGTCAGGAGCGGTCGATACTATGGATTATGGCTGTGCTCCTGAATGATGGGAATGCTTGATGGCTGTCATTTACTGTCGTTTTTTATTTACTCATCTGGCCTTCATGCCTGGCTTGGGCACTTTATTAAACCAGACAGCGCAAATGGATGTGTGTGCTCTTAGCGCTGGCTGGAAAGCTGGGTTTTCCATCTGCTGGAACACTGTGCTTTTAAAAAAAACCTAATACTAATTTGGTCTTAAATGAGTTTTGGAACTGAAAACTTGGAAATAAAAATTGCCCATGAGTTAGAAGTGCCCCTGTCTCCACTGTTGCTAAAATCAAGGAGCACAGGGCTGGCCACTTCAGTGTGCTGCCTTGGTGACAGGTCCTGAGCTTCCCAAGCAAATTCCTGAGATTTGGAGACAACTTAAAGAACCTGAGCTTTTTAAAGAAACCCGCTTTGCAGTCACTGAAGCAAATCTTTGGCATTCAGCCTCACAAACCATCTCCCCAGCTCTGCTCCAGCTCCTTATCTCATCACAGCTTTGATTTTCTGCTGGTGAGACCCCAGTGATGAGCCCACGGTTGAAGGCCTGGAGCTCTGCCTGGTGGAACTGCTCTGAAGATGGATTTTCCTGCCAGCTTCATGTGCTGAGATTTAGATTTTTTTTTTTTTTTTTTTTTTGTCATCATGAATCAGGACAAAAATATCCAGAGAGAACTGCAACTTTTCTGGGAATGAAAGAGCCTGTTCCGACCTCGGCTTTTTTTGCTACCCACTTAACTTTTTAGGATAGTATAGAAAGTGACGAAGAAAACATAAATATAAGCCTGTCACTTCGGAAAAACATATTTTTTCACCCCAAAATAGACACTCTAGTCAAAATGCATCTCTGGAGGGGGTGGGAAATCTGGCAGTGAAGCAATTTTTTACTAAAATGGCATTTTTGGTGGCACGCTGTGTGAGCAGTTGCTTCACCTGAGCCTTTCCCCTTCCCTTCCCTGCTTGCCTGTTGAGGTTGGTGCTCTCCATCCTTAGTGGGATACCATGAGCCCTCCAGAGGATTTCCTGGATTTAATCCAGCAATTAAACACACCCTCACTTCCACTACTCTATTTGTGATAATCATAGAATCATAGAATGGTTTGGGTTGGAAGGGAACATCTCATTCCACCCCCTGCCATGGGCAGGGACACCTTCCACTATCCCAGGCTGCTCCAAACCCCATCCAACCTGACCTTGGACACTTCCAGGGATGGCACAACCTGTGCCAGGGCCTCCCTACCCTCACAGGGAAGAATTTCTTCTTTATCTCTAATCCAACCCTGCTCTTTTTCGATTTAAAACCATTCCCCCTTCTCCTGAGCTGCTAAACTCAGTCTCTTGAGGGGCTGCTCGGGATAACGCAGCAACAAAGTACAGAAGGGAAGGTGGCACAGATGTGTGGATGCCAGGAGCTGTTGGTTTAGCCATGTGCAGGGGGAAATGCATCCCCTTTGCTGCCTTTGCCCCTCCCCTGCTGCACCCTGGGCTCTGACCTCGGCGCTCGGTCTGCTCGCAGGCAGGGCCTCTGTAGCCAGGGCGGCACTGGCAGGAGCAGGTGTCTCCCACCAGGACGGGCTCCCCGTTGTTCTGGCACGTTCTGCAGCGGCAGGGGTTGAATTCCAGCAGGAACTCATCCAGAGCCCGTTTCAGGTGCTGCCGTTTGGTTTCCGCGCGGCCGAGGTTGCTCCTGCGGAGGATTTCGTGGATGGGCTGCAGCTGCGGGGGATGGAGGTGGATAGCGTGGAAACAATTTCAGCTGGGCATCAAATGGGATGCAGAGACATTGCTGGATGAATTCAGGACTCGGGAAAAACCCATTTGTCTTCCTCGACAGCTGCATGTACATCATGCAAATGTGTTGCTGCCCCAGTGAGAAACCACCCTTCCAAAACCTTCCTCATCTTGGAGGCTTGTGTGGGATTGGCTTTTCTGGACATGCTTTGGAGTTTTAGTATGGATTTGAATGATAAATTAAAACACCCCAGTAAGCCGGTTTTTTTGACTGCTTTCTTAGTGTTGTCACAATCCCTGAGATTCTTGCATGCTTTTTGCCTTTTTGAAGAAAATGTTTTGGTAAGAGCTCTGGACAGAGGGTATCATCAAAATTTATTGCCATCCTATCACTTGCAGTGGCCAGATTGTGAAATATCCAGTAAATGCTGAGAATGAGGAATTTTGCCTATATATTCTTTGCCCTTTGATGTAGTGAAATAATTCTGTCATCAACAGCTTTGGGAATGTAACTCGCTTATCGCATTTTCCAGCAGCAAAATCCAGTTCCTGTGTACCAGTCAGCAAAAACAGGCCAGTTTGGGCAGCTGTAATTAGAATTTGCCCAACTGAATATTAATATTCAAATGAGTATAAAAGCTAAAAACTTGGGACTGTCTGAGGACACTTATTTACATTTGTCCATCGATGCACCTGTGCAAACTCTCCCTGTCTAGGCCAGGAGTTTGTTCCAGAGAAGAGCTGGGTGTCAGCTCGCTGTCCGAGGCACAGTGAGAGTGATTCATGGGAAGGATCAGGATCAGCTGGGCTTTGGGAAGAGCTCTTAGGCAAATTTGCACAAGCCTGTTTGACAAACCAAGGGGGCTGTAGATAAGAGCTGCTGAAGTGGACACAAGTACTTATCGGCCACTCCAGTTGTGGGGTGACTGCTCAGCTCTGGAGCAGCCAGCAGAGAGGTCAGTGCATGGTTTACTGGAAAACTGCAAGAAATTTTGCCCAGAATTGATGGGAACTTGTGCAAAAAGGTGAATAACCTGAAGCTGGAACTGAAAGCACTTCTGTGTTATCAGATCTTTCCGCTGCCAAGGTGCTGCCCAGGAAGGCTTGCACAGTCCTTCTTGCCCTGCCAATAACACGGATAATTCCCAAATCCATTTTCCCTTCTCCCACTCTCTGTCAGAGCTTTCAGACCTGCTTTCAGATGAAGACAAGAGGGATAGAAATGGCAGCATGTCCTTGCCATGACAGAGGTTCTTCCCCCACACGCCACAGCTGCTCCTGGAGCAGACTGGTGATCTTGGCGTCTTGGGGTACTTGTGGTCCTGCTGACCACAGCTGAGGAGTTGTGGCCACCCCCTCATGCCGCTGCCAGCTCTACCCTGGATTATTTGTTTGTAGGATTGCTCTTATCTGTCCCCTTCCATCCCCTCTGCTTGCACCCGTCTCCTCCCCGCCTCAGAAACCCTGTAAGATGCTTCAGTGATCTTCCCATTTTTTGGGGCATCCAGTGAAACAAAAGGGAGAGTAGAGCCTCGCTGATTTTTATGGCCACAGACTCTGTTTTTGGAGTGTGGAGAAACACAGAACCCACCTGACAAAGTAGCCAGGAGCTCCCTTCTCAGAGAACTCCTGGAGGGGGGTTGTCTATGCAGAGCCTTTGCTGGGTGGGGGAAACAAAACACTTTCCCCAGCCCCCTGTGAGTCCCTGTCTTATACAGGAGGGTGGACAGCATCAGGGAGAATAACAGGGATGGATACAACTGCAATTCATTGTGAAGCTGTTGGGGAACACATCAGAAACTTAACCTGGCACTAATCCAGCATTAAGCTCCCTGTCCGTCTCCCTGCGGATGCGGTCGGTGGGAGATGTACTCCCCATTGTGAAATGAATAAGAGGTTACCAGACCAGTGGCCCATTACATTTAATCTTGTTCTGTGATGGGATCACAATAAAAATACGAAATGATCTGCTCGGCTACACTTTCATTCCTTAGAGCGGCAGAGTTTCTTCAACTGCAGAAAAGCCTTACCTGGAAATCAATAACGGCAGGATTATATTTTAATGACCTTCCCCAGTGACGATACATTTTGCCATCCCAGCTGTTCAGGAGCCCTCCGCTGTAACTGGTATCTCCCCCTCTAATCCGGGGAATAATATCTTCCACAACTGCACTGTGGCTCTCAGGATCTGGAAAGTTGAATTACACACGTATTATTTAGCTGCTGCTTCCACACAGGCTCCAGAAACTGCTAAATGGAGGTGAGATCAATCGTGCAGGGGGCTGTCAGGGAGCTGCCTCCTGGGATGGATGGCAACCTGGTGCTCCCTGCTTGTGGAGTGAGCCCTGCCACCTTATCACAAGCTGACAAGTTGAGCATCCCAAATCCTCTAAGCTGATAAGACCTGAAGAGACTGCACTCCTCCAGCCTTGGTTTCTGGGCAGGACATGGGCAATAGGTCACACTGTCTATAGCTCATTATGAAATGTACAAATTTTGGGGTTCCTACCCTCTTTGAGTGCTTTTTAGAGTCAATTCTGACTTTTTTTTACAGTTGCCGTGCACGCCCAGTCCGTCATTGCTGAGGACTGCAGCCTCCCATCCACCCCACTGCCTCTGTTTCTAATATGGTATTGTTACATTAATTCCTGCTCTTTTAAGAGGGATCAGTACTCCTGGAGACTTGGACCTGAACTTTCTGTGGTCCTACCTTTTCTGGGGGGTGACACCAGAGCTCCCTTCCTCACACCTTGTGTGACCCTACTTGCATCTCCATGCCCAAGTGACCAAAAGAAGTGACCCAAGGTGCCTCGACAGACCCCTGCCCTGCTGCTGTACCGGTTTCCCGAAATCCTTTCTTTTTGCAGTCAGAGTATGTCAGAGCTGCACCCAGATCCAGGTTCTCCTTGCTGGCTGTAATGCCGAGGGACAGGCCAAAACAGGCACTTATCTCCTCGATGCTGATGGCTGCAAAACAGAAAGTAGACAGGTAAATTCAGTGACTCGTGATGGTCATTTTCCTGCTTCTTTTTTCTATCATTGAAGAAAAGATTCTGGTATTTTCATGGCTTGTATTTCGAAGTCAAGAGCTATTCTGGGCAGACGACAGTGGAAAACCCCAATATTTTATTGGTGTACATTTGGCCTATCATATAACAGGTGTAAAAATTGTTTCCTTAGAAAATATTACCAGAAAATAAAAATGTTTAGGCTTCAGGCACAAATGTCCTGTTTGATCTGTATATTTAACAACAAACCTTTATTTTTTTTAGAGACTAACTCATAACTAGGATAAAACTGGGAACAGCAGCTGAAATCAGTAGATCCTCACTAATTTTCCTAAACTCGGGATCTGACCCACCTATTAATGGCTTAAGCAGCACCTCAAGTAGTAACTTGGAAAAGGTCTGTGTGCTGAGAGCTGCCAGAGCTTTCCTGCCTGCTGCTGCCAGCACCACCACATACATCAAGAAAATACGTAACTGGAGACTCATGAAGCGACTGCAGAGGGGAGAAGGGAACTAATGAGGTGGTTTCACCAAGGTAAGCAGTGTGCATATTTCATACAGCCTGGTTTTATGTAAGCACTTCAGTGTGCTGCAAAGGTAAGGCCGTCTTCTTTGGTAGTTAGAAAGTCCATTGATTTCAGCAAACGCGGGTATTGTAAGTAATAGGTAACTTTTATATTGCTCTTTTTGTCAGAGAACCTTAAAGTGTTTTACAAAGGAGCCTGGTGATCAATACCATGGTATGGAAAGGAGGCACAGAGCTCAGTGGGGTTTGTGGGTGATGGTTTAATGGTCTGAGGATTGAACCTCTGTCCAAGTCCCGACCTGGAGCAATGTCTGCTGAGCGGCCTCACCTCAGCACTGGGGAGCAGTCTTGCCTTGCTTGTGTTTAAAATACTCACGCTCATAGCTCTGGTTTTGTGGAATCCTGGAATGGTTTGGGTTGGAAGGAACCTTTAAAGGCCATCTGGTCCAGCCCCCCTCCCTCATGGGCAGGGACATCTTCAACTAGACGAGTTTGCTCAGAGCCCCATCCAACCTGGCCTTGAGTGTGTCCAGGGATGGGGCATCCGCCACATCTCCAGGCAACTTGTGCCAGTGTTTCATCAGCCTCATTGTAAAATATTGCTTCTTTAATCTACTTTGACCCTCTTTTAGTTGAAAACCATCAGCTCTTGTCCTATCACAACAGGCCCTGATTAAAACCTCTCTTTCTAATCAGCCCCCGTTAAGTACTGGAAGGTTGCAATGAGGTCTCTCTGGAGCCTTTTCTTCTCCAGGCTGAACAACCTAAATTCTCTCAGCCTTTTCTCGTAGGAGAGGTTCTCCACTGCCCTGATCGGCTTTGTGGCCTCCTCAGGACCTGCTCCAACAGTTCCATGTCTTTCCTGTGCTGGGGACCCCAGAGCTGGATGCAGCACTGCACGTGGGGTCTCACCAGAGGGGCAGAATCCCCTCCCTTGGCCTGCACTTGGCCTTGTTGGACCTCATGAGGTTCCCACGGGCCCAGAGCTCATCCAGGTCCCTCTGGGGTGTCAAGTGCAAACTTGTTCCCTTCCGCACACCCTACAGGAGAGGCTCACTGGAGCCAGCTGGGGCACAGATCTGCTCCTTGGCCTGGTGCATCCAAACCCTGGGGAGGTGTTCAGCATCCTGAGAAAGGGGCTGCAAGTCCTGTCTTCAAACTGGTGAGAGCTGAAACACGCTCCAGACTGGAATGGGAACTGCATCCCACTGCAAAACTGGGCCCTTGAGAAAGATTAAACGTGCAGCACTCAGTTACTTGTACTAAACTGTTCAACAGTTGCAAACACAGTGGGTAAAGTTCATTCACCCAAAGCAACATGAGTGATTGCTTATCTTGGTGCTGGAGTGCCATAAAATTAAACTTGAGGAACACCCTGATTAATTGATTTGCCATGGTTCCCGTTGAGTAATTATGTTCGGCGAGGGACTGTCGATACCATTCGCTATTGGTCGCGGCAAGATCGGGTCTTGATAAATGAAAAGTGGTTATCACTGCAAAAGGGTGGCCACAGTAAATATTGGCACTTGAGGGGGGAGCCCTGATAGGGTTTTTTTTTTATATGATATAATTTGCGATAGTTAAATGTGCTCGAGTGATAAGATTTACTGCTGCATTTTGAATTAATCAGAATATGTGAAGACTCTTTCTAATTTACTCCGCGCATAATGTTCCTCCCATAAATGTTCTTGTAATGTGTGAACACATTATACTGTTTTCTGCTAAATAATAGAACCATAACAATCTATTTTAAAAACAAGTAATGAAAAATATTGATGGCAGAGCAACGAGGGACCTCGTTCTGACATACGTATTTATTTCTCTCATGACCACATCCATATAAGCCCTTGCAGCCTGAAAGCTGGGAATGGGTCTGGCAGCAAAACTGCAGCCCTAAGCTCCACAGTGAGTTGCGGATGTCTAAACAGAGAAGGTGATTTCATTTTCAAAATTCAGGTTTCCTAAATGCTCAAAGCCCAGCTCCGTGCCGAGCCAGATGCTCAGTGACCACCTAAGCTGCGTCTCATTTAGGGAGGACTCAGCCAAGGGTTTTTCCTGAGTTTGTGCTTTAGTCACTGCTCTATAAAAAAAACGAATATTCTCTGTTCCAGAGCGTTTAGCAAACGGCCTCATGGGCAGGGTGGGCCCTCAGGATGCAGTGGCTGATCTAAAGCCGTGCCATGCTCAGCCCTGTGGGGACTCAGTGATGCATCTGCAGAGCTTCAGACTCATCTTAGGAAGCTCTAATTTTAAGACTTGAGCACTTATATCCTGATCCTAACCGTCCCTCAGGGAAGGAGGATAATCCTCTTGCAAACACAGCCTCCAAGCATGGCTGTGACCAACATTAGAGAAATCAAGGGGTTTTTTACTAAATGCTTTCAGACAGTGGCATATCAGACACTGCAGGTGGGTCCTTCTGGGTCAGCGCTGTGTGACACAGAGCACTGCTGGCTTGGTAAAGGTGGACTTCCTGGCAGAGCCTGGATTAGATGAAAATTACAGAATGGTGCTGCATTAGAATGAAAATTGCATCTCTGCTGGGGCACATTTTTGTCTTTTGCTGGACTTCAGCATCCTTCTTTCCTAAGATAAGGCATCTCCTAGCAGTAAATCTCCTTAGATACACAGCAAGCACAAGATAAAGCAAAAGAATAGCCTCCCTCCACATGCTGTTGATTAATTCTTCCTCTCAAATGGGCAGTCTACTTCCTGAAGACTTGCTTGCCAAGACCTTGTTCACTTCTGTATCACTCACCCTTCAAAGTGAAGAAGTGATTCGAAGAGGCATCATGTTTCCAAACATTAGAGGTTTGGGAACTTGATGAAAATTCTCTCAATCAGTAATTTCTTGTGGAAAAACTGGCATGGCTAATGTGCAATATGGAGAGCACATTTACCCTAATGCTGATGGGACCAAACCATTTCAGACCAGAGGCAGAATGTGGGGCAGAACCATGAAAATTATTGAAATGACTGAATTTACAGCAATTTGCACCTCTTGTCAGTGTCTGGCTTGCAGTTACCAACAGCCCTCAGCACAGCAGAGTGATGGCCCTTAGGGGAAGTGGGATCTATTGCATTGCTGACATCTTTACAGAAGTTGAAAACCTGGTTAGTGAGCTAAAATCCCATATTATTGTTCTGCATCCATGTTTTTGATTAGGAAAAATGTTTCGTTTTGACTCGCCAGCAATGGCAATTCTGACGCTCTCGGCGCCTGCAGTGGGTATTTTATCTAACTGAGATTTAGAGGCAGGGCTCCCCAGCCACATATGCTCCAATTTGTTGAGAACTGGAGCTAACAGGGGTCTGTTAGTCTTCAGGTGTGACACTAAGCAGGGTAAAGTGGCAGAGGAATTGCCGAGTGCAGTGCAGTATTTCCATTTACAGAAGATTGCAGCCCTGGCTACGAACAAGCTAAAATGTGAGTGGGCTGATTTGCTGTGCTCTGCATGGCTTTGCAACCTTTCAGCATTCATGGTGAACAAGGATGACAAGAAATAGGAGAAGATTAGCAAGTGACACTGAAAAAATGGAGAAAATAACGCTCAGGTTCCTTCCTAAAGTACCAAACCCTCACCCAGATACTTCTGAAATCAGAGCAGGAAGCCCATTTGGTGACACCCAAGCTAATCCCAGGCCATGTGGCCAGTAGAGCCACCAGGTTGGAAATACCTGGTTTAAAGCAGAAAGCTGAGAACAGAGAATATATTTTGATATGTTATTTGATATATATTTGATTTTCTGACCTTTTCTTCTCATTTCCTCCTTATTGATGACAAGGATGTACTCAAAGACACCGCCCATGGTGCCAGATGTCATGAAGTGGGTGCCGTAGTCGTTGATGAATTTGGCATACATGCCATAGTTGTAGGTGTCTGGGAGGTCCTGCAGGGAGAGCAGCACATCTTCATCCAAAATGATGTTGTCACTTCTCATCTTGAAGCGGGCTGTCTGCACCTTGGTCACAGCTCTAATGAATCCAACATCCTGCAGGTAAGGAAAAGAGGAGCTGCAGTTAACATTAATTTAAACAAGTTAATTTCTAGTCTTTAGGCTTGCAGGGGAAAGCCTGAGTCTCTGACTGTCAGTATATGTTGAAGGCATGAAAACAAGCCCAAGTTTAAATGAAATAATGGTAATTCTTTTTTTAAGTCTCTTTCTTATGTGCTGTGGAGGGACGTGGAGGGATGTGGAGGGCCTTGGGGAGTTGGATACTATGGAGGTTTTGTTAATCGATGTGTGAACACGATCAGACTTGGGCTCCATGTGATTCCCCTCCCTTCTCCATTTCTGCCATTTCTTTTTCTGTTTTCTTTTCCATACTGTTTATTCCCTTTTTGCTTTTTTCACAGCCTCAATCAGTGACAGAGCACAAGGGTCCAGCCCTGCCCAGCAGAGAGGAGATTCCCTGATGGAGGGAGAATTTCCTGGATAGACCACCAGCTCCAAGACTCCACCTCCGTATTTGCCATTGCTTTGGACAAGTCTCCGCTGCAACACGAGCAGCCCTTTAAATGATTCCTCCAATAACTGATCATCATTTAGCTGCAAACATCGTGTGAAGTCTGGACAAGGGCACGGTAAGTACTATAATGGTGCTCATTTCAAACAGCTTTTAAGGGCATTTTAACTCGGAACACCATCAAAGTAATTCTTCTTTATTGTTTTCTGTCAGCAGCCACGAGAGAAGTGGAGATGGGGCACGGTAAATGTGGGAAATACCAGCACTCATGTTATTAGACTGGAAAGAGGTCATCATAGGCAGACCATGATGTAAACCCTCTGTGAGAAGTACACCCTATTACCAGGTACTATTTTTTCAGCGTGGTATTTTAACCTCCTGTAAAAAGTAGCCTATTTCCCCATCGCAAGGCAGCTTGTATTAATTTGAGCAAGATATATTTGCTACAGGAGATCGTTCCCTGAGGATAATTGTTTTGATCAGCATCTTGATATTCCCTCCTCCCTCATCGTCACTTTTAAGCATTTTTTTATTTATGTGCTTAATGTAGCCATGAAACAGGATGGGGTGAGATGACATGTGCCGTGGCACTCCGTAATTCAATTTTATTCCCACTCCCTGTTTGCTAAAACATACCAAGAACGGCAAACAGGATTACTAACGATCATACATTTGCAATTACATGAACAAATTAAGGTACAATTACCCTGTGTTAAAAAATGCAGTTGAGAGAATAAACTGGAATAAGTTACAGCCAGACCACGCGATGCACAGATGATACGACTGGAGCAGATGCATCACTGATTTTGTTGGGTTTTTTTTTACCTTTGCATTGTATTGCGTGAAATTCTTCAGGGATCCTTTGCCACCTGATAAAGTCAGGCCCAGGTTTAACATGACATCTGTGCCTCCAGGCCCAATTCCAATGGTGACGCCCGTTGTTTTGGATTTATCACTTTTAAGGGCATCAAGCAGGTCCTTTGAATCGTCGTAAAACTCAAAAGCAAATCCAGAATCAGCATGAGCCTAAATGAAAGGAGCAGACATTAATTTTTTGGGTTCTTCCCTTCCTTTTTAATCACTGTTTCTTGAAGGAGCTGATAGTACCTCTGTTGAAGCCCGTGATGCTCCTGACAGCACCAGCACTGACTTCAGTGATTGTGGAATAAGGAATTAAGCCCCACGCCGTTTCATTTGGAAATATGTGAAAAATGTGCATAAAGCCAAGCATTTTGCTTCATCCGTCTCCAGGCAGGGGAGAGGTTTGTGTTTAGCCATTCAAAGCCAGAGCTGGTAATGGTACCTATTCAGAGAGCCTGACACTTCCCATTATAAAACCCTCCTTCCAGTTCCTTACAGCTCTGCCAAATCCTAACGATTTGGACTGAATTTTTTTCTCTCCAGCCTGCTTCTGGATGAATTTATTTAGAAAAAAAAATCCAACACCTATTTACAATGGCAAGGCTAGAAAACAAACATTGGTTTGCCTGTGTTTTAGAGAAGTGACCTTTTCCTTGACAGCTCTACTTTGCTGGCATGTGGAATCGAGCAGCTCTGCTGAATCTGGGCTGTGCCATTTGCCAGCTCTGTAAAAAGTCGGCCCCAGTGTTCAAACTGGGGACTAAAGGACTCTGCCTGCTGGAAGGACATGAAAGCTACTTGCATTGAGTAATATTTCCCAGGAATAATGTATTTTCATTCATTCGTGTCACAAAACATGATGAATGTTCAACAGTGTGGCCAAGGCACCCACTTAGGATGCGGGAGACCCAAGCGGAATCCTTGCTCTGCTTGGATCAGTGTCCAGCATCAGATGTGACCTCATGGACTCTAGGTGTTGTGATCCATGGTGATGGGTTTCAGGACCCCTGTCTCACTCAGAATTTGGATTTATGCCCCTTGTAGCCACGCCATAGACATAAAACTCTTTCAAAGATTGAACCTGCAGCATCAGTACCATTTTACATATGGCCAACTCCATCCCTAGAGAGGCAAGAGGCTGGTGCAAGCTCTATAGCTCATTAGTAGCAGAATTTAGAGAAAACACCTTTCCCTTGGCTCTGACTGGGCTGGAAGAAGCAGGGGGGATGCCTGGGTGATAAGGCACGTTAGTTCCTTGACGTGCCATAAACCAGCATTTACACCATCGAGTGCCTGCTGAGGTACCTTCAGGACCACCTACAGAGAATGATAGAATGTACCTAGTATCTCTGCGGGAAGTTTGGCTTTCTGCTGGGAAACTGCTGCTACATTTGGCCTCCTGAAGCACTCACCAGGAACTGGTATACGTGGAAGTTGTAAGGCTTGCGGAAATACTTCTCGTCGTCTCCGTAGTACAGGCGCTCGCAGGCGGCGTCGTACTGCAGCTCCCTCCACTCCCCATTGTACACGTACTCACAAAGCCCTCCAAAAAATCCAGGGTCGTATATGTTCTGCCTCCCTTCCTGTGTTAGGATGTTGTATCTTGGAAAGAAGAAGCGTTCAGGAAGTTATCCATAGCTCCGGTTTTGTTTCCTCGGTCTCTGTCACAGGTTCTCCTGACACTACAGGCTATCTATCCTCAGGCCTCCTGAGGAACTGGAATAGAACTTAAAGCTGGGTTGGGTTTGTTATCTCGTTGCTATCTCCTTCCCAAAGCTACCAGGAGACAAATGGCCATTTTATTTCCAAGACATTAGTTTGGACTCAGATTCGAGTGATGGAAGAAATCAGTGAAGTTGTCCAGCCCCTCCCTGCAAGTACAGCTATGAAAGTCCCAGAGTCCTGGAATTCCTCCAGGTTCTTCTTGAGCCTAATGCATCTCATTGTCACAAAGTGCTTCCTGGCATTCTCTGCAATTATTTTCTCTCTTAATTTCATCTCTTTCTTCTTAATAATGGTCCCGTTTCTCAGGGTAGTTAACACCCTCCCTAGACATGAAGCCTGTGCTTTGCCAAGTCTGTCACTTATTATTTCCTTATTCCTCCTTCTTCCTGCTCTCCAGCCCTCACAGCTGCTGCCCTCTGAAACCCCTCCTATTACTTAGTATTCCACGTAATTCCGTGGACCAAAGTGAAAGCGTTATTCAAACTAGACAACAGCACTGCTCTTCTCAACAGGGAGCCATCTCTAGGATTAAGAGAGCAAATGCCATTGCTTTTGTGTGTTCTGCAGGAGAAACACCTCAGAGAGCAGAATTAAACAGGGTTCTCAGTGAAAATTAATGCATGCCTTGTAAAACTTTGGATGGACCATCCCAGGCCCTGGGCCAGAGAGACATTTATCTCATGGACTCCAGAGAGCATCCCATCGAGCTGATGGGAAAGTTATCCAATGGCTGGCTCCATTCTCATCCTGTAGCCCATGTTCATAAAATCCTAGAATGGTTTGAGCTGGGAGGGACCTTAAAGTTCATCTTGTTCCAACCCCTGTCACAGGCAGGGCCGTGTTCTCCAAGCGAAACTGAGCAGTAGCTTTGTTAAAACACAAGATTTACAACAAGAATGTCGCAGTTCATGATTTGCCTTTCAAGTCCTTCTGGATTTCTCTTTCGCCTGTACGACCTGATCAAAATCTGAAACTGAACAGGGAAACACTTTTTGTGAATAGGAGTATTTACATATACTCATGTGGAGCTCGGGCTCTCTGCCTTGAATCTGTGCTCTGAAGTCCTAAATCCTGGAGTCAAATCTCCTTAAGGATGAAAGCCAGCAGGGTGCTGCATCTCCAAAGTCTGCTGTTTGCTTATATTACTTTTAACAACTGGAGAAAGCTGTGAGATAACTGGGATATATTTTTATAGGAGTACAAAGAGGGCAGCACAAGTACAGTGTGGCTGAGAGAGGCCGAGGTCAGGTAATAGATCTGAGACAGAATTTGAAATAAAAGCTGGAATGAACCCTCATTGCTACCCATGGTCACAGGGGACAGCACCTCCCCTTTGGGTTCTGTACAGCCCCCTATCAATTCATGGATCACAGCTATTACTAAGGAAGAGCAATAGAAGAAACTTAATCCTGTTTTGATTGCGAGAGGAGCAGCTATTGATTAATTACTCACCCTTGGACTGCTTTTTCCACCCCTGGGATTGGGAACAGATGTTCACAAGGGCTTTCAATATCTTCATCCTCACAGTTATCCTCATCAGACCCATCTCTGCAGTCTCTGTCTCCGTTGCACACAAGATGCCGTTTGATGCAGCGCCCTAAAGTGCACAGATGCGGGCGGTGGCTTTTCCGCCCTCCAGAAATCCTGGCTGGCAGCTTGCACTGATTGTGCTGTTTTCCACCCACATCTCAGGGCCACAAGGAGTCATGCTGGGTATTAAATACAGCGCTATTCCACTGGGAATTTGCTTTTCCAAGCTCCTGGGGGAGGATCTTTGTGACCTAAACACAGCACAGAGTCCAAGCTGGCCACTCCCATGGGCTTCCATGGGCTGGGAATCAAGGTGAGGTCACCTCGCTGTCCTGACTTTATTTTCTAAAATTATGGTCTTGGAAAGTTGCTATAGGAATAGCTTCTCACCTTGGCTTAAGGAAGTCAACTCCATCTTATTAAAGTGCAATTTTTCCTCTTCCCATTGCAGGAGGCATTTGGGGAGTTTATTGCAGTCATAGGAGTGCAAGAATGGATATTTGCAGGAAAGGCAACGTGGAAGGGCTTTTGCTTCTGGGAGCGTGGAGAAAGCCTTGAGGAGGGAACTGGCACTGCTTAACTTACCCCAGTGGAGTGATGATAACCTGCTCCAGCTGGTGAGCTGGTCACAGAGCTGACCTGTGGCTCCAAATTTCAATAGAATTTTCGTTAAAAGCTCAAGATGGAAGTTTGAGCCATTTGCATAGAAACAAAAATCTGTCAAGGCTAGTCAAAGTTTCAGAGAACAGCCGTTTTATATCCTAATCCTCAGAGCTGGAGATGGCTAAAAATAACTAAATCACCCCAACAGATTGCTGGTTGGATTGATGATTGAACTCTGTCTCTAGCAGGGGAGAAAGCGGCACGTTGTGGGAGCGTTGTGCCCGCGGAGGGAAGCGTGAGCGCACAGCACAACAGTTGGAGCAGAATATTCCTACTCTCTTTGTTCCACTGAAAAATTCACATTTTCCATGTCACACAGCCTCCTTTTCTACCCAAACCCAAGTGTAACACGGATGGATTTCTGTAAAAGTGTGAGGGGAAAAACACTAAAGAGGGGAAATTTCCTGCTTTCTCTTGTACTGGTTCACCCTCCTGCTGCCCAGGGCAGGGGTCTGGTACCCCCAGGACCACCAACCTCTGTGGCAGGGGTTTGTGCCTGGTTCACTCACCTGTTCCCTCACACTGGAAGTCCTCCCCACACCCTGGTGGCCCTGTGCACGTTGTCTCAGCTCGGCAGGCTTGCTCATCCCAGAGGTGCCCCGCGCAGCGTCGCCCCCCAAACTCTGCTGGCTGCACCAGCCGCCGGTACCGGTGCTGCACAGAGACACAGCCACTTGTATCGCCCAGAGACATCACCTCCACAGGCCATAAAGCAATCAAAACTATCATTTTTATCTATATTCCTGGTTTTGTGTATGTGTGTGTGGCTTGAAGACTTCGTGCATGATAAATGGCGGAGAGTCAGCAGAGAGTTTGGAGCTCAGATTTGCCTGGAGTTCACACATGCGAACTTCGGGGGAGCTGGAATGGCAGTTTTTAAAATATCTCTATTTTATACCTTGGAAAAATACAGTGTTTTTCCAGCTGCATATGCTTTGTCCTGCAATGCACCAGGCTCATATAGACACAGGCACTAAATACAACACTGATCCTGCAACATTTCTGATGGGTTATTAATGAGAATTGCTGCTCTTTAAACCAGGAAGGGGGAGGAAAAAAAAAAAGGGAAAGGGAGAAGAGCTGTATTATTTACTGATGATATACTGCCTGTAAGCATAGGAACCAAAACTGCAGGGATAACATAAACTCAGTAGAAAGCAGAATTATGTCAGGTATTTGAAAATAAATTCTCACACTATGAAGACATATGTGGAATGATATAAAAATATGAGAAGAGGAGCTGATGCATGAAGGCTGTTTCTAATCTCTTCTCACTGGACTATTTGCATTAAGAATCAGGGGATACTTAATTAAATCTGAGATAGAAAAGGAAGAAAGTCTTGGGCAAATATTCTGGCCTGATTCTTCCACCATTTGCCTCGATTTTGCTTTTCCTGTTCTGCAGCCTCAAATGAATTTATTCCCCAGTTTACACCAGGGTAAGAGCCTCTCTAGCAGAGGAACATTTCCATCATATTTGGATGAGTTTACTGGATGCTTCAGAATGATGAATATGTATAATATATGTAATTAATGTGTGTACATCCTCATCACAGACACATCTGAAGATAAATGAATACATTACAGTGGAACCTTACTTTTTTCTCTTGGCAAGGGAAGCAATCAGTCCATCCTGACCACTGGCTCAGCTGGCAGTCGACAGGAGCAGGAGAATTAACATCTCTGTTGCTTCTTCTAGGGAGGGGAGGAGAGAGTGGTCTAAGGTCTTTGAAACTGTGTTTTGAGAGGGGATGGAGGCTGGAAGGGGGAAAACTATCTGTGCGTGTGTGTTTTTCCACCAGGAAGCTGTTCTGTAGGAAATGGGAAGCATCCCAAGGTGTCCCATCCAAGTATTCACCATCAGAATTGATCAGGGCCTGCAGGTGCAGTACCTGGGGATTTTGTCTCGGGTTTCCTGCTCTCCCAATAGATCTTTGCCCTTTCCAATAGGTAGATTGCAATTAAATATATATGTATAATATATATATATAAGACCAAACATCCTGAGTAAACAGAAGGAATGTAGTGAAGAGACAGGCTTTAAAGAAAAGCTCATTTTTGCCTTTCTTTTCAGAAGCACATCACAATCTCCCAGAGCAGGGATGTTTATCATTACTGAGCCTGTCTTGATGTCACTTTCTTTACAGCACTGTGAACTCATGGTCAGGATTTTTCCAAGTATGAAAGTATGAAATGAGATCCTGGTTTCCATGGGCTTTGTTGATTGCTGGGAATGGCTGCACCAACAGTGCTGAGAGAACGAGGTACAAAGGATGTTGAACTAAGAATCTGTTGGTTGACTACTTTTAAAGCAAAATATATAAATTCTGAGAAGAAGAAAATAGCTAAAGGGATATCATAAAAGGAGAAAATGGAAAATACTTCTCCTGTCTCCCAGCCCAGTCATTGCAATCTCTAGTTCTGTCCCTACTCCTAAAACCTTCATTTGTATGAGCCATTTCTTTGTCTTGAGGAACAATCTGTGGCATGCAAATACAACCCTGCATTTCCCACAGCCTTTGAAGCATTTTGAGGGTTTGTTCTGAGTCAGAACATTATTATTTTTATTATTATTTTGGTGATTAACTAATGAGCTGTCTGTTTTACTTACAAGACTGCAGTCCAAAGAGAAATATTGATAATTAGCAAGGGTATGGAGCTCATGGGGGATTCATCAGAGACTAGGGAAGAGAGAGTTGCTAAATGAAAGCCACAGCAGCTCAGTAAGGGAACCTGTGGGTGCAGATCCGTGTGAGATGAATACCCAGGAGCCTGCAGAGGAGCCCAGAGCTGGAGGACACGCAGGTATTGATGCTTTTTTGCTCTGACAGGAGGATTTGTGGGCTGCATCCTTCAGCACTTCGCAAAGTACTTAATTGGCTCACCTTCGATTGGATTTTACATTTACCTCTTCATTATTCTGCCTTGTTTGATAAGTTCATCAAACATCAAAAATCTCGTCTTTGTTCATTTTCAAAAGGGATTATCGGAATAAGCCTTCATAATTAAGTGTATCACTACCACAGTTTTTTTCCTTTCTGCCTTCTCCTTGTCTCCACGTTCCAATTATCACTGATACCTTTTTTTGATCCTTCTAAATCATATTTGCCTTTACAACAAGGCTGAAATTAATAGCTGTAGAAAAAAAAAAAAACAAAAAAACCACCCATTTCCCTGGCATGACACCATAGCTTTAGAAAAAATGTAACTTGTTTATTCCTTTCCTTCAAAGCCCAAGTGACACTCAGATAGGTTCATAATATTGTTCATGGAAAAAAACTGAGGTGTGAGGATCTGCCTTGGACTGAAAACCGGGTTATTCACATGCACTTTTTAGCTTCACGTTGTCAAATGTAAAATAATTATAATGCAAAAGAATATGAAAAATATTAAATCATAAATCATCCTGTATAGAGAATTCATTTCAAGTGCCCAAATCCAGCCTGGTAATTTCGGCAAGGAGGTTTAAGAAGGCTTAACAGTCTTCTGTAAAAGAAAAACCGTTGTGCAAACAGTTCCTTTAAGAAGGAATTACGATGCCTGGCTTGGGCTTTGGACAACTGCCAATTTTTTTTTTTTTTCCCCCCTGGTAGCTTTGTGCACATGCCTCAAGTCGGGACAAAACTGATGGGCTGGCTGACGTGCTGGTAGTTCCTGTATGGAAATCTGGGAAGGGGAGCAGACTTACCTTGGGGAAGGCAGTGCCTGGAGCTCCCTGCACGCCGTGGCCTGGCCTGGCGTTAAAGCCAGCGAGCACATAGACAGGATCAAGGGACAGAGCTGACCCAGGCTCCTCAACATTGCTTTCCCATATGTAAATGTTTGCTATAGATCAGCTGCAAACCAAAGCTTTTAAGTTTTCAGGACTGCTGGAAGGAGCACGGAGCCCACCGGGCTCGGAAATGCTGCGGTAAATCATTGACAGCAGCACAGATCGAATCACAAAGAATCAAGACACATCCCAGAGGCCTTTGCCCTTTTGGAAACAAATTCCCTGTTTTCTGGCAAGGAAATATATTAAACTGTGCAACTGTTTCCACATTAAAGTCAATCAAGTCCTATTGCAGCACTGTGTTTCTTGTCCAGCCTGTGCCCTCCTTTTAATTTGAAGGAGGAGGAAACTCGTGTTATTTCCCACAGTGACTTCACTGTAATTTTGATGTGTCTGGTTGCTGACCAGGGAAAAGCTTCCCAGAACAGCAAATTGAAGATTAGCACAAAATTGTGTTATGAGGAACATGTACCTTCCAGATACATGAAGGAAATGTCAGTTCAGCTTCCTCCCCTTGCCAGCCCCATGAGGAAGTTTCCCACCTCTAAAGCTGATCTGAGTTATCACCTGGCTTTTGGATGGCCCTACATAGCCACTGCAACGTGAAAATTGAATTCCTTGTTCTCTAAAGTGATTTGAGGGGAGGAATATATCCCTTACATCAGAAATCGTTGTGGCCACACCCTGTGCAAACCCATCTGCTTGTGGTGGCTCTAATGCTTTTACGTGGCTAGAATCTTAGAACAGAAGTAGTGGATGAGCACAAGTGTAGGAAAGCAATACCACAGCAAGCAAGAACACCACAGGTTGTTTATTTTTAAGATAATAGTCACAAGATGACAATATTTAGTTCTGTTGTGTTAGAAGAAAATAAAAATGGCCATGAGAAGGACACTTGGTCACAGCCCAAGTTGCCTCACAGCTCTTTCCTCAAGGTTTCACAGCTTCCAAAATGCCCCTAAGGACCCTGGGGCAGGCACAAAAATGCACAAAGAATCCGTACCTTCATTAGGTATGAGTTAAAAAAACAGTAAGAGATCTACGGAGACTTGTGTGTTCAAACAAGTGCCTGTTTCTCCCTGCTTTTTCTTCTGCATAAGTGGGATGAGATGCTTTGTGCATAAATGAAGTGTTCCCAGGAGACAACTGGAAGTTTGAACCTCAATAAATTCAAGAGAAAGTGTAATTATTGTAGGAAAGTCTGGTCTTGGGCTATTATAGCTGTTGAGCAGACAGTGGATTGTCCTGTGTCCACAAAAGGCTGGGCTGGAAGTGTCATTTTGTGTATTTCCCAAATCAACTGCAAAGCCCATTTCAATAGCTGGCATTGTAAATGATCGAAACGAAAGGACCTCTTAGCAGGTTATTTTCACATAATTAAAGTTCAGAGCGACCCTGGGGCTTGTCTTTGCTAAACACCGAGAAATGTGGCGGGGGGTAAACTCTGTATTGAAATGAAAGAAGTGCCCTTCTGCGACCTTCGGGAGGACGTTAATGCAATCCTTTACCTGCTAATGCACTGCAGATGGGCTCAGAAAGTCCTTCTCCTCTCTTTGCCTGTGCAAGAAGAACTCCAATAAGGGGTTTAATATTTTTTTAATATACTATTAAACCTAAATTGCTTTTGCCTGGGAGAAAAAGTAGGAAAATGTGGCTGGCCTGAGGCGATCCCCCTCGTCACCTCCCCGTTACACATCACAGCCTCTCTGCAGGTGGCTGTTAAGACAGAACGACATAAAAAGGTTCTAGCCGTGCTTATAGAGGTCTGAAGGGGATGTACCCCACCACCTTCCATCCAAACCTGGGCTGTCCTGAGATACAAATGTCTGTTTTGCACAGCCAAGTGCCTCCTCAGCATCTAAGCGAGGCTGTCGAGGCATTATATCTTCTCTTTTCTGATAGCAGCACCAGAAACACCCCCTATATATAGTGGAAGTTATTTGTGGCACATCTCCCTGGTAAAAGGCTGGGCTGGTTTGTGCAATCAGGCACAACACCAATTTCTCACTGATAGGTGAGGTCGTCTGGGGGAGAGGCGTGCAGGAGAGATTTAAGCAGCCAGCAAGGCAGGCCACGTTAGAGGTGCAATTAAAGAACCTTTCTCAGATGTGTTATGTTCCAAAAGTGTCATATAAAAAAAAAAAAATATATATATGTATATATATATATATATATATATATATATAAAAGCTATGGTTCTGTTTAGAACGTTGTGAATTGAATGTGTCTAAAATGTTTGTGCTGGACCCTTGACTCCAAACCTGAATTAAGTCTCTGGACCTCTGGCTTGCAGTGCTGGCCATGCTGGCCATGGTGATGCAGTCCCCTTCAGGAGCATGGAAAAAGGGCTGCGAGCAGGCAGGGGTGGGCAGTGAGCTCACATCATCACTTTGTGGCTCTTCCCACCACAGAGCTCTTTCCCTGACTCCGAGGAACTCTTTAATTAAAGGACACACAACTCCTCACTCACAGCCCTTACGTACCTAAAATCAGGGGCGGGTTATCTCAGTGTAAACAAACTCCATGATAGCAACACAGGATTTTGTTCCACTTCAAAAAAAGTCTCCACTTCAAATGTGTTTGGCCCAACAAAGGGAATTAATTTCTGCCTGAAGAGTGCATTGATCTTCTAGGTATCACCTGAGCAGCCTGTGGGTAATGTGGCTGGCTGCACAAGCCTAGCCCCAGGGTGAAGTTGTAATGTATATAACATAATGTTATTGTCATCCAGCAATTTGCATTTGTTCCTTCCTCACATCTGGATTTTTATTTTTGGTATATTCATACAACTTTTGCTGCAGGGAATACAGGTATGTAAAAAAATTCAGCCTTTTTTTATGCCAATATTCTATTTATATTTTTTGTAGTACATTTTTCATGCAATACTGTAAATCTGAAATTTTTTTCCTACTTGAAGACCGCGAACATCTAAAGGCAGAGAGTCTTGCTCTTTTTTGTTCTGTTCCATCCATCCTACCCACAAAGTCGTGATGTGACTGACACCTGCCACGTGCTGCTTGCTCTCTCGCGGCTCACCAGGGAAAAGGGCAGAGCAGACAGCCTTTCATTCAGGGGTGGTGGGGATGTTTTTAAACAATACAGAGGCTGTTGCAATGTGCAGAGGTTACAGAGAGCTATGTACAGAGCTATGGCAAGATCAAGAAGCTGTGCCTTGCAGTTGGAGCTCTGCCCTTGGAAAGTTTGCTGCTTCACACGTGCTTTTTGCAGCACACATGGGCTTTTCACAGCTCCTCCTCTCTTTCTCTGCACAGCAGCTTGGTAAAAGCACTTCTGTTTTGCCAAGGAAGCCAAGCTGGCTACCAAGGTCTTCATCTCTGAACTTCAAAAATCAGAATCCCAGCGCAGATGTCATCAGGAGAAGGATTTAGGTTCAGAGATGGCTTTATACTGTAGAGCAAGGAGGAGCCCTGAGCAGAAGCGTGAAGAAGGACAAGGTTTGGTATAATTCACCCTGCAGAGCAGATGCTGTGATGATGTTCCTGCAGTTTGGAAGGCTGCATTACAGCAGCAAAAGGCTGCTGCAGGCTGTGCCTGACCCTGCTCATCACTGGTGTCAGAGGGGGGACAGCAAACACTGCTGACCAGCCTCTGACCACCATCCTTTTCTCTGTGCACCACTCCTGCATCTCATTTCCTCAGGTACATCTGTTTTTCATCCCCAGCTTAAATTCTCCGTGCAACCTTGTGCTTGTCTCTCTGAGCCTGGCTGTGGAGAGAGGTGGAAAAGGTCCACCCAAGGACCAGAAGATGACCACAGCCCTAGTGCTGGACCTGCCAGTCCCCATCTGGTGCCACTGAACCCAGAACTGCTCTGGTAACGCATCTTGCACCAGAGTAAACGCTTAGCTTTTAACACACAAGGGATTATATTGGCTATATTGTTGGAAAAAAGTGTGCACTTCATTGTGAGATGAGGGCCGTGCTGCAGAGACAGCCGTGTGGCTTGGACAGATAAAATACCTGACACTTTGCAAGGCTTTCCAATTAATTTTCTTGAGTCCTACAGTGCTTTGATGGGGCTGATCTTAAAACTTCTGATGGGGCTGTGTGGGTACCTGCACGGGCTCCTAAACAATGCTTGTCCTGGCCAGTCACAGCAAGTGTTGGCTTTTGGAATGCAGGGATCAATAATACTGCATCTTCCTAAATCCCTCGTTCCTGCCCGTGATGCAAGACAGAGCGAGCGGCTCGATGGTGGAACAAGCGATCCTATTTCCCCCTCTGCTGGAAAGCCCCGATATGACCTCCCGGCAGGAAAAGGATGAGATTCCAGCCATGCCCGTCCCTGCCCATGGCGAGGGGTTGGAATTAGAGGATCTTTAGCGTCCCTTCCAGCCCAAACCATTCAAGAATTCTCGGAGATGTGCAGGGAATCAGGTTGGGGAGAGTGTCCTGGCCCTCCTGGGAACAGACCAAGTCATTAAAACCGAGCCAAATCCTTCCCCAAGCACAAGGTTGTGCCTTGCTTTCCATTTCCCCCTGTTTTTGGGGGGTTTTGAGGTGGGTTTTTTTGGAGATATGGACCCTGCTGCCTTTTCCCAGTGCTGTCGCACGTGTGGGGCTGGTAGCTGTGACAAAGGAAAACAACCTGTCAGACCATCCCCAAACTAAATTATCATGACACCGGGCTAATGTTATCACCAGTTATGTCATGGCCAATACCTAAATCGTGTTATCTTCCAAAAAGCCTGGATTTCCCCAAAATTCCACTTGTGCAGTGTTGGGTGTTCACAGCACCGTGGCTGCCCCGTGCCCCCCGTGCAGTTGTTGTAGCCCGGTGTGATTTATGGCAGCCCTGGTGAGGCTCGTGGGGTCCCACAGGGCTAGCACTCATAAAACACGTTTTAAAGAAACTTTTGGCATTTTAATTTTATTTTAGAGTGCCTAGAGAGGAATTGGCCCTGTCCTTTTCCTCAGGACTGCGGCTCTGAAGTCAGAACCGCTCGATTCTCCAACAGTGCTGTGATTCACGGCCTGTGTTCATACCACTGGGCGGGTCATAAATCCTCCCCAGCTACCTGTACACAAAGCTGGCATTGATTCCCATCACACTGCAGCTCCAGCCCTGGCTTGGGAGACTTCCCTGCCAGCTCCCAGCTCGGCAGGACTCCCCTTTCTTCTCCAAGACCTCCAGGCTGCAGCAGGACTTTTCATGTGGTGAGGAACCAGACTCATGCTTCGAGTCATCTCTCCGACAAATAAGCCTTTTTCTTTTCCTCAATTTCTCTTCCTGTTACTTTTCAGCTCCCTTCAAGTTTGGCTCTGGAAAGCAGGGTCAGTTTAGGCTGTGAGAGCACCAGTCCCACTCCTGAAGACATTAGGGATGCTTGGGGCAAGGATTTTGCTCAATGCCCGTGTGCAGAGGGGGCTAAGACAGAGGGGAATGGCTTCAAACTGAAAGAGGGCAGGTTCATTAGGGCAGATATTAGGAAAAAAACCTCCCCTGTGAGGGTGGGGAGGCACTGGCACAGGATGCCCAGAGAAGCTGTGGCTGTTCCGTCCCTGGAAGTATTCAAGGCCAGGTTGGATGGGGCTTGGAGCAACCTGGGATAGTGGAAGGTGTCCCTGACCACAGCAAGGGGCTGGAATTGGATGATTTTTAAGGTCTATTCATGGTTTCTTTTCCAGGCATCTTACTGGGAATGATCTGTAGGAGAGGGGCTGAGTCTGGTTGTGTGGGATTAGGGTCAGCTCATGGGTATTGCTCAGGCTGCCTGTGGCTTCCTGCCCTCCCAAGCCCCATCAGCAGCCACCTCTGAATGCCACCAGCACCCTGGCTCCATGCAGCAGCTGTCTCTGCTCCAAGGAAAACACCAAGCACTCCTGAAGAGAGAGATGAAATAATATTTGATCAGTTACGGAGGGAAAAAGGAAGTCCTGGGGCTCTCATCTCTCTTCTTGCCAAGCTAACCAGCCTTGCTTTTCCTGGGAGACGTGCTCTGTAAAAACATGGGCTCAGTGTTGGGACAGATCCTTTCAGTCTGTTCTCCAGGGCAGAAATACCCAGTGATAGGAGAAGTCTTGTTTGCCCTAATTTCACTGGGCCTGTCCTTGGGACCCTGAGGAGCAGCCCACCATGGAAAGGAGCTGCTTCTCCAGGGAGTATGTGTGAGCTGCAGCAAGGATGACTTGTTTTTGCTGGGCTCTGCTGTCCAGAGATGAAGGAAACACTCGGTTCCTCTGGGGAAATGTCTGGTTTAATCACTCCGAGGTCTCTGGCTTCGCTGTGGGGAAGAGCACGGTGCAGGCTGGGCTGGTGCAGAAGGGTGGGTGCCACCTACAGGGAGACCTAAAAATTTGGGTAAGAATTACTGCTGGACACGGTGGGGCTCCTCATCTCCCCTCAGATTTGCTGGCCCCAGGTGTGAGAAAGGACCTGAGAACACAGTGGGGGGGGGTGGAACGGGATGATTTTTACAGTCCCCTCTTACCCAAACCGCTCTAAGGTTCTATAAACTTCCAGGGATATGGACATGGTACGGACACGTGGGTGCTGTGGGGGCACCCATGCCGAGGGCAAGTGCCATTCTTGCCCTCACAAAGCAACCCAAACCTGATCTCTCCCTTTCCCATCCCAAGCCCGCCGCCGTGCTGACATTCGCGGCTCAGGGACTGCTGGGCAGGCTCAGCCCTGCCCAGGTGAGGCTCTCCCCGCCCCGGGGGCAGACCCAGCCTCAGCCCAGGTGTGTTTAGGGCTCGCTCCGCCTCACCTGGCCTGGCTGCAGGACGGGCACTGGAGCGAGAGCAGCAGTGGGAGACAGGGCACGGAATGTGCTGGGCTGAAGCGCTGGAGCAGCCATGGAGCAGCGAGGGATGGAGCTGGTAACTGCTGGGGCTCTCTCTCCTCTGCACCTGGCCTGGGGGAAGGATTTCTGCTTGGTTTTCTGCTGCTGATTCACAGCTTGGGGCTGTTCTCTCCATGGAGTGCCGGGAGCAGTTTATCCAGGGAGTGAGGTGCACACTCTCATCGCCGCTTCTGTTCTGTGGGGACACCACACAGATACTGCTTTGCTTTGCTGCCCCAAAGTAGGGGCCCCCAGTGCCTGCTTTCTTCCCCTCTCACTCTGACATGAGCTGCAGTTGTGCCTCTTAATGTAACAAAAAGGAGAGTTGGGTTTTATTTATTTATTTTGGTTCTGGGAAAAGCCGGTGGGTTAATGAGTCGATGATATCTGCGGTGTGCTCTCGTCAGCCTGCCCGGGGTGCCTGGGCTTGGCTCCAGCAGTCCCACGCCAGGGCAGAGGGCAGCACAGATTAAACATTTACCCACCAGAGCTCCCTTGGGAATCGAGATAAAGAATGGAGCAAGCCAGAAAAATTCCAGGAGGGGAACAGGCAGTGCTTCCTTTCGGCTGTCTGGCCTGCCACGTCTTGAATGGGGTTTATCCTCCTGTGTTGATTCATTTTAGAAAAGCAGCTTCAGGAAACTAATGAGGATTAGTTCGATTGAGTTAATTAATTGAGGAGAGAAGGCTTTGGGGTGACCTTATTGCAGCATCTCAGTACCTGAAGGCGCTACAAGGGACCTGGAAAGAGACTTTTGATGAGGCCTTGGAATGACTTTCAAACTGGAAGAGGGCAGAGTTAGATCAGATATTGGGAAGAAATTCTTCCCTGTGAGGGTGGGGAGGCCCTGACACAGGTTGCCCAGAGCAGCTGTGGCTGCCCTATCCCTGGAAGTGTCCAAGGCCAGGCTGGATGGAGCTCTGAGTGACCTGGTCAGTGTCCCTGCTCATGGCATGGGGTTGGAACAAGATGATCTCTAAGGTGCCTTGCAATCCAAACCATTCTGGGATTCTACAATTCTTTGGTCAGCCTAAGGTATCAGCACAAACCTCCTGCTGTTGCTCCTTCTGAAAAGCACCCTTATCATAGGCTTAAGCTGAGCTTTATTCTGCTTCCTGGACTGATCTTGGTGTTGGAAGAGCATTTTATTTATAGGGAGAAAATATGGAAAGTTTAGCTGCCCCCTGACTCTGTAATGCTTCTGTCCCCTGACTCCTTAATGCTCACAGCTTTCCGGCCAGTGGAAGTTTGTTTCCTTTCTGCTCTCTTCCCCTCTCATCTTGCGTGGGCTTTTGCCAAATGCAGTATTATTCACAGTCAATTATTTGGCCAGATGTAGCTGTAATACACATGGTGAGCTTTTGGCAGCCCTTTAAATTTATTAGTGTATTCTCCCTGCTTGTCAGCTGGTCTGATTTTCAGGGGACTTGAGCCCTGCCTGGGCTCCTGGGACACCGGGACTCCACACGTGTCCTGCCTGTGACCTGCCCAGCACCGTGTTTAGGCTGAGCATCTCCCTGGGCCAGCTGAAGGTCCGTGGGTCGAACAGGAGAGCTGCTTGGACGGGTTTGTGGTTTGAAACAGTCTCAGCTCTGATGGAAAATTATCCCTGCAGAGACTGGGAGAACTCACTGCACCTTGGAGGGTCTGGCTAAGCTAGGCCCCAAGCAAGGAAACAGCATTTGCAGGAGCTTTCTGGGGAGGGGATGGATTGCCCAGCTGGGTGTGGGTGTGCAGGAGGTGGCCATGGGGTGCAATTTAACCCCATGCACCCCAACAGTTCCCTGCAGTTGGCTGGGGGCCATTGGTATCCCCTTTCCCCATGAACATCCCATCAGGCTGCACTCTGGGGGAACCGTATCCTAGTGAGGGGCACTGAAAGTGCATTGAGCACAGACAATCTCCCACTTAATTAGGCAAATCACTGAAGTTGGCATTCCAAGGCAAGAGGAATAACAATTTGAAGGGGGGGAAAGGGAAGCTTGTATCCATCCCTCTTTAATTAAACTTAGTGCCAAGCTCGTGACTGTCACAGCCCATTTCTGTCACAGCCAGTACCAGGGAGAGGCCTGACCAAAAACCCGGTGTCTGCCTCGCCTGGGGCACGCCGAGACAAGCAGGTACCTTTTCCTTTCTCTTTTCTTTGTCTCTGAGGGTGCTGATGAGGAGCTGTTTGCTACAACAGAGAAAATCAGCAAGGGGAGGTAAACAGTGCTGAACTCGACTGCTGCAGCAGCACGTGCAGCAGCTCCCTGCGATTGCATTAGGGCACCTCACTGCTTTATTTCCTGTCTGGCATCGCTGGAAGGATCGGGTGCATGTGGGATTTTTTTTATTCCCCCCCTCCAAAATCTGATTCATCCTTCGTGTGCCTCTGGAAGCTCCCATTCCCATGGCTCGCCGCTAGATTAGCCTGTCTGGGCAGCTCGCACGGCATCAGGCTGCTGACCACTAATATGAAATATAATTGGAGCAATTCAAACCTCTCCCCCAAGGGCTGGTTCTTTACATCATGTACTACCCTGTGAAAGTAATAAAGTCAGTGAAAGGGGTTATTCAAGAGAAATTGTCAGTGTTTAATAAATCGTGCAATTAAATGCAATAAAACCTCAGTATGCTATTCATCTGTTCTGTCTTAACACTTAAGGCTGGGGCTTTTTTCAGAATAACGAAGTTCTGTCCTAGATAATTTTTTCCAATTTCCTCATTAGACAGGTTCTCGTGAAGCCTTGCACTGAACTAAGCTGCCAGAGCAGAGCACCTAATGTAATCATGGCATATAAAATGTTATAGAGCAGTTCAAGGACTTAAGTAGCTCATAAATTTTTCTTCATATTTTCTCCCTAGTTCAGTTCAGGGCTGAATTTAAGCTACGGCACTGCAGGCAAAAATTGTGGTCCCTTCTCTCCAGCGTGGGATGGTGGGACTCAGGGGAGTGAGGGACTGAAACAAAATGTTCTTTAAGTGCCCTTTTAAACTGCACTGTCACTGATTTGCTCCCTTTCTTCAAGAACTTGGGGTCTGGTGACTGTGTGGGAGAGGAATTGAGTGTCACAGCCAGTATCCATCACCTGCACTGGGAGATGCTCTTGTTGTCTCTGTGTGCCACGTGTTTGGGTTGCATGTCCTCTGCTTCCCTGGGGTTGGGATTAAAGGCAAGGGGAGAAGCATCCAAAGAGCCCTGGGGACCCTGACCTGAACCAGCACCATGGAGGAAGAGCATTTGGTCCCAGGGGTCATTAGGAGTGCACCATCAAGGAGGATATTCAGTGCATCTCTTCCCATGGTGGAGTTTTCTCAAGGAGAAGCACCATGGGGATGGGCTGGGCATCTCTAGAGCAGAACTGGCCTCTGTCCTGTTTGGTGCTTGTGTACTGAAAATAAAGTGCAGCTTTCACACCCAGCAGGTGCATCAACAGCATTGCAGCATCTCTGCCTGGAAGCTCTAACTTTGAATTCAGTGTTTGCCAGATCCTCCCGAGGGAAATGCTCCATCACTGGGTGACTGGGGAGAAGGAGGCATTTCCCCTGGCCACACTGGTTCTGCTTGGTTTCCATGCTTTGCTCCTGCATTTCCTCCCTTGTTTCCAGCTCTTTTGTCTTCACTAGAAGTGATTTGTGAGCCTTTGGAGGATCCTTTGAAAGAGCAAATTCTTCTCCACTGCTTTTAAATTTTCACCAGGATCAGCATATCCTTGGTGACCAGGGTTGAGGTGCGGCCTCTTTCTCTCTGAAAGGAGTTTGATTGTTTAAAATGCCTGTTGCCACCTCTGTAAGCAGCTGTTCTGTGCTCTCCTCTCTCCCCTCACCCAGGAAGGAGTGACTGATTTCAAAGCCCTCCGAGCAAGGTTTCAGAATGACTCCAACTTGGCCAACAAGCTGGGGCAGCCCCGCCAGAAACCTCCCGTGGAGATCGCCCCCAAGCCTGGCTCTGCAGGGAACACCACGTCCAGCCCTCTGCCCCTGACTGAGAGAGAGCTGAAAGTACCAAAACCTGCCCGTCCCACCTCCCAACCCTCTGTGCCCACCCAGCACAACCCCTTGGCACGGCCTCAAGCCGGGCTGGGTTACAGCAAAGAGCACAAGGGCAGCACCTCGGAGAAAAAGCCCAGTTCTCCCAAGAGCAGCTCAGAAAAGCCTCTGCTGTCCTGTGGCACTGACCAGCAAGGATCAAGCCTAACAACTCCAGAGGACCCTCGGCTCCCAGATTCTTTCCATCAGGTCCTACAGATCTGGGAAGAGACTTTATCCCGCAACGAGAAAACAAGTCCAAGACTCCCAACCCGGCGGGCAGCAAACTCAGCTCCTGCTGCATCAGGCAGTGACAGGATGCGACCCTCTGGAAGGTCCCCTGTGCTGGACTGGCGTGCCCAGAGGAAGGATGCTCTGCATGGCAGTGGGGTAGCTCTTCCTCAGGCTCCCAGAGGACACAGGAGCTCTGATGGAGCAGCTGCTGAGGGTGTGGTGGCATCTCCGTTCTGCCAGTTGGGTTATTGTGCACCGGGAGAGCTACATCAGCACCAGAAAGGTATGGTAAGGTGTGTTCTTAACACTGAATATATAAATATAGGAGTATATAGGTGCTCTGGAAGTGCAGGATACAGCAGCTGGAGAGAAAAGCTCCTAAGAGTTGGGACCCTCAAACAAGAGGCCAGACTGGCCCATTGGAATGCTCTGTTCTTTCTCTGGGGGTCCTGGAGATAAGAAATGGGTCTCAAACTGCTGCTCAGCTTGGGTAAGGGGAGCATTCCCCATATCCAACAACTTTTTAAAACTCATTCTAAGAAATTGTCTACGTTTTGAGAGTAGGATGAAGACTGAGGACAGGAGATTCTTACTTTTGGTGTGCTTTGGGCATTTACAATCCCAAGGTAAATGTGACTGCATACAGATGTGAAAGGCTTGGCTGGTCTGCAAAGACAGTTTAATTCTAATTAAAATAGCTTAAACCTGAATCCCCCCACTCTGCACCCTCCCAGCTTTGCAAAAGGTCATATTTAAGATCTGAGAATATATTTCTTAGAGAAACTGGTGCTAGGAAACTCAGAGGCTGTGAAGTTCCCCTTGCTGACGTCACACTGGGTGAAGGGGCACTGAAAACCTTAAGTCTTTGTTTACCCTGGAAAGCCACCTCGCCTGGGCTGAGCACCGCAAACAGCCATGGCCCTAAATCCTGGCGGATTAAACTGTTAGCAGCACAGAAAATTGGGCTGGTATTTTATAATCCAGAGGAAGGGAGCTGTCGAGAGCCGAGAGCCCAGCATGGTTCACGTGGTAAAAATCTGTAAAAATGGACATTTCCATTTTTTCTGCCATTCTGGTGATGTGGTGAGAGTCCCCCTGTGTGATGGGGATGCTGAAACTGGGAGGAGGCAGAGCCGGTTAGAAATGTCAGTGTAACAACGAATGATCCTGCATGGATTTTTGCTTAAATCAGGGCTAATTGCTGCCTGTCCTTGTGCTTCTCTGGAGCAGAATCGGGGCCTCCCTTCTGCCAGCCTGGAGCAGGAAAATGGTCTTACATCCCTGGGAGAAAGTGGCCAAGAATTAAACCTCTCCCTTCAGTTGAATCCCTGGGTCCTGCCCCTGGGAAGCCTCCAAGACCCCCAAAGTTTGATCTCAGTGCTTTCCAAAGCACCATGCCTTCGGTCCACAGAGGAAATGAAACAAGTAAGAGATATTCAGGTTTTTTTCCCCAGATCTGTTCTCTAGAAAATGAATTAAAATGCACGGTTTATTGACATCTGTAAGGCTGCGATTTCAAATGCACAGAAAAAAGACATTGTTACTTGTTTATAACTTCTTCCTCAAACATTCATAAGAGCCCAGCAGTTTCAGTGGGGCCGATTTTTTGCTCTTAATCTGGAAAAGGGATCTGGTTTTCCAGGCTGGACGCCATCCCATGCTCAGAAACCCGCTTCCCTCCCGACTGCAGCGTGTTGAGAGCAGTTTACAGCTGGCTGTAAAGCAGCAGCAGCAGCTGCCTATGAGCTGCGCTGATCTTTATCACTCCTCTTCAATGGGAAATGCCTTGACTCTGGAGCACACAACTGTGGGAAGGCGCAATAAAATTGTTAGAAAATAGTCTGCTAATCGTCCCCCACTTCTGTTTTAAATAGAACAGAGGACAATGTCGTTAAGTGTTCCGGCATCAAGAAATTCGAAAGTTCAGTTTCCCATAATAAAACCCTATTGATGTTGCATAATAGAATATTCTGGACCACTTATTAAGCTGCTAAGTGGTGTTTCTTTATAGATACGGGCTTAATTATAGCCAGATCTTTAGGCACAACTTTTGATGGATTCAAAGGGAGCTGCTTTTGTAAGAAGGGCTCTGCTAAAGTCTCTTTGGCTTTACAGTGCCAGTGCTTATTGGTGTGCCCTGGCTTTGATAAGAACGAGGAGAGGGAAAGAGGGTTTTTCATTGAAACTCTTTTCTAGCCTAGTTGCCTTTTCTAAATCTATTCATTTGAAGCGAGGAACTAGTTATATTTATATGCCATCATCTCCATACCCTCCCAATGTTGCTCGGTTATCAATCGCCAGAAATCCTGGGGTTGCTGCCTGGAAAGATGAAATAATGACGCACGAACAGAGCCACATCTCCAGATTGTGCTGGCGACCCCGTGTCACGCCTGCCTTTGTGTGCAGCGAGGAAGGGCTGTCCCTGTCACACTCCCCACGTGCCCTGTGGGAGCGTGGGCTTGCCTTCCAACTAATTAACTAATCCTCTGTGTGTTTGTGTGCAGCTGCTGGAGAAGAGGAGTACCTGACCCCCGAAAGGTGAGCCTGGGGAGAGGCAAGGTGTGGCTTACTGGTGATGGGAACATCCCCATCCCATTCCCCGTTAAGCCCGCAGTGAATGTCCTGCTCCTGGAGGCAGCAACTTGCTCCAAGGGTTGTTCAAGGAAGTGGAAGTGTGCAAGGCTGGGTTGTGTCAGGAAAATTAATCCACGAGCACCAGAGGTTTATGTCCAAAAAGGAGACAGAGGAGTCCCGTTACTTTATTCGAGTAAAGGGAGAGGCCATGGGGCATTCCCCTGGGGTCTCTCAACTTTTTGGAGGGCTCAGCCTCCTTTTTATCCTAATTTCCCGGCTGCATTTCCCTCTCTCTTTCCCCATTGGCTGAGGTACTCGAGAGGTACAGACTTCCCGGAACGCCTAATACCTAAGGTTCCCTTCTAATGTATAACCCCCCTTTATTTTTAGTTACTATTGAATTTTATGGTTTTCCCATTGTTTCTTTCATCTCTCAATATCCAATTTCATTTATCAGCAGACCTACAGTTTGTTTGTAGAGACAAATCTCTTTCCATTCATCAATCAGTGGAATCCTTCCCATTGTTTCCCTTTGTCTCAGTGCTAATTCCATCTACCAGCAGGCCCAGAGCTTGTTTGTAAAGACAAGTCTCTCATTCCTTTCATTTGGATGGGGCCCTGAGCAACCTGGTCTAGTGGAAGGTGTCCCTGCTTGTGGGAGAGGGAAGGTTTGGAACTGGATCATCTTAAAGGTTTCATTCCACCCCAACCCATTCTGGGATTCTGTGATTGTGTGAACCTAGATGGGAAGCTCAAAGGTGGCTGGGATGACCCTCTCCTGATGGAGAAAGCGTCATCCCTGTTTTCTCCTGTGGGCTCTTAAAGCCCCATGGAGAACCATATCCATGTGTCTTTAGGTCTGGTTTAGCTGGTGGGAAGAACAGTGTCAGTGCTTTAGTTGCACAGTCACCATCCCCTGTGTGTTTTTTGCTTCCTGTTTGCTGTGTACTCAAGCTTTGTGTTTTTAGAAAAAGAGATGCTTTTGAGAGCTGTTGCTGAAACAAAGCCCTGGTATAACCAGCAGGTGTTGAGGGTTTCTTTGCCAGCAGCAAAGGAATTTGTACTCCAGCATGATTCTGTGATCCCGTGTTTGTGCAGCCAGCACAACCAGGGCACAGGAGCCACTGCCCTCCCTCACCATCCCAGCCCTTCAGCTGTCTCCACATGCTGAAGTGAGGTTTCTATTGAGAGGTGGTTCAAAATCACTCGAGTTTGTCTGAAAGAGCTCAAAAATCTTGCAGACAATTTTTTGGTATCCTGACTTTTTCTGGCCTCTGACTTGTCATGAGTGGTTGTGCAGCAGCCTGGGTTTTGTACAACAAGAACAGCAAAAGTGGAGGAAAACATTAATACACATGTTTTGTTCTAGTTGTGAAAAGGGGAAATGGAACAGCTGAACCAAAGCAAAGAGAGGGGAATTCTTAAGATATTTTCTGTGCCCAACAACTCCTCCAGCTATTGGCAGCAAGTTGTTCTTGACATCATGAGGTGCTCCTGACAGCGTGGGCTGGTGTTAACTTTTAACCTGTACTTGTCAGAAGAGAACTGGTCAAAAAATAACCTCCTCCAAAGCTGTTCTGCACTGCAAGAAGCTGTTCTAGCAATGCAATGCAGCAGGGTTAGCTGTCTTGCTCCAACACTTGTGATATGGTCTTTACAATAGGTCACTTGTTAAATATTAACCATGTGATAAGAGGGAAAAATTAATTACATAACTCTGGCATAAAAGCAAAATAGCAGCACTTTGGGGATGGAAATTCCCCTCTTTGAAGCCTCACCTGGAATGAGGTCTGGTCTCTTAGAGACCCTGACATAGTTTCATGTGCTGACTATTTCTGATTGCTTGTTTGGGGATAAACCAGCAAGGCAGTGTCCCCAGTGCTGGGAGGCTGCAGGGGACAGCCTCTGGTATCAGCACAGCCTTCTGCTTGACTTTAGGGGTCATTTCTTTCTCTGATTTCACTGCTGTCAAAGTGCACCTTGAGTTTCTTGTTCCTCGTGTTCTGGTTTGCCCTTAGTCCTTGCTCTGTTGAGGCTGAGTTGTGACAGGGGGGTGATTCCAGGAAAAACAGGCCCTCCCTGGGGTTTTTTACAGACTTTCAGTTAGAAGAAGGAAGTTCCTGCTAGAATTCTTCCTGGTGCTCTTTCCCCACCTCACCCTGTCCCCCCACCTGTGTTACAAGCTGTGTCTTGTGCATTTGCTGCTTCCTGGTGCATTCCTAAAACGCCAAAAACTCTGCCACAGCGGGCGGAGGGGAAGACTCAAGGTTTCGCCTGGGTAATTCAGGAATGCTGCGTTTCCCCCCCTGCATCTCCTCCCAGGTGACACCAACGTGAACTTCTGGAGGAGGAAAGGAAAAAGGAGAACGGGGAGGTGGGAACTGGACGGGGGAGCCCAGCACTCGAGGCTGTGTGGTGCTGGAGCTGTGGTGCTTTCCCTCCTCCTGTGGCTGGCACGTTCCACTCACAGCGCTGGCATGGAGTGGGTGGCTTGATAAGCTCGGGAGCAGGACCTTTAAACGTTCCCTCTTCTATCTCTGCTTTCTCTTTCCTTCCCTTCCATGAGGAGCCTCGTGCCAAACAGTGCAGCTGGGAATTGTTATCAGTTTCAAAGTACCTGAGTAGGCTTGAAAAACGCTGCGCTCCGATTTCCTTGGGGTTTTTTTTTTTTTTGTTCAGTTTCTACTTGAGGGATTGCTGTAGGCAGGAGGCTCTAACCCTGGTAGGAAGACTCCTGATGTGCTTTGAGCCCTCTAAATGCAGCCTGTCCTCCCAAAAGACAAGCAATGGGAGCGTGGAGTCAGGGGGGAAGGTTCAGCTGAGCCCTGCGTCTGCCACAGGTCTCCCCTCCCTCCAAGGAATTCCTGATTTCACTTTGCTTTTCTGTAGGCTCAGTATCAAAGCGCTTGATTTCCTTGTCCTTAAGATGGATATTTTTCTTTCATACCACTAAAAGGGACAGGGGGGAAAAAAAAAAATCTTTTCTCTCTTTTTCATCTTCTCAGTGCTCAACTTGAAGAGCGGAATAATTATGAAGAAACCCCGATGTACCTGAATCAGTCTGGGGACACCACAACCTTGTGTGTCATTGAAGGTACTTTTAAAGGCAGGATTGTGAGGTGAATTACGTGCTAGCTGGGAAAAAAAACCCTTTAAAACAGGAAATATTACAGCTTCTTCAAGTTGAGAGAAGCAGCTGCACAGTGGTCTGGGATAACAAGTATGATTCTCTGTCCTGTCCCTCTGTGGAGTGTCAGGACTCTGGGGCACAGACAAAAGAAAAGTTAACATTTTGGGGGTGAAATGATGCTTATAGTAAAGCTCAGTGGGGAATATCACGAGACATTACCCATGTAGAAGAGAATAAAAAAAAGATAGTGAGGCGTCTTCTTGGGGGCAGAAGGGCACGGAGTACAAGACTTTTCCAGGTCCATCAATGTTTTTTCCGAGTATAATTTTCTCTATCAAAGGTGCCACTGCTCTACTTTTACATTTTCCAGCATTACCTCTTTTGGGGAGGTTATTTCTGCCGTGTGCACTGATTTTCTTTCCCATTTGGAAGGGAGCCAAGCAACTCCCCTGGGGGGAGCTGCCACGGCCCTCTGGGATTTCATATATCCCTGAAAGCTGTGGCCAGTCAGGCTTGGTGCTGCAGCTCCCTGCATGTAAACCAATGCTCAAATAGCAAAGGGAAGGACATGCAGGACATGGTGAATGTCCATGGTGAATGTGTGCCTGGATGCTGAGCATCCCAACTGAAGCTGAGTTTTGCAACTGAAAGTGCAGTGACTTTAACATGGACTAAAAATTAATATCTGTTCATAAATGTCTTTCCTAGTACCTAAGGCAGAGCCTCAAAAACACGGGGTAAGTGTTTTGAAAACTTTCAGTATCTGTATTTCTTACCAGCCAAGAATTTCTCTGTGTGTTGTCTGTGAAAACTCTCAAGAAATAAATAAGAAATTGCAGAGGGGACACAAAGATTAATGAGATTCCCAAACACACCAGCGGGAAGAGTCAGTTCCCTTGACTTCCAGTGCAGAAATGTAAGGAAATGATAACACCACCTGGATGGATGTTGGTGGTAGACCAAGTAAGTGTTAAGCACCAATATCAGGAATGTGAATTTTTGAAGGAAAAATCCACTGAAATGTTCTGGAAGTTCCTGCCAAGGGTGAGCTGGTGCTGCTAATCCCTCTGGGAAGCTGTAAAAGCAAAATTGAGCCAGGCTGCTTGGCATGGCAGCACCCTTGGAGTTCTGGCTCGTAAGGGAAGGACGAGTGTGGTGGGCACAGGTCTAGGGGCTTTGATCCCGTGCTGCAGGGATATCTCTGCTGCAGATCACTCTTTCCACTTCCCCCTGGCTGCAGAGGTGGCAGTTCCCCTTGGCAGTGGGGGTGTCCTGCAGGGAAGGCAGGATCCTGCACGGCACGGGGCAGGAATTGCTGAAGCTGTTCCTAGAGAAGCCCTGCTTGGCTGAGCTCAGGGGGCAGCTGGGCTGAGAGCACGCATCACCTCGTGCCAGGAGATGGTCCTGGCTATCAGTTCTGGCCCTGCTGAAACAGGGGAAGCTACTCTTTGTGAAATGGTCAAGCTCCACTTTCCAGTCCTGGCTTGCAAAACCATCAAACTGCCTGGGAAATAGCACAGCTTTCCAAACATATTTATCTGTGTGTGATTTGCAGAGAGGTTCTCTGGCTTGGACAGAATCTCATTTTATGGTAGGCTGAGAAATCTTTATTTAAATTAAAAAAACTTCCTCCTCTTCTGAAAATTCTCCCTTCTGTAACAGCTTCCTTGCTGACCAGTAGCTTCATTGGTCCAACCCTGGCACTGTTTTATTATCCCCATATGTCAATATGTGTATTCCCTGTCCTGCAAAGTAGATGAAATATCCTTGCCTGATGACTATTCCGAACATAAAATACTTCTGGGCTTTCTAAAGAAATATTTCTTTAAATGCTACTTGACAGTTGAGGCCTTGTATGAAAGCTTGACTGCTGAGAAAAGCACAGTGGCTGAAGGCTTTCCTCTTCTTTATTCTAGAAACAGAAGATTTTTCCCTTTGCCAAATCCAGGTAATTTCCTTTCCTCTCTCTCAAACTTCTTCTCACCCCACAGCTGATTCAGGCTAGGGATTGAATATTGTAACACTCAGTAGATAGAAAGAAATTTCATATATTTCATGACCAAGACAGAGTAGATGATGCTTTTCTATGCCAGCACTCATGGTTTCTAAGATTGTTTTCGTTCTAAAGCATATCTGGAGGAGAGATTGTAAAAAAATTACACTGTCTATTCCTACTGAAACCTGAACTCTTCCAGTGTAAGCAGAGTTATGAGGCTCTCAAACTGGGGCTCCTGGTTCTAGGTCCAAGGCAAAGCACAGCCCACTCTGAATTTCACCCTACAAATGTCACCCTTCAAGCTCCTTGTGGTGTGTACCCATGGTCACTGTCTGAAGGCTGGGGTTTTTTGATGGGGATTGAAGAGTTATGTGATAGAAGGGGGTCACTTCCGTGGGAAATGTGATGATGGGAAAAAAGGTATCGAGTCCTGCATCCTGTTGCTGTTTCTTCTGCCCTAAATCTCGATACGGTGTGGTGAGAGGCACATCGTGTGATCCAGGTGCCACCACAAATGGATCCAATTTGCCTGTTCTTGCTGTGAGGAGACAATCATGTTAGTCTGTCTCTCTTCCAAGAACGATTTGTATTATCCCTGAGTGACCACTGGCCTTTAGAGTTGGATTTGCCCTTACTTTACTGATGGTCATTTGGGCATCTCCCTCATTCAGAGGGAGAATGAGCTGCTTCTTTGGGCACTGTCATGAGGCAATGTGTTTGTGACTTTGCTGAAGTGTCTGTCTGCTGAGATCTCTCTCTTTTCTGAACATTTCAGTCCAGAAAGAGCTATAATAGAAGATGAAAAAGAGGGAAAGCCAAGTCATGGAAGAACGAAACTGGAAGTGAACAAAATTTTCCAGGTATTATATCCTTGAGGTTAATTTTAATAATGATTATAAGATGTCTCTTCTCTTTCTATCATCTCTCTCTTTGGGAAAAACTTGAAGTTTGAGCCCTTAATCCCAGGGGGTTTTCCACCTTCTCTTTTGCCTGTTCATCACTCAACTTCTTCAGCCTAAAATGCTGATGGAGAAGGGTGTGAAACTTTTAAGTCCACAGATAACTTACATTCTTATGGCTGCAAAGACGTATAATAGAAATACGTTTTAGAAAGCTGTTTCTAAGGACTGCATTGACCAAACCAAATGTTTGGTCCCAGACAGGTGGAAATGAATACATGTCTCCTACCAGTCAAGCCAAGGGAGATGGCAGAGGTGGGCTGAAGGTTCTGCAAGGGAAGCAGGATGTGACCGGCCCCCAAGCTGCAACCCCACCAGAGCTGGCAAAAGACAGAGCAGAGCTCCGTGAGTATCTCGTTGCGCCGCTGAGTGTTTCCTCCATCCCAGCCCCATCTGCTGCCCAAATGTCTCTTCCATATGGGAAATAACGTTAAATTTGGATGCAACTCTTGAACCAATTTAGTGAAACCAGGGCAAAAGGTTGCATGAGCGTTTTGTATTCTGGTCTGAGTCATTTATTTTGGCTGTGCAAATGGCTTCCTAAGTTGGTTAACCGTCTGCGAAACTCCGGCCGAGGTGTTTGTTTTTCTAGCAGATTGCCCTTATCCGTGAGAGCTGAAATCCATCTCCTCTGCCCCTCATAATTTATGGAGTCTCAGGAAAGGGGTTGGCTGAGGCTTGGGGTAGAACACACGTGAGCAGGATGAGAGCCTGAAGGTTCCCTCTGTCCCTCGCTGGGATGGATGGTGGCTCCTTGCTCCATCTCCTCATGGTGCCAGGCTGGCTTTGGGCTCCTTCTGCCAGGATCCTCTGAGACAGTGACCAGAGCTGCTGATAGGCACCTTAGCTGCACAATTAAACCAAATCACGTCCCCTCTGTAAGCACAGTTTTGCAAATTCAGCTACAAATGTTCATGGGTCCTGTTCTGCGAAGGCTCTGCGAGCCACTGGTGTGATATAGCAGCGTTTCAAAGATGAAAGGGAGAAAAGTAGCTCTGTTAAGGGCTCTGTGGACAGGCCAGGAGTGTGAAGGAGAAAGTGTAAATTGACTGTGACCATGGTTATTTTTATTGGTGTGGTTCTCAGGTATTATTTTTTTTTTATTATTTTAAATCACCTCATAATCATTTTCTGGTTTGGTTGGTGTCTGGTTCTGTAAAAAATCCTGCTGGTTTGCCTGACCTTTGAACAGCTGGAGGTAATTTCTGCTGGGACTTTTTTTTTCAAAGTACTCCTGGTGAGCCTCCTGCTTCAACAGAGAGACTGATTTGGAGAATTGTTGGGTCCCACCCTTGCCTGCTTTTCTTCTTTGTGGAGTTTGGATGTTTTGCAGAAATTTTGGTCTTTAGCTGGACTATACTGAGATGGTGCATGTGTCCAGCAAGATCTACTGCATGAATCAGAATGGTTTGGGTTTTGGAGGGACCTAAAACATCCTCTCATTCCACCCCTTGCCATGGGCAGGGACACCTTCCACTATTCCAGGTTGCTCCCCAAGCCCTGTCCAGCCTGGCCTTGGACACTCCCCATGTTCATTTACCAACACTATCTGCTTTTACTTGTGTGGCTGCATTTCTGTGTTGCTCCAACTGTCTTAAATCAGTTTTAAGGTTTTAACATTGCCACTTGAGAGTTCTCCAGTAACAATCTTTTTCTAACCTCATGAGGTGCAACTCCCAGGCTTGATTCCAGCCCTCAGTGAAATCCATCTCTGGGATACTCATCCTCCTTGGGTCCTTTCCAAGATGTTGATTTACAGGTGTATTCCAAAGGACTGGTTCATTATTTGGATCTTAACATTTCCACCAACCATGCCAAGCTTTCCCTTCAATCACTTCTCTGGAGATCCAAGAATAATCTCTTGGATGTTTTTAGGTGAGGAAGATTTGGGTCAGAGCTGCCAAAATTGAGAATACCAATGGACGTTTTAAGTTTTTTAAACATAAAATATTTTTATGATTTTAAAAGGTTTTAAAGCTAAAAACTTTGAAAATTGTTCACTTTTGTTTCTTGAAGCATCTCAGAGTAGAGAATTTCCTGGACTCCTGGAATGGAAAATATATCTGTAGGCTCTTATTTGTTGTTTTACCCTCAACAGGTGTCCTTGCCCTGAGAGAAGTTCCTCAGAAAAGCTCCTAAAGCAAAGGTCCTTTCTCATTTCCAGGGCACAGCGTGGGTGCTGGTGCTCCAAATCCAGGGGTGGAAGGAACAGCCTTGGACCAAACCCCTTGGCAGTCTCTGCAGGCACCAGAGGACATCTATGACGACATTGAGGAGTTGCAGGACAGACTGTGAGTGTGGACCTGGGCTCTTGCAGTGCCTGTGACTATGAAATGTCACTTAAAATCTCTGCTGCAGCAAACTCCTGTGTCACACTTGTGTCTTTCAGCAGCCACGGCTCAGATGCCTCAAGTTCCTTCACTTCAGACAGCAGTAAGTGGGGAAGCTCAAACAGGAGCTGCTTTTAATTTGGGCTGGTCCCTGGGAGATGCTGGGAATGGTTTCATTTCACTCCCAGCATCCACAGTGTCTCCTTCTGGCCGGGTTGCTCTGAATTCCCATTAAAACCAGTGGGGAGTAGTGTACATGTCTAGCATGGAATTCATTTGAGCAGCCCTGAAACCTCTGTAAGAGTAAAATGTAAAAGGTCTGGGTGCAATTTGTCCAGCAAACCTCACCTTATTGCTACTGAACGGGGCTTGTCTTAATGGCATGCCTGGGTTTTAAGTTTCAGGAAACAGCTACGAGGAAACATATGAAGATGTTGAGATTGGGGGTGATAATCCAGCAAAACCAGAGTAAGTTGCAATTTCTTAGCCTGTATTTTGAAATCCTGTCCATACAGCCTTGATCTCACATGCCAGGTACTGGCTGGGAGCCTTTCTTTTCCCCCCTGACTCAACTGCAGAAAAGTTGTCGTGTGGGTGGGTTTCTTCCCTTCCTCCTCCCTCTTCCCCCTTTGGCTGACACTTAGGGAGCAAAAAGTCGTTACCAGAATTAAATCCCGAAGCAGTGAGGGAGATTTTTTTTTTTTTTTTTTTTTTTCCTTTAACACCCTC
>VZTE01006591.1:1307866-1366331 GCA_013397775.1 Eulacestoma nigropectus
CCTTTAACACCCTCCATCCTTTGGAAGTACTGCCCTCCCAGACCTCTTCCTGCATCAAACACCCAGGACAGTCTCACTTGCCTTCTCTTGATTAAAAGTGCTGCTCAGCTGTAGCTGAGAACTGGCACCTTGTTTGTGTGTGCCAAAAGAGGTGATGCTCAAGGGACAAACTGTCCCCATCAAACGGGACAAAGTGCTCACATTTGAGATCACAGAAGGCTGGAAAAGAACCTGATGTGCTGTAACTAACTTGCAACCTGCTCTTTTTTATACAGCCTCTCAAGGTATTTTACTTCCACAGGGTGTGTTATAAAACCAATGAGTTTTGCAGCCTCGGGTTTCTATGTTGCCTGAGCTTCCCAAATGGATTAAGAGGTGAAATGTGAAGTTTAGTTGTGTTTTGTGTGGTTCCCCACCCTCAGGCAGTAAAAAGTTGCCTTTGTAAGGAGCAGAGACAGCCCTTGGGAAAGGCGTATGTGGCACACAATTGCTTGGACTGCATCTGGTGGCTCTCTCCTGAGGAGCAGTGGGGGAGGAATAATAAGGTGTTGCTGTACATCTGCTTTTCCCTTACGGATGGGAGGCTTGCACTGGCCTGCATCTGGATCCCAGTCCAGCTTCCCTGTGGATGTAGAGCCTGTGTGTGTCAGACAGGGAGGAAAAAGCAGAAAGCTGAAATGCTGGAGGTGGCAGGATGGTTACTAAAAGAAGGAAGTGTCATTTCTCTGCAAATAGTCCGTGGGGTTTGTGTGATGGGGGTGCACCAGCTTTTCCAACCCAGAGAGAAGTGTGTTCCCAGATGGATCATGCACATCCCCACCCCCTGGGAAGCACATCCGTGCCTCTTCTTTGCCCCTCTGCACATGGGTGCAGACCAGTGGCAGAAATTAAACTCTCCTGCTCATTCACAGAGCAGCAGTGCATCCTGCTGGGGCTGCAAAGGGATTTGAAGACCATTTGGGACCAAATTCACAGGTTTCAGAGGTCAGGGTCTTAATCCCCAAACCAGCCTGTCTGTGATCCTTCTATTGATCCCATGTGCAGGATTAAGTGTGCTCATACACACAAAGGGTTTTTAATAGTCCTTGTGCAGGGGTAACGACCCCCAGGGGAGGATCTGGGTTGCTTGCAGACACTTCACTAGAAAATTGCTGTGTAGATTTGCAAGCCTTTGCAAACTTCAGGGAGAAGTGTGTGCCATGGACCGTCCTCCTCGAGGACACACACAACAGGAATTTGGGATGGAGGGTGGCTCAGAAGGTGCCCCTGATATCTCCTTTAATGGCCACTGCAGTGCTTCTGGGTGATGCTGCCCTTTCCTCAGGAATTTTTACTCCAAATAAACTTGGATCACCCTCTAGTTGTTGGGTCAGAGGAGAACAACTTCAATTAACACAGAAAAGTTTGAAGCTAAGCAAAGATTTGAGCTTGGACTTAATTATTAAGCACCTTTTGCTGTGCTGGTGCTTATCCCAGCAAGTCTGTCATCCATATGATGGTGTTAAGGCAAGGCCTAAAGTCTTCTGAGCTGAGGTCCAGGGTCTGCTGATCTTCCTTTCCCTGCCTCAGGGTCTTTGGGGCTGCTTCTGCACTTCGTGTCTCTTTTAATTTAAAACCTGTTTCTCTTTTGGACAGAACAGAAAAACAGAAGAGATTTGGAAACCTGTTTAGGATAGAAAAGTTGAAGCTGAACAATTTCAGGCTCAAGGACAACCTAAGGTAAGCAAATGCTGATGGTCTCACCCCTTCCCCCTTCAAACCTGAGCATTCTTCCTGGCAATAATTAGAGAGCAGGAGGTCTAGGAGTACAGAATACAGCTTTTTGGGGGGAAACTTAGGCCAAAAGTGCTTCTATCGACTCACTAGGAGCTGCTATGGCAGATGTGGCCAGTGGTCCATCTGTGCAGCTTCTCCAGAGTCTCTGGCATCAGGAATCTACAGAAGCTGGTCCTACAGCAGTTTCCAGGCTTTCATAGATTTTTCTGCTGCCTCTGGTACCTTTCTGATGCCTCAGCATGACACGAGGTGCCCAAGGGAATGTAGAAAGGTGGTATCTGCTGCCTTGACCTGTGAGCCAGGATTAGGGACAGCCTTGCTGATGTGGCACTTGAGGGTTGAGGGGTTTTATTCCAAATCCCATTCAGAGCCAAGCTGGCAGCAGCATCTGCTGAAGAAGTTTGCCAGTGAGTCTTTATTCTAACAGGGTAGAGAATAACTTCCTACAGTGCCTTTTTGGGTACTCTGGTATTGAAAACCTTGGGTAAGTTTCCAGGAAAATTGCCTTTTCCTCAAGTGTGCAGAACCTGCAGAACCCATCCTCCACTGCTGCCAGCGAGTGCCTCAGCCTGTGCAGGGTGCCTGAACTCCAGGAAAACGCTGCCTTTTCTTAATTCTTTGGAAATTCCAGGTTAAGCATTTCCTCTTCTATGTTAGGGAGATTTGTTTTCCTTACAAACCTCTTCACATGAGATAGTCTGCTGTATCAGTGGCTCCTTCAAATATAAATATCATTATAGGGAAGGACCCACCAGGTTTTGTGCCATTCTCCTGTCTCAAAGAACCCTTAAAGCTCCTGAAATCATCTTGGATATCTACAGACATTGTCACATTTAAATTCCAGGACAACCCCTGACACTGGCAGACTTACAGGAAGGAATTACCACTGACTGAAAATGCCAACTGCCCTGCAACCCTCTTGCTGTTGGGAAGGGCAGCAGGAGTTTGGACTGTTCTTTGTATGCAATGTAGATATTTTCTGCTTGATGAACACTCTTGCTTCTGTCAGGATGGAAATGCTCATTTAGCAAGGGATATCATTTTGGCAAATGCTGTTGGTACCATGGAGCCCATGCACCTCGAGCTGTCTCCATCACTGACAGCCTGTTGGGGCTCGTGGCTTTCTGGGCAATGCTGATGTGCAGATTTGTTTCTAAAAGCCTTTTTTCTGTCCACAGATTGGTTTCGATTTCAGTACCCAATTTAGGTAAGGAACATAGCTGTACCTGACTGGGGGATTTGTGTGTGTTTGAAGAAGCAAATGTTTTGTGGAATCAGCTTGGTGCATCCTGCCATTCTGGAAATCATGTGATGTTGCAGAAGTAGCTTTGAAGACTTGATAGAGACTTGTGCTTCACTCAAGCATGGGGGTTTTGCTCATTTTTTGGGTGGTTTTGCTTTAAAGAAGAGCATTCCTCCTGCAGATCTGGATATATTCAGGAAGGTAACGTGTGAAGCAGTCCATGCTGAACCGCTGCTCCCAGGCTGGGGGTGATGTGTGAGCCCATGGCACTGCAGCAGCTCTCTGTAAACTCTTTATTCCTGCCCGCTGGAGGGTCAGGTTCATCCTTTACATAAATGGGGTGGATACAACCTCAACCTTGAGGATGTGCTGGAGTGAACATGCCCATGTCCTTGGGTTGGGAGCCCTGCCTGGGCTGGCTGCAGTGCAAAGCTGGGGCTTTGCTGCTGCTCCTGCTCCCTCCGTGGAACTGGATGGCCAAACCCCTGCAGAAAACTGCCCATACACCCAACCAAGCACCATTCCTTGTGCTGGACCTTTGCTGGCTGTTGGGAGCCCGGAGGCTCCTTTTGCGTTTCCTCGTCCCCTTTGGGTCAAGTGATGAGAGCAGCCCAAATTTTCCTCTGCAATACATTATTGGGAGTACCAGGCTCAAAATGACATCTCCTAATCATTTTCTTTCCCACATTTTGATTGACAGCAGCTGTCTCCCAGGAGGACAACGTGTATGACAATGTCGAGGTGGGGCAGAGAGAGACCAGGTGAGGAGGGTGCCCTGTCCTGGGGTTGTCCTCAGCCCAAGGAGATTTTCCTCTTGGCACAAACCTGTTCCTGGTACTGTAGCCCACTGAGGGTCATAAGCTGGTTGGGATTCAGTCCTCTGGAGACAGTCCGGGTGCCCTCCCTGTGTGTGTTTAATTTGGCAGGATGTTCCCTCGCTGTTACCCAGTTAGTGCCAGAGACGTGAAAAGGAGGGAGCAGCTCCCTCAAACACATGAAAAATCCGATCTTTTTCCTAAGGAAGGAAAACTCTGTCTCCCAGACCCGATTATCAGCCCCGTCCTGGCAGGCTCCTTGTCAGAAAAATTACTTTTAATAGGAACAGCATGTCCTGGTGCCTTGCTGCCAGATGATTGCGGTGGCTGCGCGTGCTGGCGTAAATCACAGCAAGTGTTTGCATTTCAGTGCAGGGAGTGGGGGAGACGGAGAAAAATCACGGCTCTGTAGGTACATGGGTCTGGGGAGGGGACACGATCTGCAGGGAAAAACCTGAATTCCTATGTGTCTGTTCCTCCCAGAGGGAAGGGTGAGAAGTACAAAGTCCGGATGCCAAAACTTCGGATGGTGAGAGAGTACAAGGACAAAAGGAAAAGCATCGACGATGTGGAAAGGTCTTGATTTCCATTCTGTGTTCCCATTTTGTCTGACTCTGTACAGGTCTCTTGAGTGCTTTCAGGAGTGGGATGTCCCCTATTGCACAGACATTTTGTGTTGGCTGCTGGTCCAGGGTCCTTTCCCTTTGAAGCCGGATTTCAGGAATCTTTGCAGAAAATATCTCAAGGGTGAAACAAACTCTTGGATCTGAACTGAGAGCAAGGAGCAACTGAGCTGAGAGAAAAAGCTGTTACTTGCTGTATATTTGGCTCCTTTTTGCTATTTTAGTAGGTTTAGATTAGATTTTAGGGAGGAATTTCTCCCTGTGAGGGTGGTGAGGCCCTGGCACAGCTGTGGCTGCCCCATCCCTGGAAGTGTCCAAGGCCAGGTTGGATGGGGTTTGGAGCACCCTGGGGTAGTGGAAGGTGTCCCTGCCCGTGGCAGGGGGTGAAACCATTCTATGATCCTAAGATTCTATGATTTTGGCAAGAACCCTGTATTTTAAAGTATTGATTATTTGGGCCGATTCCATTGACTCTTGCTGGGCCATTTGTGCATAAAAGCAAATTAAAAAAAAATTTTTTTTTTGTTACCAGCAATGCAAAAATGGCCGTGGAAGTGGGAGATTTCCTTTCCCTTTTATATCACAAAAACGTGCATCACAACGACCTTTTTCATGACCCAGTACCTGAGACTTCAAACAAATATAAAACAGAGACCCATTTTTCAGGTTCTCACCACAGAGTTCCTGCATGGGGCTGCTCAAACACCACTGGCTGTGCTGTGCAAAGTCACAGGCATAACTTAACAGACCATCAGGGAGTCCATGCAATTCCATCCCTTCCCTGGAGATCACAGGTCCTGCAGGCTGAGACTGCCAAGGAGGAATCTCTTCACAGCTTCAAAGTCCCTAATTTCAGCTCGTTCCCCTTCCTCTTTAATTTTAAGTGCATCAAAATGAGCCAAGGATGAATAATTTATTTCACATGGGTGGGTTTTTTTTTTTTGTTTGGTGTTTGTATCTTGTCTTAGTTTTAAAATGAATGCTGCAGCTGTAATTTCATGTACCAGGAAGAGTAGCATCCCCATATGCAGGGAATGCCCCATTCTCTTTAAGTAGGTTTTAAGAACTTGTTTTCCACTTTGCAGTGCCATATAAATGTCTGCTTGGGGGACTTTCTCCTCCACGTGCTAAAAAACCCAAAGAAAATCTGGAGAGCTGTGTCAAACCCCACTTCCATAAATGACTCAGGATGAGAGTTATCTGGGGACCCTTTATTTCTGAATTTAAATAAAACCAGAAGGAGACAAACTGCTGGAGGAAAAGCGAATTGTTGACTTCCATAAAAACGGGGCTGATTTGAAACACTCAGTAGAGAGTTTATTTGTTCCCATGCTGTTTACAGACCAAAAAATTCCAAATATCCCAAATGGAGATGCAAAATGGCTCAAGTTGTGCCTCACTAACAAATCTGAGTTGTCTATTCACCCTTTTTTGAGAAATAGGGATGTGAATAGGGGTGTGCTTTGCTATTCCAAGGGTTCCTTGCAGCCAAGGCTGGAACTGTGCTCTGGGTTGCAACTCCAGATGTGCCAGGGGTTGTTTAAATGGAGCTCAGAAGTGCTCAGTGCGTGTGTGTTTATCTCTTACTGCAGAAATATCTTCAAATTCAAGAAGAGCAGTGAAGAAAAGAGCAAGAAGATGGAGAAAGAAGAGAAGTTCTTTAGAGAGACATTTATGGTGCGTGTCTTTCTAGCTGTGTCAGGGGAGGAAAGCAGCTCTGGGGCTTGTTCAAGAGACACGTGGTGCAATGTTGTTGGTCCTCAGTAATGCTGGGAAAGTTGTCCCACTGACCTGCTGCCTTCTCCCCTAATCTGGGATTTCCAGAGGAGGAAAGCAGCGCCGTGGTTCGCTTAAAAGACACTTGGTGGAACGTTCTTCGTCCTCAGCTATGCTGGGAAAGTTGTCCCCTGACCTGTTGCCTTCTCCCTTAATTTGGGATCTTCATCAGAGATGTTGCAGGGGTTTTTCTCCCTCCTCCTCCCCAGAGCCTCACAACCCATCCCGAAATCTCTCCCTGCCTCCCTCCCCACTGCCCTTACAGAGATTGCACACAAATACAGAATAATTACTGGTCCCTTCCTGTCCTGCAGTACGATAAGGAGATCCGTGTCCTCACCAGGGCCACTGCCGAGTGCTCGGTGCCCAGCCAGAGGCGCGTTGACCTCCCGGTCACAGCTGGGGAGCAGCTGGACGTGATCGATGCCGTGCAGGGCCACGCCGTGATCTGCCGCAACTCCCAGGGCAGATGTGAGTCTGCAGCCCAGCTCTGGGGGGGCAAATCACCTCCCAAACCCCACAGCACGTCCTTCGTGCTCAGCCACTCTGACGGCGTTTGCTCAGTTTTAACTAATTCCCTTCCTTTTTCCTCTCCCCTCAGATGGCTACGTTCTAGTGGAGCACTTGAACTTCAGGTAAACTCAGATTTTTTTTTTTTTTTTATTTATTATGATGCACGTTTTCCTCTCTTTCCTGTGTGGAGATAGCAGGAGAAACGTACTTAAAACTTCTGAAGGCAGGGGGAGTTAATGTAAACAGCCAGTATTAAATACTAAATAAGTATTTCCAGTTTTGCTCTGCCGCTGTACAAGTTTCCAGTCCAACTGCAGCTAAAAAAAGCCCCGTCCAGTCATGACTTGTGTAAATTGGAGGTTCCTGACTTGCCTTCAGATATGCCATATTAATTCCCATCTGCTGCAAACATGGGCCACTCGGTGTGCCTTGCCTTGCCAAAACACACCCTGAAACTCCCTGCTGCAGCGTTTCCTTGCATGCTCATGCATAATTCATACAAACGAGCCTCCTCTTACCCAGGTGGCCCTTGCTGGGAAAATTTCCTTCTTTTTTTTTTCTTTGAGACAGCCAGTACTGACTGCGCTGAGAGCTGCTCTCCCCTGGAGCATCCCTGAAGGTCTCTTTTGTGCTTCCTGCATCCGTGACAGCCCACGTTGGTCAGCTGTGGAGTGATGATGGGAATGTAAATAAAGCTGGGGTTTTTTACATCGTTTAATGTGCAAGAGATGTTTCCTTCTCTTTTTCTCCCCAGCCATGTAGAGCATGTGTTCACTGATTATTAGTTATTTTCAGTATCTCTCACTTTTTGGAGTACCCCGTTGGTCAGCTCTGAAATAGCCATTACATTTCTGCAGTTGCATGAGGAAACAAAATAGTGCAGTTTAGTTGCTCCATCTCATTGCTGTCAGAATGGCAAGTTTCCCCCAAAAATTTGCTCTTTAAAAAAACAGACCATATAAATTTGAACTGGTTTTGGTCTTAAAAAGTATTGGGGGAAGTAGTATGTATCACCACTCTTGCTGTGTTAAATATATGAAACAGTGGAAAAGTTGACTCATTTCTCTGAAAAAAAAAAAAAAGAAAAGAAAAAAGAGCAAATAAAGCATTCAGTCAAAATTTGCTTTATTTTTGTAAGCTAACTCAGGCATCCCACATATGTAAAGGCTGACTCCTGGCTCCCAGGGACTCGCAGCTACAGGGAGCTACCCAACAGTTGCCCCTGTGTTCAGGCTGTTCTTCCTCCACTGTGGGCCTGGAGGATGATTACTTATTCTAAGAAAAATGCTCCTAAATGTAGGAAGAGAAATATAAATTGCTAATGGCTTCTCTTCCCTGTGTTCTGTAGATACCTTTCCAAAAGCAAAACAAAATGTGGATAAAGTTTTTACATGGCTTTGAAAGAAAAAAAACCTTAAATCTGACCGTACTATACAGTTTTTACCCCTTCCTGGCACATTTTAAGAGCCCATATCAGTTTTCTCATAAATATCCTAAAAATGTAAGATGTTTTAATTAGAAATTATTAAATGTTCCAGGCTTAAGAAAAATAAAAGCGCTGTTTGCCACAGGGCTATTTCAAAGCCGGCATAGGAGACATCAGTGAAAAAAAACCAGAGCAAATATTTAACATTTACTTTTAAGTCTATACAGGCATTCTTATTTATTTTACCATGTGGTCACTATTAAGTGCATTGGCCTGCATCCATCCTTGCAGCAAAAAAAAATAAATAAAGCACTCCCCTGTAAGCATGCGCAGCTCTGCAGCCCTGCCAGCCCAAATATTTGGATTTTTCTGGTGGAGATGGAGAGTTGGGGGAGCTGGCGTGCATGTTTGGCTTTGGCACAGGCTGGGCCGTGCTCTGTGCCCTTCACTTCCATCCCTCTCCACGTTTTTGTTTTTTTTTTTTCCCATGGTGATGTTTAGGATTAGTACCTTGAAGAAAACACCCCCTTCCTCCACTCCTTCCTCATCCTCCTCCCCAGCCAGCGCTCGTTCACAAGTCATGAAGTCTGTTCATCATCCCCTGTGTAAGCACTACGGGCAAATCCTGTATTAGCCACATGTGTAAGCTCTTTTTTGCCTCCCAAGGAAGTTATTTAACAAGTTTTTCTCATTTTAAACAAAGGTTTTTTTAGGAATCTCCCCCTCTATCCTGTGACAGATGTGATCCGGCCCCGATCCCTTGTGGGGTTGTGCCCCAAATCCCTGGGAAACTCAAACTTCTGCACTGCCAGTGGCAGCTGATTTAATGCAAGGATGCCTTGCAATACCCTTAGAAATATTTTTTTTTCCTCATGGACACATTCCAATGCATGCACAGAAGGAAAGAGCTTGCTGTGGGCTGACTCCAGACAATACAAAAATGCTTTAGATACAGCGACTTCGATTTCCTCAATTAAACCACAGGTTGGCTATATTTAGGTCAAGAGATTGGTCAGGAAATTAAACTCATCCTTTTTTTTTTTTTTTTTTTTTTTTTTTTTTTTTTTTTTTTCTTTTACAGTCTCATTGGTACATCCTAACCACATCAAAACTTAAAATAATTCTCATCTGAGTGTTAAGCCCTGTTCCTCCACGTTTCCCCTCAAAGGGGAAATAATCATGATGACAGTTCTGAGGTGATGAGTCTGAGGGAGAACTGAAATTGTGTAAAAAGGGGATAGGATAGGGACAAATGTGGAGCACTCCCTGCAGCTGTGTGCTTTAACTGGATTTACATCCTCCTGCATCACAGGCACAGAGGAAACAGGTCCCCAGTTTTGTCCCCAACACTTTTTCTGCAGTGAAAGGTTATTTTTGCACGACGTCTTTAAAATGCTTCTCTCTCTTTACTCCTTGGTGTAAGGAGTCAAGATCTGAGTCAGCACATGTAAATACATGGGCCTGGCTCCTGGCATGGATTTTGGGTTGGGGGAAGCTGTTTGAATTATTCATGTAGAAATTTTAACTCCCCTCCCTACCCCTTTGTACCCCACCAAGCCCTGAGGGCATCCGTGGTCCCACAGGTGGGAGGTGCAAGGATCTCCAGAGGGAAATTCCACCGGCCAACCCCAGCCTGCAGAAAAGGGACTGTGCAATAAGGAAATTCGAAGGATTTGTTGCTTTTATCTCTTTTCATCTCTGAGTTTATTAAAGTGCAAATGTCAACCATGGAGACAGCTATCACATGCAGTGCAGTACACCGAGAAACACTTTCCACACCATAAATGGAAGGAAAAAGGCTTCGTTGTGATTATCTAATGCACAAAGGACAAAACTGAACCAGGGCTCTGCGCCCTTCCATAACAGAAAGTACTAAAGCCATGAATTGGAAAACAAAACTCTCTCCAGGCCCTCAGTTGACAAAATAGAAAATACCACAAGGATGGAGTGTTTATAGAGCTCACGGTTTTGGTTTTTCTCCTGAGCTTCATGTTATTGGATATGTTTGAAGGGATGCTTCTACTCAGATCTTTTTAAAGTTCAGTATATTTTTTAAAAAAAATCCTAAATACATAATATTATAAATCATAAATACTCCTTGGAGTATGAATTTTAAAATTGCAGTGGACAAGTCCAGTTCACCTCTCTCACAGAGCTGAGGTTTGTCTGCCCAAAGGTGCTGGGCCACGGACACCACAGACATCCTGGGATTCAGTTTTGCTTTGTGCTCTAAAAGAAAAAAAAAAAAAACAAAACAAATGCATTGAGGTACAAACCACGTGAGTATAACATGATACAGAACACATGAACATGCTTTCAGCAACAAGAATAAATAGTACCATGGCTACAGGATCTACTTCACAGCTTTGTGAGATGAGGATAAATAAACTATTTCCAAACTTGAAAAAAAAAAAATAACCAGAGATGAGTCTTAAAAATAAACTTTGATTTTTAAATTAAGGCAGCTTCAGCAGGAACTTCAAGGCTTTTGTTGAAAACAGACTTGTAACACCAAAAGTGTACTCGTGCTTGCAGGTAAAGCTCTCATTCACAGTCCAGTTCTCCTAATTTTGATGATTGAAATGGGCAAAGATCTGTGCATCGAATAGCAGGTGAGCTCTCTGCAAAAGTCAGCGTTCCATCAGTAGGTGTCATGTGGGAACTCTGAAACCCAGCTCCTCTCTCGGGCATGGGAGTGAGGTACCTCTGGCTGAATCGTTAACTCCACGGCCGGGGAGGCAGACTGGGAGCTCAGAATTACAAGAAGCTGTTGCATTTTTTTAATAAGTGAATGATGGAAAAGGGATACGTAAGGGGAGGGCTAAGGAAGCCAAAGGAAAGCACTAAATGAGAAGCCCATACCAAAGTAAGACCTTAAGAAAGGTGACTCTAGTAAGGTACATCGTATACCTGGAACAGAACCACATCCTAAAACTTTCCAGGAAAGAAACAGCAGGAGCTCGAGCGGGGGTTGGTTTGGCTCATCCAGATGTGCAATTCTTCTTCCCCCTCTCCTCTCAGCTAATAAAAGGGTGAAGCCAAATAATTGCACAACAAACGGTACTTCAAGTATTTAGAAACATGGCCTGCATGTCTCAGCGGGGGGATTCTGCATGAGCTGGGGAAATTGTGCACCTCGTGAAACAGAGCTGCCACTTCCAGCAGTCCCGACGCGCAGCGAAGGCACGAGTTCATGTCCTGCACACAGGCCCCTCTTCCTCCTACAGGGCTGCACGCTGACAGTAAAGAGCAGTGAAATGAAAAGGAGTAGACAGAAGGGTTATTTTGTTCAAACCTCATCTATTCCAACACGAGTGCCACTGTAATCACACACAAAAACGTACACACAACACACACTAACCAGCTGGTTCACGTTTTTACAACACTGCCCGTGTACTCCCCTGTGCTTGTACACACCTTGTGAAATGCTAAACTGGACACACGGCTGAAGATGCGTTTCTGACCTGTTAAAGGGAAAAAAAATACCCTGCTGCCTTCACCTGCTCAGCTCCAGCTCCTGAAAATAAACCTGCCCCAAACCCCATCGGCACCAGGGCTTTGGCTGGGGGGGTGGAAGGGCAGAATTCTCACAGCTCTTGATGCCACTTCTCCTGCCATCCCTGGCCAAGGCCGTGCTGAGCCTGATGGGGTCAGCTAAGCTACTCATGGGCTTTACCTAAAAGAGGGTGTAAAAATAGCATCCCCTTTGTCCAGGTCCTCTCAGAGGCTGGGATTAGAGTGTGGTGGCAGTGTCCAGGGCACACACCTGCCCTGCTGGAAGAATAAAGCTGAGAGGCCAACGGCAGGGGTGCCACCTACATTTTATACATATGCATGTGTGCATATAGAATATTTACATAGATATAGATTCCAACGAGAACAGCACAAGGTATTTCTGAATGAACTCATCCAGGAGCTGGAGTCACTGTTGGAGCCTATCTGAACTCTTTATCCTTTGCATTTTTTGTTTCTCCCTCTCAGGCTGAAGCAAAGTTTGGGTGAGTTTGTGGCTTGCAAAGCACAGCTGTCCAGTGGCTTCTGAAGAATTGCACTTGGAGTAATTCAAGTTTCTGTAGTTCAAATATTGTCTACCCTGCTTTTCCCGACGCTTGTGCATGTACCAGCGTAACTCAAAAAGAGCTGGCCACAGTGTAACAGTGTGAAAGTCAAACTCTTCCTCTGGTAACGGGAGGTCAGCAGCTCCTTCGCAGCTGGGAAACAGAACACAGCTTATTTGAAGGTAAAGTAAGTAATAAAAAGAAGTGAAAGTCCTCAGAGTATTTCAAAGTGCAGCACGGATTTGGGTAAGGCTGTGATGGGCCGTTCCGCCCGCTGTGGTCACTGAGGAGGTGCTTCCACCAGTCCTGCTCCCTCCACTGCCTCTGCTGACCCTGAGCAGGGAAGCTGCTTCATCTCTTTGTGCCTGTCCATATGGAAAGCTGAGTAACTCTGACTGCCTTCCAGGCAGGACTGGTTTTGCAGATCCACACAGCAGCTAACGTTTGCACGGGCCTGAGAAGGTGCCAAGTGCCACAAGGGACTTATTCTACAGCCTAGAAATCCCACCCGCCTCCAGGAAGCAAATATTTCCTCCCAAGGGCATTTGCTGCTGCTTAATACTATTAGTTCTGCTGGGCAGGAAATCCCAGAGGACAAGAGTCAATTTAAAAAAAGACATCAGTACATCTACCTGCTCCTGAGCCCCAGACTGTAACACACCAGCCCCTTATCAAGGGGGCTACTGGTGCTTCCAGGATTTGGCAAGATGCTCAGCTGGGAGTGAAGATTTGAAAAGCCTTTAACATTTCAAATACATCTCACTCGTTGCTGTTTCCTGGATGGGAATTAATGCCTGTCCCTACAGCTGCTCCTGCTCCTTTCCAAAGGGGTTTATCTCCACCACCCAAAACCATTCAGGGCTCTTTGCTCGTGTCTCAGCCTTGATCCAAAAGCTGCTGAAGGGCTGGGTGCTGCTCAGCTTTGACTCTGGGGTGGGGTTTGGGTTTTTTTTTTTGCATGCAGGAGTTTGGATTCTCCATCCAAACAGCACTGGGGACACAAATCACCCGGCAGCCACCAGGCACAGCACCAAAGCCATCCTCCACCCCAGAGTATTTATTTAATAATCGTAATATAATAAAAGGCTCGTTACAAAACCTAGGAGCACTAGAAATATTTCCAGTATTTCTTTTAAAAACAGAGCTGTTCTGCTGTGGGTTTACAGTCCAACCACTGCTGTTTTGGATTTAGTGTTCAAGAGCTTAACAGCAAAACTGATTGTTTCTTTTTTCTTTTTTTTTCTTTTTTTTTTTGGAAGCTTTCTACTTTGTGCGGCTTCTGGAAAAATTTGAGCTGTAAAGTCACGTTAGTGAGGATCCAAGCACAATCTGTAACAAAAGTAAGGCAATTTTGTGGTTCTTTTTTAATAAAAGGGACTTCAAGCTGAAAAGGTCCATTTAACTGCCAGTAGATGGCAAAAATATCCCGTGTTTGTCTTGATTACCTTAAATGATTAGTAAAAAAGGCTTAATGTGTTGTTCTCTTCCTTGCTTCTCATAGAAACTTGCAGAAAGTATAAATTAAAGTGCAACTGTACAAAAAAAAAACCTAGGAAAAAACCTCAAGGGGTCATAAGAAGCTATCAAAAAGACAGATTAAATTTTTTTTCAAGTTGAATGACTGCATACCTGGGACCAGCAAAAGTTCTTTGCTTTGTTTCTTAAAACAGAACACAAAGAAAAGAAAAGAAAAGAAAACAAAACAAAACCCCCCACCCAGGATTTTTTTGGCAAAGCTTTCATAAAGCATTTGTTCCTTGATTAGACTATTACTTCTTAATCAAGTAAATGGAATTAAATACCATGTCAAAGCCAAGCAGATGCCAACGCTGCCCATTAGATTAATCCTGTGTAATAAAAAATAATAACTCTTTTAAAAACAAAGAAGTCACACATGCACTAGGGTTTACCCTCGGGTAACAAGAATTTAACCTTAAAAATCCCCGCAGTTCGTCTTAAAAAATAAAATCCCATCCTTCAGAGAGCCAGTAGCAAAGGAACAGCAAAATTCCGGGTTGGGCTATCCCTGCCTGGTCGGCGGAGCGGCGAAGGTCACAGCCCAGTGGGCAGCAGCAGGACGGGAGAGCCCCTGGGCACGGGAAGCGAGTCTCCAGCAGCAGGAGAGGCAGATTTGGCAGAGGCTCGAGGGAGGTGACAACAGGCAGAGCCTCCCACGGGAAAGGTGAGAGGCGAGCGCTCCGGAGCTGCGCGGTGCCGGCGGCTCCTGCCCACCAGGGATGATCCCAACCCTCAGGTGCAGCGCTGGGTTTTCAGGCGGGCGATCCGGATCCTGTCCTCTGCTCACCTGAACCCCGCTGGGATTCAGCCCCCGGAGCCCGTGGTGAGGCAGGGGAGGGGGAGCAGGTTGGAGGGAGGTGGCGATCAAAGGCTGGACAAAAGGCAATCTGCCTTCAGCTCCGAACGTGGCGAGCAGGTCAGTGCTGTCCGGAGCTCTCCGGGGGAAATAAAGCACCTTGGGGACACTCCTCTGCAAAGACTGGGCACGGGGAGGCCTCCCCACGGCAGGTTTGCAACAGGACCTTTGCACATCCCACCTTTCCTCCCTATTTTCAGCAGAGGGAAAAAGAGAGGGGAGGGAGGTCATATTGCACTAGTGCAGAAGCATCTAAGCAGCTGCTGCTTTGGGGAGAAGAGTGTTGGAGAGGCCGGAACCTGGGTGTGAACACTGCAGAGCTGCTTCATCACCCTCCACTCCATCTCACGGAGCTCCTGGCCAAAACCTTCCACCTGGATCAGCCCATCCTGCCCCTGCTCTGCACAGCAATGGGGAGACATCAACCTCCCTGCAGGAAGCTTGGCTATGCCTCCTTTAACTCAGGATGAACCAGGGGGAGGCGTTTTCCAAAAACTCAGTGATACGTTTGTTACTTTACAGCCTTGACATTTCCCATGGGGTTCACTAGGTAACAAAAAAGGGGCATTGGATACGTTTCACCAGGCACATGGAGAGAAACCAAGTTAATTTCCTCATCGCCTTGTCAGAGGAGAGGATGTTTTGGGTCTGGACTCAGCTCTGTGCCACGGGCTGTGGGGTGGTGAGGGGAGGAGGAGGAAGAACAACGAAGCAAAAGAAACAAGGGGCGGACGAGCCGGCGCAGATCCTCACAGTGCGCAGCGGGGCCGGTGCCATCAGCGGGCCAGGGCCATGATGAGGCTGGCACACATCTCAAAGAAGTCCATGGTGTGGCTGCCCAGGCGCGGGGGCACCGAGGGGATGCTGCCCACGAAGGAGCCGCTCAGGGAGCCCATCAGCGACTGGCACTCGGTGGCCGCGGCCGCGTCGATGCTCAGGCGCGGCCGGTGCAAGCCCGCGGCCGAGCAGGAGCGCTGGGGCGTGGAGGAGCCAGACCTCTGCTCCATCACCTCGTCTTGAAAAGCCAAAAAAAAAAAAAAACAAAAAAACACAAAAAACAAAAGAAAGAAAAGAGAAAAAGCGGGATTAGCTCGGCAGCTGCAACGCAGGTGTGGTAAGGAAACGGGAACAGCCGCGGAGGCGAATGGCTTGAAAGGGCTTTTGCCGACTTGACACAGCTGCATAAGCGCTCCAAAACGCAGAGGACGGTTCTTAAACTTCCAGCCTTGCCCTTCTACGTGTCCTCCATCTCCTACTCACCATCGATGCTTTTGAAGTCCAGCAGATAGCTGCGGTTGTCCACCTGGTAGAGCTGCAGGCTCATCTTCACGTAGTTGCCGGTCACGGGGTTCTTGCGGCGCACCCGCAGGTGGTAGGCATTCACCACCTGCAACGGGAAACCTGCCCTCAGCAGGGAGATTCCAGGCAGCAACAGGAACACTTCTTTCCTTATTTTTTCTAAATATGAGCAAGACATCTTCTGGGAAAGACAGCTTCTCTAAAGGACAATGCCTATAACATTAAGCAAACGGCTTCATTTCCTCCTATCTTTAAATATTCTTCTTAAGGCTCTGATTCACCAGCTGCTGGCAGAGGAAGCTGCAGTGACCCATCTGCCAGGCACAAAACTGATGTTTGCTCCTCCCTCACCAGCAGCCATGGCCACATGAGCCAAAAAGTCCACTCGTGGACCCACATAGAAGGGCAGCGTCCATGAAACCAGGGCCAGCTGGGCAGAGCAACCTCTCCCATCAGCACAGCTAAACCCAGTGTTCGTGGCTCAGCCTCAAGCTGTGCATTTCCCCTCGCTGCTTCCCACCTCACTCCCAATCTGCTGCATCTCATTTACAATGAGATCTTTTCTCTGCGCTCTATTTATGAAGCAACTGCGTGGATGGGAGAGTTATTCTGATGAAGAGTCACATCTGAAGTTATTAGGGTGGGAAAGACTACTGTGAAACCTCCTCGTATGAAATAAGCTCCACTGCCTACACAAAGACGTTGGGCTGAGTTGGTTTGCGAGGCTGTACCAGAAATACAGCAGGTTTGTTCACTCTCTGTAAAACCATGCAGCTAACAAATGTCTGGCTGGCGTGGGCAAATGCACCTGGCCACGGTCCATCTCCTGGCCGGTGCGGGGAAATCGGATTTCTGGAAGCTACTTGGCTTTAAAGATGTAATATCATCAAAAATAAGGAGGAGCCAGGAGGTTCTAAAGAAGCGGCACAGTGCAATTCACACGGTAGAACGCTTGGGACCTGGAGGGAGGAGGGGAGCTCCTCTGGTGATGAAGATCTGGGCTGAAACTTTCCTTACCTGGCTCCCGATGCTCACATGACGCTGCTGCCACCAGTTAGGAGGGCTCACCTCAGGGGCTGCACCAGGATTTAGGGAGTCAGGCACAGCAGCAGAGATCCAGGGCTAACTCAGGGATTTATTATTCCAACTTTGAAAAAGACTGTGACTAAATGTTGCACAGGCCTGGAGAAATACCTGCAGTGAGTACTGTCAACTAAAACGTCTGGGTTTAAATCAAGAAGTTGAGCCCTAAATGGAGGCCATGAGCACTGCAGCACCTCCATCAAGGAAAAGCCACCATATCCATGATAGAAATCCTGCTCTCAAGACCCCCTGCCCTCATCCATGCATCCTTTAGGACAATGCATACTGTGCCATTTCAGCATTTCAGTCCTGACAGGACCAGGCAGAAATAATGAGAGTTCCTCTGCTCAGGAGCACTCGAGATGACCTCGCAAGGAATTAGCCACTAAAATTAGAAATGTGAACAGCTCCTCTTAACCCTGCAGCTAAACGAGGCAGAATCATCTTTCCAGCCAAAGGCTTGGAGCACTCAGAAAGAAACCCCTTATTTCACGCCATAAATAAACACCGCAGACACTGAAGCACAGCTGGCACCTTAATTGAGAGTTTGCATTAACAAGGAGTAGCAGGGATGATGGCGAGGCGGGGGGCATTTATCTGGAAACAGGTGAGGCTGTCACCACACTCACAAACTTCCCTGAGCTTATGGGAAAAAGGATTCTGGAAACCCACGCCGGAGCACCAGCACTCCCTACCTTCCACTCGAAGTCCAGCTGCTTCATAGCCCGGTACACCTCGGCCATAATGTCATAGGGTTTGCTCTGGCTGCGGATCCCCAGGTGCCACTTGGCCTTTTTGACAGTCAGGGGCTTTGGCTTGGTGGTGTTGAGGGCGTCCAGGGGACACCGGGCTTTGGGGCTGTCCGCGACGAGCGGCGGCATCCGCTCGGGGTGCGGCTTCACGCCCGGAGGGATGTGCAGGGCGCTGTCGTCCATGAAGGAGCCGGTGGGGGGGCTGGAGGCCAGGTAGAACTCGCTGGCCTGGTTCATGATGCGGCGGTTGTCGATGACCAGGTGATAGGCCACGGCCAGCTGGTCCTGCGGGTCCCCGCTGTACAGGCTGTTCATCACCTCCGACTCCGTGCACTCGAACTTCTCGCACACCTCCCGCACCGCGTCGTCGTCGATGACCGTGGCGTCGTAGGAAGGGTCCTCCGGGAACAGGTAACTGGGCAGCTCCTCCTTGAACCACTCGTGTTCCCTGGGGAAGGCAGAGGGGAGCGCCGTGAGCTCCGTGCGAGGCAAGGTGGGGAAACCAGGGCCAGCCAAGAATAAACCCCGGCTGACGAACCGGGAGCAAAACCCAGCCCGGCACTGGGACAGCGATGACACTCTGCACACTGGGCTTTGAAACGAGACCTCAGCACTTCCAAGATTCTCACACTTTGGGATTCCCGTGGGCCTGATGGAGATCAGAACATCAAAGCTACCCAGGTACCCAATTCCCACCGATTTACGATGAGGTGAATGATAATTAAGTGTCTAAAACTCATCCAGTGCCTTGTCTATAGGTTCTATGCATTGACTGTGATCTTGCCACGTGTGCTGCCTCTCTAACCTGTAATTAAATCCTCTAATCCTAAGGAATTAAGAAATAAAAAAGGAAGTTTGCATGGGTTTACTTGAAGGGTAAAATTAAGGCTGAGCACTGAAAATGCATTAAAAACCTGATAATTAAAAACCTGAACCTTCTAATGGTCTAAAACCCATTAGAAACCTGGAAGCCCTAGTAACATTTATGCTTAGCACACCAGCTAGATGTAATACATCTGATATTTACACATTAAGTTAGTAATTCTTGGGTTTCTCCTCCTTTTCTATCGGATAGACAGTTAACTACAATGATTACCCTCTTTATCTGGTACCCAGAGAGACATGGTCTTGAAATAAAGTAATGAAAAATGGCTGGTGGATATTAAGTTCTTAGGATTATTGCATGCTATAGCTGGTTTTGCTAAGTGCTGTTAAGAGATTTTTGAGGCTATCTTATAATGCAATAAAATAAAATTTTAAATATTTGCATATAAAATATACATAAAATCCTCATCCTGTTCATCATCACCCACTTCCAGCCAGCACAGAAGGGTGCAGGGCTGCTCCTTGAATCACTTGGGACAAAAACCATCTGGATTAGCTGACTACTCCCGAAAACCACCCTGCCCACCAGCCAGCAGGTGACCCCCAGGACAGTCACCAGGACACCAGAGACCCCCACAGGCCACCAGCTCAGTCCAGCCCACCTGATGTCCTTGATGGTGGCTCGCTTGAGGGGGTCCACCTGCAGCATGTGCATGAGGAGCGTGGCCACGGAGCGGTTGAGGTATTCCGGGATGTAAAACACCCCCCCACGGATCTTCTTGAACAGGGTGGGGACGTGCTCGTCGTCAAAAGGCAGAGTGCCACACAGGAGGGCGTAGAGGATGACACCACAGCTCCAGATGTCCACCTCTGGGCCAGCATAGAGCCTGCACGAGGGCAAGGGCAGGAGAAATGTGTCACCACCACCCTCTCCTCAGTCAGGGTTCACGTGGGGGGACCCCCTGCCAGCTCCACCAGGGGCAGACCTCCAGCCCACAAGAGATGCTCATGTGGTTCCCCCCAAACCAACTCTGCCTCAGCCAAAACTACTCAGGGAAATGAATGGCAGAGCTGGCACTGGCTGCCCACACGCCTGTGTACAACCCTGCCTGCACCAAACTCTCCAAATAGCCAAACCCCACATTTCCAAGAGTTCTGCCAGGCTGTTTGCTCTTCTGCCCCGAGGGCACAGCCAGAAATTTCTGTTCATTGAACAAGGCAGATCAAACAGCAGCAGATACTCCGTCTCTGAGCGTTTATTTTTGGTGTGCTGGTATCTAAGTGCTCCCGCTTCTGACAAGCTGCCAAACGTGCTCTCTGCCACCACCAGCACAGGACACCCCAAATACACAGTTCTGCTGCTCCTTGCTCAGTCTGCTTATCTCTTTTTGCTACAGCTGATGCTTCCCCACAGATTTTGGGAGGCAACACTTCCCCTTGGGCTGCGAGACCCTACCAAAATACAGAGGTTGAAACGCAAATACAGAAGTCTCTTCGTGAAACCTCAGCATCCTGCACTTGCTCCCTCTGAAAAGCATCACTGCGGACACATCACTGTAGAAACCATGCTGGTCATGCACGTGACCATCCTCTGAACAGCCCAAAACACTTGGGTCTGCTTGTCCAAGGGTGAGACTCTCCCTGCTGAGGTCAGGGACAGCAGCAAAGCCATTTTGGAAAGGCAGAGGGTCAGCTGGATGCCCCCTCAGCCCTGCTTCCATGCCCAGCTCCCACAGATCAGCAGCCTGATTCTTCTGCTGATAACTGCACTGCCTGAACAGTTTTTTGGACTTTTAAGCCCAAATGAGATGCACTTTTATGGCTCTGAAACCTCAGCTGTCACACTCTACTGCTTTTGTGCTCTAGCAGCGAAGGCAGCAGGAGCCAGGAGTCAGCTCCCCCCTGCCCCACACACCCACCAGCAAGGCAGGGAGGGTGGACTGTGCCTGTCCCCGTCAAATGCAGCTCTCACACGCTGCTACAGCTCTGAGAAGAGGCCAGCTCAGCACATGGAGCAGGGGCATGAAACTCGGGCAGCCCTGGGACTGTAGGTGGGAGTGATGAGGGAGGGATGCAGCTGCAGCCAGTGAAAAAGGGCAGCGTGTGCGCTCGGTTTTGGTTTTCCTGCTTACTTTTGTTGTTACTAAGCTGCACTGCCTGTACCCTTGGAACACTCAGGGCCTAAATCCTTCTTGCTGGTCTGCCCTGTGCCTCGTCTCCTATACAAATTGAAAAACATGTGTCTGGCCTTCACTGAAATGGAAATATTATTAATATTTTCTTGGAATCCCTATAGTTTCTGGCTTTCTTCCCCTTCTTGACAATGAGGATTTACGTGGTTTCACACACAGAGCTGTAGTCACAACAGGGCTTTTGGATGTTAGTCTAATTCCTAGGATGCTCTGCCAACACTTGCTCTGGTGTAAACAGGGATAAAATAATCATAATCACAGCAAACACATTCTGAACAAAATGTTCTATTTAAAAGCTACACTTATATGCAAAAAGACATTGGATTAGGAAAAGTAAAGCTCATGGCAAAGGGAGATTCAAAAAAAAAGGGGCCATAGAGAAGACTGAAAATTTGAAATCCCGTATTTGCAACCTTTGCTAAGGTATTACAGAGAGAATTAGGGAAAAATGTACAACCTATGTAATTTCTGTTCCTGACAGTAAAATATAGGAGGTAACACTTCTGTATCAACGTGTGGAAGTCCAATTCCACCTTGTGGAGTGTGTTGAACACTCCATGTGCTGTACAGATGTTTCGTGCTGAGAGATGCAACCACAGAGGAAGTTTGTCAATTCAATGAATCAGTTCAAAACAAAGCTCTGAAGGTTGAACCTACTGCCACAGCCAAAACCCCAAGCCTAAGGAACCAGAAGACAAGTATTTTCAGTACAAATGTTGGGAAGTGATTAAAGATCTTCCTGGTTCTTTTGTTAGTGAATGGTTTTCCTCATTAACACTGTGTTTTATATTACAGGTGGGCAGGAGAGGAGGGGGTTGCCTGGAAAAGCCTTTCCACCTGGAACCTCACTATTTGCATCCAAAGAGTCATTTTCACCCTCTTTAATTAGCAATATAAACGGTCAACATCTGGTATTAATAATTCCTCCAAAGGAAACACCTGTAGCAAAACACGGTTTGCTGTTACAGCTACTGAGAAGTAAAATAACCAAGAAAACCTTCAGATCTTTGCCAACAGATTCACCCAAACATAAAATCCAGGCTGGAAGGATTCAGCTGCTTTTACTAGATGTGCAAAGCTGTTCCCAATACCAAGAACAAATTTAAAGCCCATGTGCTCACACAGACTCTGATGAGAAATGGAATGTCTTACCTTCCAGAGATGACTTCAGGGGCTGCATAATTTGGGGAACCACAGCTGGTGCGTAGAAATTCACCATCTGACATCATGTTGGACAGTCCTACAAAGGAAATGTTTATTACATACTGATTTATGATCTGAAGGTCCAGCCACGGAGGATTCTGTGTCACACAGAGAGGCAGGCAAGTGGAGTGGGATATTTGGAAGGGAACTGTTGATATAATTTAGATAGACTCCTTTGAGCTGATTTGAAAATTATTATTGTTGTTGTTGGGTTTTTTGTTGGGTTTTTTTTTCATACCCAACCAAGGAATATTCACTCCTGGCTAATTTTGCTCCTCTAAGTTGCAAATCCCACAGGACGAAGGAAAAGAGACATAATTCATCCCAGAGCACTTACTTCACGTGGGAATTGGGTGGGGCTGTGAAATGAGTAAATCTTCAGAAGGATTTACATTGCTAGAAAGGACTCACCAGGGCAGAGTTGGTAGCCCGGGTATTTTAATTATTTCAATAATAAGATTTCAATCTGTAATGCCACTTAAAGACTCCTGTTACTGCTTGCTGTAAAACGAACTGAGGCCAAGAGCACATGGCCAAACAGAGGGAGAACATGCACGAAGATAAACACACACAGCCAGCTCACCCTGAATTAGCTGCACCGAGTCTGCCTCAAACATAAATCAGGTAAATTTTACATCGGGTGATTACACTAAAACACAGCAGAGATTTACAAATTGCTTCGCTGCTCCATTCTCAGTGCCAGTACAGAAGCAGCCTGCAACAAGTTGATGCCTTGAGTGGCTGCCTAGGAACAGAGACTGGACAGGAGTAAGGGAATAAAGGTGGGTATTTATTTGAAAGGCCTTCAAAGGTGCACCCTGGGGAGCCAAAGGCCACATCCAAGCTGGACCCCAAGATGGACAACGAGTCACGAGTTCTTCACACTTTCATAGGTTTGGTTCATCTGCATATCAGCATAAATTCGCCAATTAAAACTTTAGCTAATGATGGCATTTCTTCAATTTCTCCACCTCTCTAGAGGCCCTGGTTTACACCTTTTGGGCCTAAGACAGCCTGAGTGTCCTTGAACAACAAGCTCAGAGAGGCTTTATGTCTAGCTGACATGAGAGAACAGAAGTTAACAGGCTACAAGAAAGTTCAGAGCTACAACTAGGTAATACAGGATTTGGAGAATATAAAAGCTAGAACCTAAGGCATCAAAGTAATCCCTGCTGCTGCAGGAAGGGCAGTGTTTGTAAGTGTGGGCTCTCCAGGTGCAGCAGCTGGTGGTGGCTGGGGCAGCAGGCTCTGGCTTTTGTACGGCTGCTCCACGGCCACGCTCCAGCGGCGCTGGCTGCGCCTCTGGAATGCTGCTGGGGTCACGTACCAAAATCAGCTATCTTTGCATTCATGTGTGCATCCAGCAGCACGTTCTCTGGCTTCAGGTCCCTGTGCACAACCATGTGCCTGTGGCAGTAATCCACTGCAGACAGGATCTGCTGGAAAAGGCGTCGAGCTTCTGCCTCCTCCACCTGTGGGAACAGCAAAGGGAACAGCCCTGCAGGTTGGTGTGCAGGCAGAGCTGGCAAGGGAAGGTTTGACTTAGCAAGGAGCCAAAAGCTTCCAGGGTGCAGAGAGAAAATCCCAGCGTGCCTGCGACCAGAAGCAGCAAATAAAGCAGATTTCCCACCCTTACATTTTACAATGTGCCAGTGCTTGCAAATGATGCAGCCCAGAGATGAAAGGTGAGACCTCAATTTAGCTGAGCTGTTGACAAGTATTTAAAGGTGGCACCTATCAGACAATGGCCTGATGTCCCAATGGGACTGGTACAGATCCAGGCTGGACAAAACATCACAGAGGATGTTGCTGGGAGCAATTCCTCTGGAAGCAACAGGTGAAGCTGGAATACTGCAGTGATTTGAATTACCTGTATAGCTACAAAGTTGTATGAGCCATATTAGAGAAACTGTATTTAAAATTATTATTTTTGGTGATGAATTCCAAAAGACTCCCTTCATGAAAAACTGAGTTTATGAATGCAGAAGTTCAGAAAGGATCCAAATTAGCCACTGAAAAGATCTAGATGGGTAAAATGTGTGAGAAATCAGAACTGTTCATAGAAAATAAAACTGAGTCAGCTCCATCGACCGCTGCATTAATCTAACCCAATTTGCTGTAAATGTATTGATTTCGTAGCACAGAGAGGGAATGTGTGATGGGCTGATCCTTCACCTGAACCCTTATTCTGGATGTCCACTTTGGCCCATTTTTACCTCCTTGCCCTGCAACTGCTCCACAGGGCACTCACCAGTGTTTTTCTTTGTAACCAAAATCTCCCACTTCATGGGCTCAACCCACACCTCAGGTGATTTATACCCAGTGGGACCGCTGGCATTGGAAAATGTTGTTCAGATAAGCCACATCCTTGAAAAGTCTTCAAAGAACCTGACATGGAACCAAGAGGCGGTCTGGGAGAGGTGAATGACTGGGGCAGAGACCACACCGAGTGGTCTTCCCCTCCCATGCCACAAATCTGCTGCTGAAATGTGGGGGTTTTGACAGGCAGCCCATAGCTAAAAATCACAAAAACAGGCCAGTTTTCCAAATATTTGCCCTAAGCAACACGTTACCTTGGATGTTTTGGTTTGGGGATTGAAAATACGCCTGAGAACGCTGCGAAAAATCACACGCGAGTTTCGCGCGAGCCGGGGCGAGACACCCCAGATGCGGTGGCTGTGAAGCAACTTCTATTTTGGGCCTTAACCTTAACTGTGTTCCCTGGAGCAGTCATTTTGCTCCTGAACACCATCCTCTTCCCACACAAGTGTCTGGGCTGACTCGGGACTGGCACTTACACGTCCGTGCTTACAGATGTAATCAAATAATTCCCCGCCGGACACGTATTCCATGACCATGAAGAAGTCTGTTGGCGTGCTGATGACCTGGTACCTTTAAAAAACACAAGCAGATTTAGAAAAAAAATACATAATTAAGAACAGGGAAAAGGTTTTAAACAGATTATTAATTCCACATCAACGCTTCAAGCAAGAATTTGTTTGGATCTTGCATTTGTAACTGCTTTCCACTTCTGAAAAGCTGTCTCATGTTTCCAGTCTAATCTTTCACTTGTCTGTGAAAGGACCTCTTTTCCAGACCTATGGTCTTCCTTCAACCTTTTAAATAATCCTCTGAAATATCTGCCAGGTAATCTTATCATATTTAGGACTGCCTTGACTTTCAAATTTCCATTTTAGGTAAGATCTGCAACAGCAGCTTTAGAAATGAAGTCCTGGTTAGCTGGGGGCAAGGAGAGGGTACATCTGGTTTCCCTCAGATCAAGAAAAAAGAAGATAAAGAACTCTGGGCACCAGAGAGAGCTTCTTCTGCATAGGTACAGAAACAAAAAGGAGGCCCCCCCCTCCGAAGTTATTTTTCAAATATTAAATCCCTCTATGTTCTAGAATGGGGAGGGGAAAACCCCCGGAGTATCACCTTCAACTTGCAGATTTATTCTCCATTTTCTTTCAAAATGATCCCTGAGTGCTGCAAAGGCATTTCAGTGTCCCAGCTGGAATAAACTGCAAGTGATCAGCTGAGGTCAATGCAGCCTCAGGAACTCACAGCAGCACCAGCTGGGACCTCCCTCTGTTTTATTTCAGATTCATTGTTTTGTTGTTATTTGCTTTTTTTTTTATCCTTTCTTTTGCAGATGAATTTCTTGATTTTTTACAGCTGGGTTGTAATTTGAAACAAAGAGATTTCAGCAATTTTCAGAGGTTGGCAAGGGAACATGGGATAGTCCCATAAAGATCAATAGCATCAACCTCAATTTTCTGAAAAGCTTTGGACCCAGACATCTCAGTTACTGTTAATTGCCCCAATATTTCTTTTATATACATTTTAAAACTTATTGAAAGAGGTTTGTGTGCCCCAGTCTCCTCACACCTTTATCACTGTATTTCATGAATGCAACATGTACCATAGGACACAGATATCGTCAAACTGGATTTAATTTTCATTGCTTTGACAAATGTGTGAACAGGATTTGACTCGCAGGATGCTGGGCACACAGCTGAGGAGCCTTGCTGGCGCTTTTTTCATGAAATAATACCAATCTGTTCTCCAATAAACCCATGGAACTGTGAAGTTACTCTAAAGTCAACAGTTGCTGCATGGTTAGTTATTTAACTGTAGAGAGAATTTGTTTTCCCTTGCTTCTAAGTCCCAGGTATTTGCTATATCTCATGCCAGTTTTAAGGCTCACCTAAATGTCAACTTACCCTTGCAGTTACCATTCAACAGCTTTCTTTTACAGGAATGCCAAAGATATTATCGAGTGCCTCATTAATGTGGGCTGGCTGCACAAACTGGGGATTGAGCAGGAATCCCACAGGCTGCAGCACAGGTGCTGATTTACGACCCAAACTCAGGTTCATCAAAGTGGCGACTTTGAAAACTTACGTCTGAATAATAAATTTGGGGAAAAAAAATGTTCTTTTAAGCTCTGGATAATCAGTCCATTAAAACATAAATCCTATTGACTGGAGGCCAAGGTTTGGCTCTCAGAGCCTGACCATACTGCAATTCATGGAATCACAGGATGGTTTGGGTTGGAAGGGACATTAAAGTCCATCCAGTTCCACTCCCTGCCATGGGCAGGGGCACCTTCCACTATCCCAGGTTGCTCCAAGCCCCGTCCAACCTGGCCTGGGACACTTCCAAGGATGGGGCAGCCACAGCTGCTCTGGGAAACCTGTGCCAGTGGATGATCCAACCCACAAAAACTCGGCCAAACACATTTTTTACTGCTCTCATCCATCTCCTGAAACCCAGCTAAGTGTGTATGAGAGGTCTTTGTGCACAGAGGAGCAGCTGAACGCGTGGCAGGGAGGGTACTCACAGTTTGATAATGTGAGGGTGCCGGAAGAGCTTCAGGTTTTGAATTTCTCGTTTGATCTTCCCCACCACATCCAGGCTGCGGATTTTCTGCCTGTTCAGTATTTTTACTGCTACTTTGTGCCCCGTCAGCTGGTGTTCACCAACTATTAGAGAGAGAGAGAGAGAGAGCATTATGAAGTCACTGAACAGTGCAGCAGGACTCACTCAAGCAGTTTAGGACACTGTAAGCAAGAAGCCACTTCTGAAGAGGAAAAAAGCAAAAGATGAGGGTGTGAAATATTTTAAAATTTTTGTCTCTTCACTGTTTTCCCAGTGGAGTCATAGAAGGCAGAAGAGAGGGGACTGATCTGCCAAAACCACTCCACTAAATAAAATAAAGTGAGTTGCTGGAGGAGGTCATACCCCAAGCTAATTTGCAAGGATTTATAGCATGTAAAAGCTAGATTAATCAGAAACAGATAGATTTAAATGGCAGAGGAGAATCTCCACCATAACACACTGGTTGACAAAATCCCTCATAAACCCAGTCTTAAAACTAGACCATCACACTTCTTTTTTTAAAAAATGGTATAGGGATTTTCCCTGCCCAAAATAGGACTGCGGGATTTGCATTACTAAAATGAATTTCTATTTATACTTCCTCCAGCGTGCTTCTTGCTTTGATGACAAGCTGCAGGAACGCTGCTGGACTGCAGGAGCAAATTCTGCTTTTAGAAAAGATGCAAACTTCAATATGAGGGTTTTTTTAAATGCACTTGGGTGCATTGAAATGCTGATGTTTGTCTCCTGTGTTCACCATAACCACAAACTGGGAGCAGCCCCACTGTCACTGGGGGAACTGCCCTTAATGATGTGAAACGAATTCAGTGTGGGATCCATTTGCTATCAATAAGCAGACCACACAAAAAATAAAAAGCTCCCAGGAAGCAAGATTTGTATTGAAGTCGAGAGCAGAAACTGCTCAAAAACGGGGTGTTTATATCCAAAAAGGTTTCTCAGCCCCTTCTCGGTGTTTTCTAACGCGAAACTCAACAGGGTGACACACGGGTGGCTCCCTAAAGCCTGCACAGAAAAACCTGCTTGCATTAAATATTTGTGCTCTCTAATTAGGAACGTCGCCCTTCCAGTAATAACACACGGGGCGAGGAGTTAATTACTGCCAGCAAACCTTGCTATTACATTATTAGAGCCTGTAATTTGGGCAGCCCTAATGAGCTGATCAGAAGCACCCGGGGTAAGCAGGAGGCGTGAGAAGGGCAGGGCAGCAGCACTCAGGGCATGCCAGGTCACTATTATTAGCCACCAGATAAGACCTGCCAGAGATTCTTTCCTCAATAAGAGCATCCTAAAAATAAAACACTTTAGTGCCCTTGGAAATTAAAGCACCGCTTTGCATGTCCATTTTATTCCTCGTAATACTCAAAACTACTGGATGGAGGAATGAAAATAAACTGAGCTTTGCAGCAGAGATGCAATTTAGGGATTAGCTGAGGGCTGGAGGAGGCAGATAATTCCTCTTGTGCAGTGCAAGGAGAGTGCTGTAAATCGTCCAGGGAGGCATTTTCCCTGGCGAATCCTTGGGGAGAGGAGAGCAGGGCAGTGCTGCAGGGAGGTAAAGCGAAGTTTTTTCACTGAACCAGGAGTGATTTCTGCCACCTTTTGTTGCAGGACAACACTTTCTGGCCTTGCCTCAGCATATATTTTGAAAAATTTTTATTATATACTTGGGGGAAAAAAAAAATGGCCATGCCCAGAATGAACAATTATTGTTTTTAATACTATTGCCAAATACTTCATCCCCTTTCCCATCCGTGACAAACAATGTGTAACTCTGCGAAGGTTTGCTAGCACAAACACATTAATAATTAAAAATAAACAGCCTATTTTGTAATCCATCTTTTGCTTACAGTAAGCATTAGATACAGAGATATTATTGTTTCTGTCCCCAGCGACTTGTTAAGCCTCCTTGAACTCGGTGAGAGAGAGACAAAGAGAGAACACAATTTCCTATGTGGTGGGAGACTTTTAAGCCTTTGAGGGCTCTCTGTAGCTGCAGGAATTTTGACATGGGCAGTAAGGACAACCCTCCCTCTGCTCACAGAGACCCTGCCTCTGACCCCCAGGATCATCCCAGAAGTGAGGGGCAGGTCCCATGTCTCCCACAGGCATGGAAAAGGATCCTCACCCCAAGGGTGGGCAGTGGTGGCCTTGGCTGGTGGGGAGGACACCTCCTCCTTCCCTCTCACTGCCTCCCCAGATTAAAAAAGTGGAAAGAAGACTCTTCTCATTTACTTATCTTTATAAGAGAAAAAAAAGAGGAGGGATAGTGCTTATAGCACCACAAGCACAGATAATAATTAAAACCCCTTGACAGCATGGTTTTTTAAATCACTTTTTCTATCCTACCAGCTCAGGCAGCACAAGCAGTTAACATTTCTGCAAATGCTTCAGGGCAATGCAGAAGCTTATGGAAGGGTGAGGAAACTCCTTTCCTATCAGCTCTGCTGGCCCTTATCTCAGCCCAAAGCTAAAAATGCAATCCATCCAAAGCATATATTTAGCAATGCTGTATTAATTCTGCCCCAGTGGCACTCGCTTGTGTGTTGTATCAGCCTTTCCCTCCCCTTCATCTGCTCAGTCTCCTTCAGTTCATCTTCCCTCTGACACAAAGTTTGTCCTTCAGCAGCAATGCCACAGTGCCTGGGAAAACGGGATCTGATCCCGACTGGAGCCCATGGAGGTGCCATCACAACCAACATAAACACAACCCCAGCACTGCCGGTCCCTGAGGGGCCACAGATTGGTCACTTCAGTGGGAAAGAAGCCACCAAGGCCCCCAGGGATGCCGTGGGTGGCATCACATGGAAAAAAATATTTGGGTTACTCTGCTGGATTTTGACTGAAGCTCTCCAGGCTGTGCCCACTGTGAACCTCGCTGTGGGAGGGCTGTGGTCACAGGAGAGCTTCTGGGGAGCCACGGGGTGGGACGTGCCCACTACAAACACAGTTTGTCTGATCTGTTCTTACCAACCCTCAGGGAAGGACATGCCACCTCCTTCCTCCAAGGCTTTGCTAAACTCCAAATGCAAGACCTTCTCCACAGTTCTGTTTCTGCAAATTATTCTCATCTTTGGCCTGGAGGACAGGGAAAATAACCGTATTTGGTAAAAATGCTGTGTGGTAACTTCAAGCCTTGACATGACACCTCCTATCCATCCACCACATCAGCTCCTGCCACCTTCCTCTCTTCCAGCAGATGCTGTGTCCTCATCACCATTTCCCGATGGGATTTCAGTATTATCACCAAAATCCTGCCCTCATCTGCCAACCTATTCGCTCCCCTCTGTGCCTTGTGTGCACTTCGTGTAAGTGAGATCAAGAAACTGAATGGGCTTAAAACAAAACAGTTTCTTGCAGTGTTCAGTCACGTTTTAGGAAGATCAGTTCCCTGATGACCCAGGCAATGCTGAGCCTGTCCCCAGCTGAGTCTTTTTCTGTCATATCTCTGGCTTCTGATGGCTCAAAACGACTACACAGCTCCAGACACAAGTTCAAGCTCTAGGTCATACCCCACGTCACTAAATCCTCCCTTTCACTGCCGTTTTCTTATTTCCTTAATAACAATAATCCTGAACAACTGTAAATTACGATTTCTTAACTTTGAGGAGTAAGGCAGGAAAAAGTGCCAAAACCAAAACCTTGTGCAAGGCAGAGTTTGAAGAAAGCACATCAGCAACAAGAAATGTCACTGATGGCACCTGACTTCTCCCTGAAAAAGCAATTATTATACCCAACACACAATGCCTGCATCAATTGACAAAAACCTCTTTACTTTTCCCATGTGAATACAAGTTTTTCTAAAGCTCATTCGATTAAAATGCTGTAATTCTGTATAAGTGGGAGATTCCATTTCTTCATTTCAGTTCCCAGTCTCAAGAACAAACTTCACCTGTCAGTCATAAGCAAATATTAAGGGGGAAAAAAAAAACCATATAAAGGGTACTACTCACCTACCAAGATTTTTGACCTAGGAAATCTCTTTTATGTTATTTGAAATATTTCTTTGGAAAATGTCCATTTTTACCAAAGTCAGGTCATAGGTGGGGTAGGGGGTATTTGTGCTAGTTAAGGAAAAAAAGGCTATTGTTGGCAGGTTTAAATTGGTCTGCAAGGAAAAAAAACCTGCCTTTGGAGCAGTTTTTGGGGTCTGCTAGTACACACAATTGATTTAAACGGTCCTTACTGTTAAAAGTATCTATTCTGATAATTCCTTATACAGTAAATTTGTGGTTTGGGATTCAACACAGCAATATATTTTTAGGGCCTAGTAATATAAAAATATACTAATATAATATAAATATAAATAATATAATAATAATAATAGTGATTAATGGGTCACAGGTGGACTTAGCTGCAGTGGTTGTGGGGGTTTCCTTCCTCTGCTGTCAATTTGGGTTTATTTTAAAACTCCAGGCGCTGAGGGCAGGCACAGCACCCCTTTGCCCAACCACATCCCAATGGGGTGGGGGTCACTGAGTGGGGCAGCTGTTCCTCCAGCTTGAGCTAAACCCATTTCCTACTGGGAAACACAGCTTAGACACCGAATTTTGTTGGGTTTTTTTTTGTTTTTGTTTTTTAGTATCTTGTTTGAAAAATGAAATTTGCACGCAATGGCAGAATTCACAGGAAAAAGAAATAAAAATATCTGTAAACCCCACAGCCAGGTAAAGCAAAGCTGGTGCCTTCAGGATGTGAGTTGGCTGCTCCAGCATGTCTGGCCAAGAAACCCCTGTGTGGAGCCCCCGTCCGACCCAATCGCCCCCATCCCGCAATCCTGGAACAGTTTGCGTTGGAAGAGACCTTAAACCTCATCCCATGCCACCCCCTGCCATGGGCAGGGACACCCTCCACTATCCCCGTCCAACCTGGCCTTGGACACTGCCAGGGATCCAGGGGCAGCCACAGCTTCTCTGAGCACCCTGTGCCAGGGCCTCCCCACCCTCACAGGGAAGAATTTTCTCCCCAGTATTTCATCTAACCCTGCCCTGTGTCAGCGTGAAGCCATTCCCCCTCGCCCCACCACTCCACGCCCTGCCAAAAGTCCCTCTCCAGCTCTCCCGCAGCCCCTTCAGGCACTGGAAGGTGCTCTGAGGTCTCTTTGGAGCATTCCCTTCCCCAGGTGAACCCGCAGCTCGCTCCTCCCTGCCCGCCCCGACCCCTCCATCCCCGCGGGAGCCGCTCCGGGGCTGCGGGGCGCGCTCGGCTCCGCGGGGCGATGCCCGGAGGGGCGGCGGCACGAACCCCCTTCGCTCCCGGCGCCGGGAGCCCCCCGGAGCACCTGCCGCCCCTCGGGAAGGGACGGAGCGAGGAGCGCATCCCCGGGACCGAGGGGCGGGATGCGGTGCGCGCCTCAGCCTGCCCATCACCTCCCTCCGGGCGCGGGAGCAAAGTTTCGGTGGGTCCCGCTCGCAGCACGGGCTCCGGGGGCTGCGACAGCCCGGAACACCGAGGGACAAGCGCCGCATCTCCCGCCAGCCGCCCGCCACCGCCGCATCCCCGCCGCGGGCAGCGGCCGCCTCCCCGCCCGTGTGCCCCGCACACGGCTCCGCCAGCCGCTCTCATCCCCCGGGGATGCCGAGAGGAGCCGCCGGGGGAGCGGCAGCGGAGGGAAGGGAGGGGATGCCGGCGCGGAGGCCGCGGGAGCGGGAAGAGGGAGGCGGCGGCGAGGGGCGCACCCGGCCCGGCCCGGCCCCGCCCGCGGCCGCGGTACTCAGCTCTTGACTTTGCCGAAGGTGCCGACCCCCAGCGTGTCCCCCAGCACGTAGTGGCCGATCTTCACCCGCCCATCGAGCTTCTGCTTCTCGGCCATGTTCGCCCCCCGCCGCCGGACCACAATGCACAGGGCCGGCCCGGCGGGGCGGGGAGCGGAGGGAGCGGAGGGAGCGGGCCCGGCCGCCGAGGGGCGGGGAGCGGGAGCGGCGCCCGCCGCCGCCAGGTGGGACCGGGCAGTGGGGACACCGCCCCGGCTCGGGGACACCGGCCCGGCACGGCCTGGGGGCGGCACCTGCCGGGGTGACACCCTCCCCGGGTGACACTGTTGGGGGTCTGTTCTCTATTGCTGTGCACCTGCCGGGGGTGACATCCTCTCCGAGTGACACTGTTCGGAGGGTACATTCTCTATTGCTGTGCACCTGCCGGGGTGACACCCTCCCCGGGTGGCACTGTTGGGGGTCTGTTCTCTATTGTCACGCACGTGCCGGGGGAGACATCCTCTCCGAGTGACACTGTTCGGAGGGTACATTCTCTACTGCCACACACCTGCCGGGGTGACACCCTTTTAGAGCGGCACCTGACGGGGTGACACCCTCCTCCAGTGACACTGTTGGGGTGTCTGTTCTCTATTGCCACGCACCTGCCTGGGGTGACACCCTCCCCAGGTGACACTGTTGGGGGGTCTGCTCTATTGCCATGCACCTGCTTGGGGTGACACCCCTTCGGAGCAGCATCTGCCACAAGGAACATCGTCCTCCGGTGGCACTGTCCTCCGGGCACACCCTCGATTGCCGTGCACCTGCCTGGGGGTGACAGCCTCCTCTGGTGGCACTGTCCTCGGGGTACACCCTCCTTGCCTGCAGTGACATCGTTCTTGGGGTGGTGCCACCCTTAGGCTCCGCCCTCCCCCGGGGTACACCTGCCTGATGTGGGGACGTGGCCCTTAGAGCACACCCTCCTTTTGGGGCACCCTCCTGGTGGTGTGCCTGGCTTGGTGTGGCACATGTCAGAGGGGTGCTGGTGGCACCCTCCCTGGAGTGACACCCACCCGTGGGTCACACTGTCCTTGAGGTGCACCCTTCTCTGCCTGTGAGGGATGTCACACCAGCCCGGGGATGCACCCATCAGAGGGTGGCACTGTCCTTGGGGTATGCCCTGCTTTTGATGCTGCTTCCTGGGGCTGATCCCTCCTTTTGGTGACACTGTTCACCAACCTCACCAACCAGGGGAGTTGCTTTTGGCACAAAGAGCACATCCCCACAGGAGGGATGCTGGGCATGAGAGGCAGGGCCCCAAATGCACCCTCTGAGGCCCAGCTGTGTGACAAGGTGCACTCAATGGACGGTTTCAGCCAGAATTCCAAAAGATTTCATAGTGAAAGCAGGATGGTCTCCCTCACCTCCTGAGTAGAACATGAACTTCGTCTGGACCACATGAATTGTTCACATAAAAAAAAAAATAATGGATGCTCATCCCAAGCAAGCAGCATGGTTGAGCACCAAAATTGGCATCTAGCATGTCTGAAAAGTGGTCCTGCCACGTTTTGATAGCGCTAATTTGTAGCTCTTTGTTTCTCCTTCAGCTGCACGAAGTAGCAGGAGGCAGTCACAAATGCAATTTGTGCTCCAAGGTAATAAAGAGCTGTTTGGGAAGCTGGAACAGTGTGTGTAAACACAAGGTCCCTGATAAAATAATGACCAGCCTATGCAACTCTGCTATCATAAATAATAAAACGGCAACTTAATTCAAGAAATCCAATAACATAAATAACTAAAACAACAAGCTGGGGGTAGAACAGGAAGGTTGCTGTAACACAAAGCCGTTTGTAGTATAATGAAACCATCTCTGTTCCACCAGAACAATTGATGTGCGTGAAGGCATAAGAGAAACAGCATTTACAAACAGTAAACTTTGAGTAAGATAGCAAAGCTACGATCTCCTGGAATGCCTGAGAAAGCTCTGCCTTCTTCAGGCAGCTGCAAGGTTGTCAGCCCATGCGAGCCTTTACCCTGCAAGCTCTGGGCAGCTCCGCTCTGTCTTTGGGGTTTGTTTGATCTCCCCTTCCAGTCCTGGCAAGCCCCGGCTCTGCATGAATGAAACACCACACAAAGAGGTGTGAACTCCAGCGGTGTTTGTTTAATGGTTAAACTAATATGTTTAACAAGAGCTGCCGTATGGAGATGCACCCTTTTCCTGTCCTGCTCGTTTCCTGAAAGCTGGTCACTAAATCTCAGAGCAAGCTGATGTCATGAGTGTTTCCACTGCCTGTTGACACACGGGAGCTGTCTACTAGAAACATGAAATTACTATTAATCGGGTTTTTAACTTACAGGATATATATTTTTTTTTTGGTGGGGGGGTGGGCCCTAAGGTTTACAGGAGACTCACAGAAAGCCCTTTTCTTGGCAGCAGGGATGTCCCCAGGTGGGTGAGTGCCTTCCACCCTCCCCACTGTTGGTGAGAGCTGAGAGCAGAGCCTGGGATGCTCCTGTCAAGCAGTGCCAGGGCTCAGGCTTGAGAATGTTTACCTAATTTCCCTCTGGCTTTTAAGAATATACACATATGTGTGTGTATCTCTATCACGGGTACTTCATCTGCAGACACGGGGGAAGGGAGCTGTGCTGGAAGGCAGGAGCTGAAGGGTCTCGAGGAAAAGGCTGGGTGGGGCGTGTTGCTAGGAGATGGAGACTCCAGCGTCTGGCAAAGTGGCGTTTTTATTTTTGGTGCAGATCACACAAAATGGTATTTGACTGTGAAGCAGGGTAGAAATCTCTTCTTCCCCACTTACATTCGTCTCTGAATGATCTGTTTTGCGTAGCGGCGTTGCGGCTTATTTAAACCACAAATCAAATGTAGACTGTGTGTTGTTCAGTCCAGCTGGAGGCTGTGTTTGCAATCTCCAAGAATTTTTTCTTTTTCTATTTTCTTTTTCCCTGCTCATTGAGAAATCCCTTGTGTGAGCAGCAGGATATATGTCTCTCTTTAGGGGAGGGCATCCTCACATGGCTCTGGTTCCTTTGTGGCCAGTTGTCCCTTGTTTTTTCAGACACTGCGAGTTAGCAGTCAGTTTTTCTGGGTTTGGGCTTATTAAATACATCCTGCCAGGGCTTGTTCTCTCTTGCTTTGCTGCCTGTGCCTCTTGTTACACCCTAGTGCCAGCCAGGACCCCCCCACCCGAGCACATTCCCCCTCCTCACAGGCAGGGACTGTGTGATGGCACGGGGAAAGCTGCCAGGGAATACCTTCACTCTCCCTGGTGTGCTGCCAGGGTTGGATTTGCAGGAGAAATTTGGTCTGAGTGCTAAAATGTGGAATATTTTCGCACCCTTTTTGTGGGATGCAGGGGTCCTGGGCAGAAACACAGGTCCCTTGCAGCTCCCACGGAGGCTTTGCCACATGCTCACGTTTTGCTGGTGCTCCTCTCAGGCACCAAGCTGCCTTCACTGGATGTTCAAAGGGAATTTTTTCGGAAATGCAGGGCTAAGCAGCAGGGTGCTGAAGGACTGGGAGGGCACCAAGGAAAAGCTGGGTGCTGCCTGTTGCCACACTGGCTTCAGTCACCGTCGTGAACCTACAGAAGCGTTTGCAGCTGAACATCTCAAGTTGTGCTCAGCCTCCCACCTCAGCACCCTGCCCCTTTCACCACGTTTGGGTGCTGTGTTTTCCCAGTTCAATGTGACCAAAAAAAATGCCAGGGATGCTGTGCATCTGTTAACACAAAAGCTCAACTTCTGGGGCATGCTATCCAACCCTTGTGAGTGCCCTAAATCTGTGGATTTTCAGCAGGATTTGCATTCCTGGTCTGTTTTGGGAGGAGATAGTTAATGAGATAATGCAGCAGCGGGTAAACCGTGACATGTGAAATGGGTTTTTTTGAATGCTGAAGAAAATGCATGCATCAGAGGCAGCTTATGCACATCAGATTTGTAACCAAGCAATTCCCATTTATATTATGTAAGTGATATAATTTATCAAACCCCATGTAGCGGCCAAGAGCAGATGTTGAACCATTTGTTCTACAGAGTTGGAAATTAACTTTTCTGAGGGTTATTAAAATTATTAATTATTCAAATACAATCTTGTGAGTGTAATATAATGGAACAACAAGCAGTATTTTTCCAAAAATGTAATGGGTGTGGGTCCAGAGGCTATTATGGCCTCTTGTTGGTATTGGGTGAAAATCTGTGTGGCAATACGTGATGCTCGGGTGGGGATGTGAGCTGAAAACTCTGAATGAGAGTGAGGAAGGAGTGTGGTATTTCTTGCATTCAAAACAGAACATTTTAAGCATGCACATGATAAACATCCATTTCATGAGGAGGGTGCTGAGGAGAGACTGCCTGCCTGTGCAAGCACTGGCTGCACAACACTAACCAGCACCTAGAGAAGGACGTTATTTGTGAGAGGATTACTCCTACATGAGAATGAGACTTATGGATAAGATTTTATTAAGGGCACAAATGAGTAATTGGATTCCTCAACCCATTAGAATTCAACAGTAATGAATTCCTGTTCTCTTTTTGTACGCTCTGTGATTAGTGTGATGGTTTGGTTGGGGGGTTATTTTTAAAGCTGGTATTTGTGGTTGGACTCTATGATCCTAGAGGGCTTTTCCAGCCTTAACAGTTCTATGATTCTCTATGCCCTAGTCCCTTTTGTGCAATCATGGAATCAATCTTTTAGGTTTTGTCCACAAATATGGGTGTGAGGTGAGCTATATCGAAAGCTCAGGGTGTATATTTTTGTTTTCATGCGGTCTTACCTTCCTTTTCTCTACAAGTTGTACACAGTACAGTTCCTACAGAAACTTCGTACCCTCAGCAGCAAGTCCTGGAAGACAACTTGTAGCAGGGTGAAGGCAAAATCAGTGACTCTGTGAGCTGCTTGTAGCATTTTTTTCGGTAGCTCGCCAAGTGTGTTTTCTTTTAGGGCATAATCTGTGAGATAATCCCAGATCCACTGGGAAAGCACTTGCTGCTGAGGAGGAGTTTGAAGTTTATCCTCACCCTTCGCTTTGCACCCGTGAGCATCTATTCCAGATACAGATGAGGAAGAGTTTAGGCTTTGTTCTGCTGCCTGTGCATAGATCCAGCCTTTTTTGCCCTTGATATGAAATATGTTTAAAGATCAGTGACCTTGCAGCCTCCGTCTGCCCTTTCCTTGCCCTGTCTGAAGCGTTTTCTGTATCAGAGCACTGCAGCAAACAGGGAGGAACAGCATGTTCTCCACATCCACAATGGCCAGGACAAGAACAGGGCTAAAATTCAACCACACACAGATGACACGAAACGAAGAAGTACTTGAAGTGAGGCTTACTGAAGTGTCAGAATGTGTTATTTGGACGGGACTGTGGAGTGCAGATGTTCCTGCCTGGGGTGGAGGGATGCTGCGAGCTCAGTCCCTGCACGTCCAGTGCCTGGTTCATGTCTCAGCCAGGACCTCAGGATTTGGGTTCAGCCCCTGTGGGATGCTGGGCAAGCTGTCAAGGGTTACGTGCACTTAAGGGTTGGAGTGCCCAAAGTAGGAGAGATGGAGCTGAGCTAAAGTCGAAAAATCCCCGTCCAAACCTTCCACTTGGCTGCTGCCAAGCCCTAATGTTTAAGTGGCTTTTATTTTAGTTTTGCTTTCAACCTCCCCACCTGGGAATCTGCCAAACGTTAGACCTCTCTTATTAACCCAAACTGCTCCACTTTTAACAGGGCTGAGCTGTGAAGTCACTCAGCCCAGAAAAACCCTTGGAGCTGATATTCCTGTGCATCTTAGGAGCATCTTTAGTGCCTTGTGGTACCTGCAGTTCAGGACAAAGCTTTGCCTGGGGGAAATCAGGAGTTCTAGTTCCCATTTCCAGTTGTGTCAACATATCAACTTCAATCACCACTTTTTAGGTAAACCTAGGTATTATATTATTTTTATTTAGCCCTCAATCTGTCTGTGTTTCAGTTCCCCATCCTCGTAACTCATTCCTTCTCCCCGCCTGTGTCTGAGAGGGCATTTTAGGCTGGAAACTCTCAGACCTGCTCTGAAGAATGTCTGTATTTATGGCAGGGCATTACACTCGGTGGCAGGCTGTGAGTATGATGGGTTGGCTGTACCTTTGACAGATTTGTCCCCGCTGTTGTCCCTGGGCCGGGCTGTAGCACATAGTCCTGTTTGTGTGAGGGTGTTTTTAATAACCATGTTGTTTTAACTGAAATGCCTCTCTCTCCCTGGCCCTGGCACTCTCAGGGAATCGCTCTCGCCCTCTCTCATCACAGTGGCAAACTGAGAAAGGTTTCCTTTAGTCAGCTGGGGGAGAGGAGGAGGATTTATGAATCGGAGAAACACATTCCTGATGCGGAATAGGCACATTCCCCCTTCCCCCCCCACCACTGCCCCCCACTCAATAAAAGCACCATTTGTGTGGCAAATAGCCAAGGGTTTTATGAATGCAGCTCTTACTTTCTCCAGCTGCTAGAAACCTTTCTCAAATATGAATTAAAATTAAAAGCCTTGCTAGACACTTTTAGCGCTCATAATTCTGCTATTTTTGGTCTGCGGTGGGGAGTTCTTGCATCAGAAATCTTGGTTGGAGAGGCTTGAGTGGCCTCTTTCAAATATTATTTGAAAAATAAAATCTGGAAGATGTATGACTTTAAATGATCTCCCACATTATAGGGATCCTCAGGAACTCGATGTGATTATGTCCCTAGATTTGATGCTTCCCTCACTGTTACGGCTGTGAAATTCTGTCTCTGATATTTTATGGAGGCTTCCCCTTCCTTCAGATGCCATTGGGGTGAGTTCTTGAGGAACTGGTGCAGTTGAGATTAAGTATTTTTAATAAATCAGCTACTGGGAAAAAAAGATTGAGACGATTCCATGCACAGGAATGTCTCACAGGTTTTAAAAAAAGCACTTTAGGTTCCATCACGGGAATGAGTTTTGGTAGGAGATGTGGGAAATCACAGTAGCATTAGCAAGATGGTTGATTAAAAATCAAATTAAAAATCCATTTCTGACAGCAGAAGTTTTTCCCCCTCCCCCTCACCCCCTGAATATACTTTTGAGAGAGCAGCCTGAATAACTTTGGATATCCACAGACAGAGGGATCAACTTCCAGGAGGGAAGGAGCTCACACTGTGGCTATGGGCTCATCAGGGCCTTCCCAAACATTTCATGCATCCGTATTCCAGCCATGTGACAGCCAGCAAGGCAAGGAAAAAAGTCTGGACAAATGTAAAATCTCACTCACTCAGATTTTGAACATGAATCAAGGAAATGTGTCCGAGGAGTGGAATCTTGCTGTGTGTCGGTTGCAGTGGCATGAAGATGGAGCAGGTGTAACTTGCAGAAATTCATTGAATGGTCTCTCGTATATTTCTAGACCTGTGCACAGCAAGGAGAGGTGGAACTGAGAGCAAATCTTGCCTTATGAATTAGGATGGCATGGCAACAGGATGGCTCAATCTATTTGTAAGTTTATTTGCAAGAGAAGCAGAGATTTTCCCCTTCTGTTGCATCAGCCTGAATCCCAACCAGACCAGAGATAAATTGCAGAGCCTCCTAAAGATGGAAAATTAGCCAAAAGGGCCATCAATGCCTTTGCATCAATGCCTTTGCACTCAGAAATTCCGATTTTTGTTGACTGGTAGGAAAAGTGTGTGTTCCCCTCATGGCACATCAATCCTGGTAGGATCATCTTTGAGGATGAGAAGGCCCACGTCTGTAATGGTCATGCAAAGGCTGCCACAAACCAGATTTTGATTCCATGACTGGCATTTCAGAGTGGCTGTGGGCTGGAGGCTCATCCAAGGCTGCAGCCACATCGTCTATGTGGGTCACCGAGCTCGGCACGGCCGCAGCGGGGAGCGTGTGAGAGCTGCCGCACTCATTTGGAGAGGAGCCTTAATTATCCAGAAGCTCTGACGAGAAATAATTGCTCAGGGCTTCAGCACAAGTTGCCGTTGTCCAAGAAGTTGTTGTCCCTCGGCTGCTCCGCAGGAATTTTGTGCACCCAGGCTTCCCCTGGCGTTGACGGAGCCTGGAATTCCTGTGCTTTCAGAGGGAGGTGGGACCTCTTCCACGGGTAGTGATAATCCATCAGCTAAAGTTTGGGAACACTTCACAGCACAGCAACCTGACACGCACAAAACCCTCCAACACGTGTGTGCAAACACCAGCTTGCAGCATCCTCAAGGGAAGTTCCCCTCCAACTCGTGTGTCTCACTGCCATGGAAAAATCATAGGGTTAGAGCCAAAGGGCCAGTCTCATCACCAAAGGATGTTACTCTTATTTTACCAATCAGAAGATAAATCACAAACCACACACATTAAAGGGCCTCTTCCCTGTTTCCCAGGCTTCTGAGTTAACCTCTACCCGATGCTTTCTTTACTAACTCAGCAGTGTATTGGGAAAATAAACCTAAATTTAACCATCCATGTTAGAAACAAACAACCCCAAGCCTCTTCCATGAGAAATAACAATCTTTTGTCTCTATTTTGTGTTCCTAAGCAGCAGCCTCATGACACCCTAACTAGATGTGTGCAGCAGTAGTGCTAGATAGTCAGGGATGTCATATTTTGCTTATGCTGTGTTGTGTGCTTGTGCATCAATTTGATTTTACAGTCTCGCTATTGCTGCTTTTATAAGCAGGGATATCATTTTACTTGTGTCCTGTTACAAGTCTGTGCATTAGGATAATTTTCCACTTTTTTTTTTTTCCAATGCCTGCTGAATGCAGTTGGCTTTTCCCATGGACTTCAGCGTATGTTGTGTCAGTAATTTACTGATTGATTTGAGAAATGCTATATTGGAATAATCCTGCAAATATTTTCTAACCAGCTCATGTGATGCCGGACATCATCCCACAGTAGCATTTTTGGCCCGTTCTCGTGCCTTGTGTAAATGCAAGCAATTTTCACAGCTGGCCTTCCCATCAGTTGCTCCCCCTGCCTCCAGATTAGATCTCCTAATCTGGTTTTATCATTTCTGTCAGTCAGCCATCCCGGTTTAATCCCTCCTGCTCTGCTAAGGCCATGGAACGCTTCCAGCCTGAGGATGCCCTCTGGGATGGGAGCCTTGGGGCTGGCGTGGCCGTGGGAGCCGTGCTTGCATCTTCTGCAGGAGTCTTTGGAGACCTGCTCTCAGATGAGAATCTTCATTTTTTGCAGCCCACTTGAGTAGAAATCAAAATGGTTTTGCCAAGTTTGCTGGGCCGGGAGGGAAAATCTGGAAGGCGCAGATGTAAGTGGGAATCTCGTGGGCTTCCCCTGAGAGCCCAACACCAGCACGTACCACTGTGCAGGAATTACAGTGACAAAGCTTAATTAGTACAAAATGAGGTCTCCTTGGGTCCCTCAGTGACATATCTGGACCAGGCTGGGATGTGTAACAAGTAGGAAACAACAGATGACTTTGAGTCTTGTACGCCTGCACATGGAAACGGAGCCCTGCTGTGTTCCCCGGCCATCTGAGCCGCACATGTTCAGCGAAGGTGCTTGGGATTTGGCTCTTATCTCTGCATGGGAGGAGTGGGAGATAAATCTGAAGGGTTTTCCAGACAAAAGGAACTTATCGAGCAATGCTGAAAGCAGACGGCGCAGAGCCAGGCTCGGGTTCGGCCCTTGTTGGAGCGGAGTGGAAAGAAACTGTGGCCAAGGATCAGCTGGAAAACCATTTAACCCTCCTTGAGACTGAACAGCAGCTCTGCTGAGAGAGTCTGATTTGGAATACAAGCATGAGAAAAAATAAAGAGAGCAATGACTGATATAGTGATCGACAGCATGTCTTGTAGGACAACCTGCAAACTTGGCTGCTGAAGGTTACCCCATGTGTGATCATGGGCTCTGATGAAGTAGGGCTGTAAAATATGAGAGGTTATAGTGGAAAAAATGCTGCTTCTGATCCTTTTCACCTCTTCTGATGTGCCTTTTCCTTGCCCTGCCTGCATCTCAAATTCTGGTTTAGGGATTAAATTTGTTAGGGCAAGTAGAATCAGAGGGATTAGCTGAACAAATTAACGCATCTGAACACTGAGGGCTTTTTATTTGTAGAATTCCTCATTGTTACATCTCAGTCATCTGGCCTCCAGCTCATGCTCTACATTCACTTGACCATATTTGCTCTGAGTCTTTATTCTCGGTTTATAAACTGTCCAGTCTGACCCTTTTCTTTCATTATCATTTTTTTGAGCTGTCCTGCTCCTCCTGAAGGTCCTTGAATGCATCCAGAGGAGGGTAACAAAGCTGGAAGGCATATCCTGGGAGGAACAGCTGAGGATGCTGGGCTTGTCTCAGATTCCTGGGACAGGGAGAGGGAGGTGCTGAGCTCCTCTCCCTGGTATCCAGTGACAGAACATGTGGGAATGGTTCAACCAGGGGAAGTTTAGACTGGACATCAAGAAGCATTTCTTTACCAGGAGTGTAATTGTGTTGAGGAATTGTGTTCATAATAATAAATGATAAATAAATGGTGTCTGCTACTTTTTCTCCTTTCTGAAGTGATTGCAGCTATACTGGTGAGGAATGGTAGGTGGGATTTTTGGCTAATGGCTGCTTAATGCAGTCTAAGACAGGTTTGGGCTCTTCTACAGGGATTACACACCAGTGGTTTAAGTGAACTGATTTTGCTGTATCATGGCTAAAAGGAAGAAATGGAAACCAGACCCCTCTCAGGCTTAGCTGTGCAGTGAAATGACTCTGGATGGCCAGGCCTTTACACTGAACTGCATCTGAAACCACTCACTTCCTCTGTCTTGCAGAAGAGCTGTGATATCCACGCCGGCTTTGAATTCCATCTCTCTCTTCAGTCCATAGTAACCAACCTTTTTGGCAGGGTGCTCTTGGGTCTCCATGAGCAGTAAGAGCAATTTTTACTCTTAAGGCAGCCCTGGTGCTTCTTGAGCCCTAATGAAGAAAGTCTGTGGGGTTTTTTTTTGCAGAACTCATCGCTGAAAGTCTGGATTCCTTGCTGCTTATCTTCCATTTGCAGTCCAAGGTTTTTCTGTTTTTATGAAGGATGAGGCTCTGTATTATCAACACATTTTTCAGCACAATACAAAACACAGCTCCATACTAGCTCCTACGGAAAAAATTAACTCTACCTCAGCCAAGCCAGCACAGAATCCTAAGAAAAAATCCCACAAGAACTAACCTCATATCCCATCATACTCCAGCTGCAAAGCAGAGGTTTTAGGTCTGCCTTCTTTGACATAAACACTGAACAGTGTCTATTAAGACAGCTTTCCAAAATAAAACTCTTATCAAAACAGAAGGAACTGTGTATGGTATTTCCAAGGGCAAAAATGAGACATTGCTTAGTGAGAGTCATTTCAGTATTCAAGGCATGTGAACTTGTGGGACATGTACTTATGATTCCTTGATATTTCCTAGTTATTTTTAACTGATGTATCATCTGATGTAAATCTCTTTTTCTATAAAATGCAGAGTAGCTCGAAGAATAGAGCGCCTCAAATCTTGATTCAGGCAGCTTTTTATCAACCTTTGGAATTCAGTAAAAAACTAAGGAGAAATTAAGGATCTGTGTCAGAGAAATTGGAGATGTAAACAGCTGCTGGGCTGCCTTTTGCATCCTGTAGGGAGTTTGTCTGCTTTTTATAGCAGCTCTTGTCACCTAACGCAGAGGGATTTTGAGCCACAGCCTGGGATCCCTCAGCACTGTTGCACAGCAGCCAGTTATTAAAAGACATTGTTCCCTGTAATGTAATGCTGTTATTGTTTCAACTTTTTTGTTCAAGGTCTTTAATCTCTCCTCATGATCATCCCCTTCTGCATTTTTAATTATCGATGCTTTACATGAAGAAATGCTGAAGTGTGAAAGATTAGATAAGGAAACATCCAGCATCCAACAGCCCTTTGCTCCGAGGGGCTGCGAGCAGGGCTGCTGCACTGATTTGTTAAACCACAGCCTGTGTTTTATCAGCAACACACACATCAAATGCACTGCACACAACAAATAAATACAGCTCCTAACAGGAAAGAGACCCCTTTCAGCAGGGTGCTTCTGCTTGCTGGCTCATGTGAGAGAGCAAAAGGAGTGAGCCTTTTTCTGTAAATGAGGAATGATGGAATAGGTCTATGAGAACAAGATTAGGCTCATTTCAGATCTGGGGGTGGCTGGTTTGCTCCTGATTCAGGGTGATTCCTGAGCTGTCACACAGATGGCCTCAGCCAGCACCCAAGGGAGAGGGCAGTGCTCAGGGGGCTGCCTTGGGACCCTGTTCTAAGGGGAAGCTGACTCTGGAGAGGAGATCCAGCTAGGACACCCTTGGGATCCTCTCCTGTGCCCTCAGGCTGGGGATTTCAACCATGCCCTGCAGAGACCACGTTTACACTCCAATATCACAGGTGAGACTGGCTCTGCCCATGCCCTGTTGCTTTCCTACCCAGAGCTGCTGTGCATAAATGCACCTGTTCCTGACAGATTTTGCTTCATTTTATCACAGAACAATTCCTAAACAATTTAAGCCGAGCTTTACTGTGGCAGGTCTAAGCCAAAATGAAGTCTCACTACCCTTCTGTGCAGGTTCACCTGAGGTTAATCTTCAGAGTTTGCTCAGGTGCAGGTTCTGCTGCTCCTGATGTGTTGAATGATGTTGGGCAACATCTACCAGCATCTCCAGCTGCCTGGGAGGTCTGTTCTCCCTTAGATGGGGACTTAAAAAATTAAAGAGAAAAGGCATTTTATCAGGGCCTGTTGTGACAGGACAAGGGGTAGTGGTTTTAAATTAAAAGCGGAATGATTCAGACTCGATATAGGGAAGAAATCTTTTATGATGTGGGTGGTAAAACACCAGCAACAGGTTGCCCAGAGAAGCTGTGGCTGCCCCATCCCTGGAAGTGTTCAAGGCCAGGTTGGATGGGGCTCTGAGCAACCCGGGATAGTGGAAGGTGCCCCTGCTCATTGCAGGGGGGTTGGAAGTAGAAGGTCTTTAGGTTCAACCTAAAGTATTTTATGGTTCTGTGATAGCCATGGCCTCATTTATAATCCTCCTGTCCTGCAGAAACAGTGGAGGAAAGGGCACACAGGTGTTACTGTTGGTAATATGTTGAAGACACAAGATGGAGTGTGCACAGCATCTTTAAACAAATTGGAGCTGAGTGTTGCTCCAGAAGACCAGCACAAACATTCCTCTTGCTGGTGGGTGATGGAGCAGCCCCCTGCCTTGTGTCCTGCCCTCTGTCCATTCAGGACCCTGTCCAGCTACTCCTCCTCTCCTCAGGCCAGGGGTAGTCGCAGCTATTTCACAGGCAGCACTGCCCAGTGGGTTTTCTTAAACACACTGCAGGGCCTGGTCTGACCGAGATCAGTCCAGCAGCTATGTTCTCCCCACATTAAAGCCAGTTAACTTTGGATGGGGATGAGTGAGAGCAGCATTTAGTCCAGTTTTGCCTTCTCTGTGGATCAGTTCATGCTGGCTGAGGCTGAGTCTCACACCTTTCCTGGAGGCAGAGCCTCCTGTACGTGTGAAGGCCGGGCTTACAGGGAGCCATTAGAGCAGGGCAGGGCTTTGATCTCCAAATTGCACCACTTGAAACTGCAGGTGAAAAAACTGAGTTACTAGAACAGCAGGCAAGCGAACCATTTCAGCTTCTCCCAGGGCAGGCTCAGTCCCTGTGCCTCTGAAACAGGGGGCAGGAGCCACACACGACCCCAAACATGCTGGAATGCTCCTGATGGCCTCCTTGCAGCAAGAGCAGGGGCACGCCAGCTTTGGGAGGGCACGATGCCAGCAGAAGCAGAGGGAAGCAGGACGAGGGGTGGGTGGGAGTGTGCCACAGCTCTCGGGGAGCCACGGGGAGCTGTGGAGGAGCAGGAGGCTGTGGAGGAGCAGCTCTGTGCAGCCTCCTGCCCTGGCCCCGAGCCGTGGAGCCGCCGCAGCCGGCACAGTGCCCAGGCAAATTCGGCTGGCTCTGCACCCCAACGCCATGAAGCAGCTCCCAAACCAGACCTGACTTGCTCCCTGCCAGCTCCTGAGCAGCCTGAGCCGGGTGGATAGACATGCCCTGAGGATATGTCTGCATTGCAGTGCAGAGGTGAGACCTGGGCTGGGTGAGACAGACCTGGGCTCGTCCTTGGGAGCCGTGGAGCACCCAGAACATGTGAGGTGTGTGCTCCTGGGCTCCGGGGTGTGGAGGAGGAGGGAGGTATTTCACCTCAGAGAGCCTCATGATGCTTTTGGGGACCGAGTCTGGGTGGTGGAAGGACTTTATGCACTGGCATGTGCTGTGCTCACCAGTGGGGTGGCCATTCTGTAGAGATCACATGGAAAAACCATTAAATTATGGGATCATTTAGGTTGGAAAAGCCCTTTGAGGTCATTGAGTCCAGCCACTAGCCCAAGACCACCAAGGTCACCACAAAACCATGTCCCCATGCCACATCTACATGTCTTTTAAATCCCTCCAGGAATGGTGGCTCCATCTCTGCCCTGGACAGCCTATTCCAACCCCTGATAAACATTTTGGTGAAGAAATTTTTCCTAATATCCAATGTAAACCTCCAGGCCAGCAGCACTGGGAAGTGGACAAAATGGTGGTGCTGGAGTTGGGAAAAATACGCTGCTCTCTTCCTTAGGGTGCCTGGATCTTGGGGTTTGACTGAGGATCCCCAGCCCCTGCAACCTGGCAATAGGACAAACCCCAGCCCTTTAGCTGGGTGGTTCATCTCCAGGAAACCAAAACCAGCCAAACAGATTTTAAATTACTCCAGAAAATATTTCCTTTTGAAGGTATCCCACCTCCTGAGTCTGTGCTGCCAATGTAGCTGCTTATTCCTGAAATTCTTCCATATTAGAGACAAAAAAAGAAGGTAGATAAAGAAGTGGTCAGAAGAAATTTTATCAACCCCAATCATAGGTGATTTTCAGTGGAATCATGGGAAATAAAGTCTGGCATGAGCCAGCAGTCCCAGGAAGAGGAGTGGAGATGATTTTCCTCCCGCAGCTCCAGGCACCTGGGAAGCTCCTCTGCTCTCAGCACTCAGCACTAGATGGCATCCAAGGTGGGAATTTGGGCTCCCAAATGCAGTCCTGGGCTCTGAATTATAATGGTAGCCGGATTAAAAAATGAGAATCCCATCTGGATGAGGGGGAAAAAAATCAAAGGGCCAAGGAGGTGGAGTTTTCCCACTTCCTGCTGCCACCTCATTGTGGTGCAGCCCCCTCCAAGGTCTCTTCCACCACCTCAGCTGAGTGCTGGGCCACCAGGAAAGGAAAATAACAGGACAGAGGGAAGAGCAAAGGCAGCATCCACAAGTCAAGGTGCATTCAAGCCTGCAGGGATGCATTCACCCATCCTCTTTTTCCTCTGAATGCTGCCAGCCCTGTGGGTGCTTGGACACAGGGCACACTGCACACCTTGCTGTCTGTTCATCCCCTGGTGTCACCTGACGTGTGCAGCCTGGAGTGACTGGAAATGCAGCTGCTCTGAGCTGGAAAACATTTCCCAATGAGGGCATTACCTTTGCACCACACACCTTGTTCCCTAAATAAGCCAAATTGTCCCTAGGCCATTGATGGGGTTTGGGAGAAAGCAGAAGCACCATGAGAGACGACCCTTGCCTGGGAGATTTTTCCTCCACTTTACCTTGCAGGTGTCTTCCTGCTGATGTGGGATGAGGAGGGGGAGTGCCCAGCATCTCTCCCTGTCCCACATCCGAGTTCTCCTGGGAGGAAGGTGGGATTAGTCCCCTCCAGCTTGGGTAGCAAATTATTTGCTTTTATCACCTCTCAACTAAGCCATGGCCACGAACAGGTTCCTCAGCAGAGGCAGCTGTGCTTGGCCCCTGGCTCAGGGCTGTGGCACTGAGGGCCAGCACCCAGGGAGGGGCTCAAATGCACACAAATGTGTGAGAAGCAGACAGGTAATGGTTCCATGGCCGTGGGTGGCTGCCTGGAGGTGCAGGAGCCACGGGAGTGACACGAGGCTCCCTCCCTGCCCTGTTCGCACGCTGCAGCTGACCTTGAGTGTAACCCCTTAAGGAGCACTGTGTGATTGCCAGCACCATTTCCTGTGCCCTGGCCCTGCCGAGGAGGGTGCCGAGGTCCAGGTCCTGGAGGTGACTTTACAGCCACCTCTCCTGAGCCTTTTCACTCTGTCTCCAGCTGAGCAAAGGGTTCTCAGGCCTGAATATCTCACCACTGCCCAGAAACCATTCTCCCCCTGAAACACCTTTGGGCTCATGCCTTTTGTTTTTCTTTTCCTCGTGTTTTCCTGGTGTGAACACAGCGCCAGGCAGGGATGCAGGAGAGCTTTATCGAGGTTCTGTTGGAGTTTGAAATACTTCTCTTCCCAAAAGTATATGTACCTACAAGAAATAGCTTCAGCCCAAGCCCTGAGTAGGCAGAGGCACTACAGACTGCTGTTTGTGTGCCCATTCCCTCTGCCTGCAATTATGGGGAAATTGCCATCGTGTAAGCAGCAGCTGTATGAATAACTCTATTATTTGTTATTATTAGTCCTAGATGTGTGTTTTTCTTGAGATCATATCTGCACAAGAAGGCACATTAATAATAGCCTTTTGAACTGGCCAAGTTTAATTTCTATGGATCGTGAAACTTTTGAAGCAAGGTGCTGTTTATTGCTTTCTTCTGAAATCAAAGGTCTTAAGCCGCAGCAGAGAGAGCTCTGTGTTGTCCAGGCTGAGTTCTTGTAAGGGCAGGCGGTCATGTTAAGCTCACTCTCCTCATCTGGCACCAGCAGAAGGGTCTCGTGTTACAGCCTGGTGCCAGCCTATTTTAGGAAGCAAGATTCCCCTTTTGTGCAATTATTTTTCATGTGAGTTTAAGCTCTGTGCTCCTTTGCTCTTTTTCTGTTTCGGTCTGTTCTCTCTCTTGCCTTCAGGTGGGGTGTGTGATACAGAGAACAACAGCTTCTCAGCCACCAAGGTGCTGTCTGAGCACGGAAAACATGAGCAAGAATGGGTCAAGAAATAGGAAAAACCATGTGGAGTGTCCATGAAAGGACATGGAGCTGCTGGAGTGAGAGGTCCTGCAAAGACCAGCTGAGGGCTGCGGAACCCTGGGAGAGCTGCGGGTGTTCAGCCTGGAGAAGGTTCCAAACAGACCTGGAGAATGTTCCAAACAGACCTGGAGAAGGTTCCAAACAGACCTTAGAGCCCCTTCCACTGCCTAAACGGCCTCCAGGAGAGCTGGAGAGGGACTTTGGACAAGGACATGGAGAGGACAATGGGCAATGACTTCACACTGACAGAGGGCAGGGATAGATTAGATAGCAGGAAGAAATTCTTCCCTGTGAGGGTGGGGAGGCCCTGGCTCAGGGTGCCCAGAGAAGCTGTGGCTGGCCCATCCCTGGCAGTGTCCAAGGCCGGGTTAGGCAGGGCTTGGAGCAACCTGGGATAGTGGGAGCTGTCCCTGCCCATGGCAGGGGGGTTGGAATGAGATGATCTTTAAGGTCCCTTCCAACCCAAACCATTCTGTGATTCATGTCTTCTCTTTGAGGACCATTATCAGGAGCTTTTCATCCAAGTCCAGTAGGAAAGAGTAAAATCAGGGCCAGGTTCCTTCATGCACATCATGACCTACCAGTATTTTTTGGGCTGCTTGTCAGGTGCCCACACAAGCACACGCAGTCACAGAGCCACCCAGGCTGGCGGTCTCTGAAGAGCAGATGAAAACAAACCCAAATGAAAACAGTGCCTTGTCAGGCTTGTGTGATTTGTGCTCTTGCAGCTGGGTTTGTCACCCCAAAAGGCACCTCTTGGGGAGCATTTTGCCCCACTTCCCCAGCAGCTGGAGGCTTTGCTGAAGGCAGGAGGGTGAAAAGGTGGGAGCGTGACTGGGAAAAGGTGAGCAGGCGAGGATGGGTAAAATGAGAACCCAAAATGCATCACTTTGGGGGGGGGAGATATCTTTTTCTTTCATTTTTGAATCTCTGTTTCAAAATAGTCTCGTGGTGTGGAAACAGGAGGATTTTGACATTCAGTGTTTGATGTTGGCAATTCTGATAAAGGAGATAAAGGGTCCGTGATGGAGCACAGGAGTTATTTGAGGGCTGTTGGGCAATGACTGTCAGTGAACCTGTGTCTCTGTGTTTGAAGTGTAGTCCCCGACATTTACTGCCAATTTTAAAGGGATTTACTCTTGGCTATTTCATAATCCCTGATTCAGAGCAAATTTGCAGATTTTGAAGATCAGAAGAGACCATTAATACCATAGTCTGAGTCTCCGGATAGCTGAGGCCACCTAACTCCATCTGAGCCCAACATTTTGTGTTCAGCTGCAGCATAAAGCAAGACATAAAGGTAGAAATATCAACCACTAACCCAATAATCAAACATGTGTTCCAAAGTTTGATCATTGCCACTATTTAAAATAAAATGGGCAACATACTTCCCATTTTTCTAAGTCCACCTTTGGCTAGAAGAATAATTTATGCCCAAACATTCAAATAAAATCAAGTATTTCTTCATCTCATTCAAAATAAAGAAAAAGATAGGCTGGATATTTATCCCATGGAATCTGCTTGGTTTTACTGGGAAAATAGCCTCCTTCTAGTGGTTTGATGCTGTGGCCTACAAGGCAACTTTGTGTGCATTTGTCAAGTCATTTGAGCTGCATTAAGGTCAATATCATAACTTGAGCAGCATTTTTTTTCTTCATTACAGACATTTCTTCAGCCTTTGGAAATCCAGTGTCCCAAGCGAAATTAAATTGGCACAGAAAATGAAGCAGGAAGTGAAGTTTGTGCACTTAAAGAGAAAATGAAAAAGTTTTTTATCTGGAAATGTGTGTGACAAGAGTGACAAGACTATTAAAAGGCTGTGTTGCAAGATAATTTTTGGGAAAAGAATTGCAGCTGGAAAGGAGGTGTGAAACAAGCGGTTCGTGCTGAGTCAGTAATTTGAGTGCTGTAGTTTTGTAATGTGCTACTAACCCAAACTGTGGATCCTACCACTCCTCAGTTTTTGGGCCTGGCTCTTATCACAGAAGCAAACAGCCTCTGTGAAAGGATTCAGAATACAAACGGGGGAGAAAATCCTTTTCAGAGCTATAAAACCCTCTTGTGTTGTAAGGAGCTCGATCGTTTCTGGCAAGACTTTCAAAGAAAACAGTGTCGAGATCCTCTCGGTGAATAGCAACATTAATATATTAGGTGTGTATTATGTAAATCCATGCTTCAGTGGAGCACTAGATAAGATAAATGGGAGCAAAGAGCAGGCTTTGAAGGCTGCTGGTGAGATTTTTTTGTGTGTACTGTGCCCCTTGAAGGCTCGGTGCAGAACTCGGAGCCCATTGAGGGCCTGCCATCCCCTCCTGCTCAAGCAGCTGCTGCCGTGGAACCATTAAATTTTGTCACCACGTGGCACAACCTTGCTCAGCCACAGCATTGCAGGGCTGTGCCTGAAAAACCTCTTTTATCCCTGTTCTGGTGCAGAGCAGGGAAGTTCCTCCATGGCAGAACTGGGCTGTGCAGCTCCTTTACATCCCCCTGGCACTGCACGGCACAGATGGATGACCAGGGTTACAGCAACCCCAGTCTGTTTGCTGGAGCAAATATTTGGGGAGGGTCCAGCCTGGCCCTGGCAAACACACTGAAATACTTGAGGCTGGTGGACAATGACTTATCAAGACAGAGAGACTTGGGAGCAGATAAGCCCAGGGACTTGTGCATTGTATACAAATACCTGGCCTGGCCCTCGCAGCTCACATGAGGCAGCCACAGGAGCGATGCTGGAGCTCTGCCCTGGTGAAACTCCATTTTTTGTCATATAACTGTGCAGGACAGGATGGACAGAAGGTCCTTACACGTGGGGCCACGTGCTACACTTTTTGCTTGTGCTGTTTCATCTCTTGATGAGCCCCGTTCTTCCTCCATTTTCTTTTTTGCTTGTGATGTCTTTCAAAAGCCTCTCCCTGCTTCCCCAGCTACAGAGCCAGATCCCTCCAGTACCATCCCATCACAGCAGAGTCTTGATTCATTTTGGGAAGGCACAACCCCATGCTCAGCATCACTCTTCCTGCTGCCCCGTGGTGGCCACCACACACCTGCCCCACCAGCACCCGTGTTCATCGTCAGGGGCTTCACGCTTTGAAGGCGATGCCAAAAGCTGTGGGGTGGCCCATAAAAATGGTTTGGTCTAGACGTGGAAAAAGATATTAATTTTTCCTTCACTTTTCACTTGGATGAGGAGCATTTTCAACCAGGTCATTGAGACAGTTTGCGACCAGAAATAAATCCAGGCCGAAAAAATGTCGGCGGACCTGTTTACTTTATAAACCACAAATGTTTGTATCCTGCAACAAATACCTGGGAAGTGCCCGGACCAGACATTACAAACGTGTTAACTACCCCGAGTTAACCAGTAATCAATTCGGGGGGAAAAACCCGAGCGTGGAGCTCTCCTCTGAGACTGCTCTTCATAACGGGGCTTTCATTTAGACCCCGGCCTAGGAGCGTAATTAAACCACGGCACATTCTTGACTTTCAAACAAACTCCTGGGAGCTGGCCAGCCCCGAGCACAGACCCGGATTTTACCGCGTTGGAAACGAGGGTGATGTGCCACCTCTTTCACGAGCTGTTGTTGACGGTGAAAAATGCCTGCCCCGTAGAAATCGGGAATTCTACAGACAGCCCTTCAAGGCTGCGCTAATAAACACATGAAAGGATTTGGGGGAAACACATGAAAATGCTGGTCTGTTGAAATCCTTTTTTCAGTGCCACCAGCTGTGGGGGGAAGGTGTATTATTCAGGCCTGGATTTTTTAATACTTAGCCCGCATCGATAGTAATTTAGAGTGCTGATTTTTGATTTTTGCAGTCCAAGTTACTCGTTTCTCTTTCAATACTGGGCCATGACCTGCTGGGCAGCTTTGATGGAGCTGGAGTTTGGCATTCCCAAGCAAATGCTGAGGAATGGCAGTAGATGGTGCTGTTATTCTCTTTTTTGAGGATAGGGGTGGCAGAGGAAAGACAGGCACAGCTGTGATTGTACACAAGGTGTTACCAGTCCCCAGTGTCCCCAAATTATAAATCAGGCTCCTTCAAATCATGGGATTTGGTCTTTAGAAAATCTTAAATCAAACAACGTCCTTTATTACAACTTCTGTGTTGAACTTTTTGGATGAGATTTTGAGGTCACATTTTCATGCTTTTTGTTGTAATCATGTAATTTGAAATTTCTTTTTTTTTTTTTTTTCATTTTCGTAATAACGTAAATTGAAATTCTCCAATCATGTCAAGAGCCAGCAAGATTTAGGGGAACTAAATTAAATTAGGGAGAAACATCAGGGTTGTGAAACTTGGCTGGAGTACAGATGCTGGTTTCAAAACAGGCTGGACTTTAAGTTGTTGGCAAATTGAATGTTGCTGACCCTGAGTGATTTGGGATGCCAGGAATGGGTCCGTGACCACAGAATGTCCCACCCCACGGGTCACTGAGGCACGTGCTGGAGGGCTGACCCTCCTGGCCTGCATCAGCCTGGATCCCCAACTTCCCGGACAGCACCAAACGCTGCATCAGGATGACATTTATCAGCCAATTCTTTTTAATGGCCCCAAGGTTTATGAGGCTTGCTCCTTCCCAGCCGCACTGGGGAGGGCAGAACTGGGCCCCCTTTGGATTTCACTTTTATTTGCCTTTCTCTGCAGTGACAGGTCTAACTCCAGCCTTTGTAAAAATTTAACAGGGCAGTGTTGGCTGTGCAGGTTGGACAACCTGGCGCCGGGGACGGTGTCCAGCGTGGGGACAGGGGCAGGGGACACAGCAGGTGTCCTGCCCTTAACCTCCTCCTGCCATGGGGTGGGCTGGGCAATGCCCCCGCTTGCAGCCCCCTGAAGGTGTTTTCTCCAGCAGCAGCAGCTGGTGATGCTAAAAATACCCCCAAACAGGGTAGTGGAGGTTCAGCTTTGGACTTTTCAGAAGTTTACTGCTATTTCGGCCTCGTGACTCCAGCTCAGGCCACCTGATGTGCAGCACGTAACTGCGCTCCGATTTCCCCCTTTGGTGGGGAACAATCTCAGATAATGGATAACAATCAGCTCGCTTTCTTATTTTAGGATTGCTGTAGCCATGGTCATTAACAGCTCCAAGAAATACAATAGGCAGGGCCTGGTCCTCCCACACTGCGTGTCCCCTCTCCAGAAGAGTTGCTGCCAAAATCCTCCCTGTGACAGAAAAGCAAAGCGGGTTCCCAAGGAAAACCTGGCTGTAGGTCTGAGGGGGAAAGGGTGGCTTGGCACTGGCAGTGCATCAAAGTGAGCATCCCACCAGGCACACTTCGGGCATCAAACTGCTCTGCAACATCATCTGTGTTTGCAGCACTTCAGGAAGAGCAGAACAGTTGCAACCTGGAGAAGAGAAAGCTCCAGGAGACCTTAGAACCCCTTCCAGTGCCTAAAGGGGATCCAAGAGAGCTGGAGAGGGACTCTGGACAAGGATATGGAGTGAGAGTACAGGGGGGAATGGCTTTGAATTGATAGAGGGCAGGTTTAGATTTGGTATGGGGAAGAAATTCTTCCCTGTGAGGGTGGGGAGGCCCTGGCACAGGGTGCCCAGAGAAGCTGTGGCTGCCCCTGGATCCCTGGAAGTGTCCAAGGCCAGGCTGGACAGGGCTTGGTCTACTGGGGAATGAGATGATCTTTAAGGTCCCTTCCAACCCAAACCATTCCAGGATTCTGTGATACTCTGCACTTGTAAGTGGAGCAGCCCAGGGCGCCCGGGCCACATCCTGCCTGGCCAAGGAGCAGCCCCAGGAGCACAGGGACGGTGCTGGCCAAGGGCAGTGCTGCTGCTCAGCTGTCTCTGCACCCCAGAGCTAATGCTGGACTGATGGAACACGTTGTGGGGGTTCACTGAAGCTGTGCTGGGCCGAGGGGGGTGGGATGGGGTAAGCAGGAGCATAAGGGCAGGCTACAGGCTCACTCCCTGCTCCAACAAACAGCTACTTTACATTAAATAACGTGTGGGATTAACTACTTCCAGGAGCCTCCGAGCAGAAATTGGAGCCTTCTCCCTTCCCTTCTCTCTTCCCAAACTCACCCTGTGCAGCTGGTGGAAACACAGGCTCTCACCAGGCTCCTCTTGCCCCAAACCAGACCTTACTGTCCCACTTGAGCACACTCTTCGATGGAGAAGAAAGAAAAAAAGGGAATACAAGAACATTTTTACTGTTGTTTTTTGATTTGGTTTGCGTTTTTTTTTTTTTTGGCAGATACCCTTTGGCCTGGATCATGTTGACTGGTCATGATGAGGGAGTAAGGTATGAGTAAAACCTTCTCTCAGTTTTTAAGTTACTGACATGTCATGAACTGGTTTCCACATAGTCTTGTCCCACTGATACAAAGATAAAAGGGGCAGCAACAAGTTCCTGCCCCTTTGCCCATTCTGGGAGTAGCTTAAAGAGCTGCTTCTCTTAAAACGACTGAATGAATAAAACTCAAGTCCTCTTTTCAAATTGTTGGGTTGTGAAATAAATCTAGGAAAGAACAAGAATAGCAAATTTTGATCTTCCCAGAAATTATATCAGCGTATTCCTTGTTCTCCAGAGGTTTGGTCCAGCTGGGGCGGGAAGGTGGTGAAAATCAGTCCTCCAAAAATGCAGAGCAAAATTCACCAGTAATACAAACTCAGTGAGTTCAAATAATTTATATGAAGAAAAACCTCAGTCCACAGTGAGAATTTCAAGTCTGACTGAAAGGAACAGCTGAGGTCCTGAAGGATACTCTTGCGTGGTGTATTCGATAATTCCATTTATGAACAAACAATTAATTATTACCAACGTATCTCTTGCATATTATTGACAAAGGCACGGAAGCTGCTTTTTGGCACTGCTGACTCGCCCACTGTCAGATGTGAACTGGGCAATTGTGGTGGCTGCTGCTCCCTTAAGAAATTGTCCAAGATTCAGATTTGTGTGCCCTGGCTTGCATCAATTAACAGCACAATCTTTTTTGTTATGAAAATGCAAACATAAGTAGCCTGAGGGGTCTTGTAAATGCAAATACAAAACCATAATTTCAATTTCCCTGAAAGTACAAGAAAGCCTCTTTTTTTTTTTTTTATTTGCTGTTACAATGATAAATCTCAATTTTTGTTTATTTTTTTTTCTCCTTGCTATGAATGCGAAATGCAATTTAACTCAGGGAATCAGCAGATTTGGGGATGTGGGGAGGCTGGACCCAGCTGCTGGAATCTGTGGGCTCCTCTAGGCAGGGCCAGGCTCTGAAGGGTGAGGGGAAGGTGGATGCTTGGCCCCACAGTGGATGTGAGCTGGGCTGGGCAGTGTGCCCACAGCTGGCCCCTCGGCTGGGGGAGAATTCCCACGTGAAGATTCTTTCCGCTTGCTCCAGGCATCCAAGAAGCCTAAATTAGGCACCCACACCTCTGCCGTGCTCAGGGGAAAGGCAGAGAGACCTTGAGATGTGTCCTCCTCGGGCAGCTTGGTCCCGCGGGTGGGTGATTGGCACCATTTTGGGCCAAAAGTGATGCTTTTGTACTCAGGGCCGTGGGGTGATAATGGGCAAAAGAGCCTCCTGAAAACTGAGGTGGGAGGTGGCACCTGATTTCACCTCACTGAGGCATAAAGAAAGAATTGGGGGAACATCCAAGGTCTGTTTTCCCCTTTCTTTCTGCACCGCACATATAAAAGTAAAATTTGAAAACAGCCCCTTTGCTTTCTTCCTCCCTCCCAGGCTGGCCTCAGTATGCCCGGGCATGTGTCTAAACAGATTCCTGGAAAACCTGCCCTCGCCGAGGCGCCCTCTCCAGCGCTCAGGTTATGGTCTGCAGCTCCGGGAGGAGCAGCAGGGAAGGGTGGCCTTGCTGGGGGGGTGTCCCTGCCCTCCCTGCCTGGGAAACACCAGGGATGCAGCAGGATATGTGCCAGCACGCAGGTGAGAGACTGAGGTCAAATACAAGACCCAAAAATAAGAGGAGAAGTGGTTAAACGCTGTCCTGAGCAGTTCCCTGGGGTAGCAGCACCCCTGCCCAGAGCAGAGCATCTCCCTCCTGCCAGCTGGGGTTCCTGGGAAACCTTTCCTTTACTTCCTTGATGATTTTTAATTAGCCCAAACGAGCGATTAACCAGCACAACAATCCCTCACTCAACTCTCTCCTTACACTCATTTGATGAAGGTGGTGTTTTACACTCATTTGATGAAGGTGGTGTTGCTGCTGCGGGAGGGCAAAGCTGCCACGGTCCAGCGATGGCACCTGGCAGGGTGGCACAGCCAAACCTTCAGCCCTGAGCCCAGGGTTGCCCCGCCGGGGTCTGCCAGGGTCTGCCAGGGTCTGTGGGTACCACACACATCGTGTCCCTTCCCCTGTCTCAGCACACGGAACAGAGCTGGAGGGCAGGAAGAAAAAAACAGGAGAAAAAAAATGTTTAAAGTTATTTGTTGTTAGTTTTCTGCCCCTCGCACCGCTCCCAGCTTTCGGGAGTCCTCCAGCCTTGGATCGGCTGGTTGTTTTCCTTTCCCCCTGCACTCCTGTATGAACGAACGCTAGAGGCTCCCTCCTTCTGGTCTGCGAGAGAAAACTTTAGTTCCTAACTCTTTTTTTTTTTTTTTTTTTTTTTTTTTAACTTCCCTCAGGAAAAAAATGTGGAGTTAATTATCTATGTAAAATGTCAGATGCAGGAAAGGGGCTGTGCTTACTTGGATATCCCATCCGAGGCGAAGTGACTGATTTTTTTTTTTTTTCCCCCCCCTCTTCTTTTTTTTTTTTTTTTCCTGAGGGTAGAAGGGCCTCGCGAAATAAAAGTGCAGAACCGAGCCGGTGGCTCCCAGAGCGGCCGGGGCGGGCGCGGCGGGAGCCCCCAGCGCAGCGCAGCGCAGCGGAGCCCAGCGCGGAGCCCACCTGCCCCCGGGGCAGCATCGCCCCGCACCTTCTCCCGGACTGAGACCTTCATACATACACATATACTCACAGATATA
>VZTE01006591.1:1367146-1378421 GCA_013397775.1 Eulacestoma nigropectus
CCCGAACAAAAGCGGAGCGGGGCCGCGGGCAGAGCCGGGCCGGGCAGCGAGCGGGGGAGCCGGGGAGCGGCCGGGCCGGGCTGGGCAGCGCGGGGGGCAGCCGGGGGTCCCCGCGGGGAGAGCCGGGCAGGGCACCCCAGCACCCCGATCCGCTCATTATCGGTGATTCTCCTTTATTTGTGCCTCGCCGCCCCCCGCTGCCGGCCGCAGGGTGGGGGAGCTGCCCGGCCGCTGCCGGCGGTGCGCAGGGGGCACTGTGGGCTCGGGGATGCGCCCCGGGGGTGCCCCCGGCACGGGCCCCGCACCCGGCGCTGGCTCGGCGGCGCCGGGGCCAGCTCCAGGTGGAGGCAGCGCTCTACGGTCAGCCCGGCTGGTGTTTTGGTCGATAATAATGGAAAATAGCAGCTCTTGCCGCTCTGGGTACTGCGCGTCGCTCTGCTGGCGGCTTTACCAGCGCTCCTCTCTTTCTCCCATCTCGCTAAACTCGTTCCTTTGAAAGTCCGGAGCGCTCTCGCAGCCCCTGGCTGGGGTCTGGGTTTGCCTTGCCTGCTTGGCTTTTGGAGATGCGATGGCTTTTGGAGACGCTGTGGCATGGAAGGAAACTGTCAACAGCGCGTCTCAAAAAAAAAAAAAAAACAAACCTTTTTGCATTCCAAAACATCAACCCTTCCACTGTGGCTGCGATGCTGAATATTTAATTGACAGACACAGGCAGGGGAAATCAACTGGCTTCCAACAAAGAGATTAATAACACAACAGCACGTGAGTTTAATACTCCAGACACCACAGTCTTTAAAACAATTGTTTCTGCTTAGAGCCCATTTTTTAAAGACTGTCAGTTTGATTTAATTTTTATGCAGTTTATTGATCATCTGGTGTATATTACGGGGCACTAATACGTTAAGAGGAGAGGCATGGTTTTCTCTTTATATTCCCACAAGAATAGGGGCCAGTGCAGAAAGCTTCATCTTCTCGGATCTGGAAAAGATAAAAATACTTGGTATCCCATATATGAAACTAATATAAGTAGAAACATAACTAGCTGGACTTACCTCACTTATTTAAGCAGAAAGTAGAATTCCTAGTAAAACAGCTCCTAGGAGTCAGAACTTTTAAACTTTTATTTTCCCAAGTTTTCTTAACTTGAGGCATTCCTGGCATGAGTAGGTGCTATTTGAATGGGAAAAGGCTTTTGCTTCCCCTTCTCTGGGCTAAGGCTCCTAAATGAAAAAGCAGTTGGTTGACATGTGTTATTCTACTTGTGCTAGTTTGGGTAAACAGGACTTATCAAGCATCACTGGAAAGTATTGTTAGCAGGGAATAATGTGATACAGCAAAAGTGTGATTGTTGCTTTGTTTCAGGTTGCTACAGGTGGAAATCAGAAAGTAAACACCAGAGTTGGCTTGTTTAGAGGTTTTTGTTGGGGTTCCATGGTTGTTGTTTTGTTGCTGGGTTTTTTTTTTTTAGGGTAAGGAGCATTTAGAAGTAAAAACATGAATTCAACAGCTGAAGGAAAGTTTAGATCTGGCTGATCACTGGCAGGTGAAGAGCACGGGTGGGACACGGTGAGGGAGGTGATTATGGGACGGAGAACCCATGATGTGTGTTTGGGGATGGATAGCTCATGGTGTGTGTTTGGGGATGGATAGCTCATGGTGTGTGTTTGGGGATGGATAGCTCATGGTGTGTGTTTGGGGATGGGCTTTGCAAATGCACCCAGACTGGGAGTATCCGACTTGCTGGTGGATGACTGGGCATGAGTTGCTGTGAAAGCTGCCCCACTCACAGAAGGCTTGGCTTGCTCTTCCCTCTGCCTTTTACTAGGGAAAACGATGAGCTTATCATTTCTGAGCACTTGATTCCCATTTTCTTGTAAAAAAATCCCCAAAAAACCACTTGGAAAGTGGAAAAAAGGTGCCCTAGCGGAACCCTTCCTGTAAGAGAAAGCTGGACAGGTACAAGTTGATGGATATTTACATATTCAGTGGGGGGGAGGGGGGAAAAAAGAGTCCTACATAAGATAATGAGGAGCAGAATTGGGTGAAATGACTTTTTTTGAGGTGGAGGGACCAGCAGAAGTCTTCTGCTGGTGCATGTGGGCACATGGCCAGTGGCCTCCAGTGCAGTCAAACTGAGTTACGCCTCTTGAGCAGCTGCCTGAAGACATTCAGAGAAGCAGGGAAACAGAAGGCTTTTTCTCATTTGAGGACCACTTTAGGAAATATTAAGACTGGCCATTTGGTTTGTGGAGGCCTGTGATGCTGCGTTGGCTCCTGCTGCAGGTACTGCCATAATTCCGCCTTGAATTGGTTTCCTGCGAGGGAAAAATGAAAAGAGCGAACGATGGCTGAAATGTTTTTCAGAAATGACACACTCTCTGTGAGGCTGTAGGTGTGTACAAACCCTTTGTTTGCACACAAATTTAAACAAATTACCCAGAAGACAATTATCATAAACATCTAAGAAAGCCTGAATTAGTAAAGCTGAGCTATCAGGAGCTTCCTTCAGCTTTAATTTGGTGAGAGTCATTAGAAAGATCCACTTTTGTCTTTCATCCTTAAGTAGTACAATGGTTACCTTGATAGCAAATGCATGAGAGGAAGATTTGTATCTTCTTTTCTTGGGGAGCAGAGTCATGGAGCCATGGGCAGAAGCGTGTGGCTGGTGGAGTGGGTTGGATGAAGATCCACTGGACCGGACCCTCTGTTTCTGCTGCATTTCCAACTTGAGTGGAGTTGGCAGGGAGCTGGATGTTACTGAACGACCGGCCCACTCCCCTAATGAGTGCCTTGGCACTCATAAATCCCTGGTTTCTTGCATGAACAAGGGGTTTGATCGCCGACACTGTGAACTTCCCAGAAATGCCATGCCCGTGCTTAACTCAGTAAAAAAGGCAGAAAAGAACTGAGTATGCATTTATTAAAGCAGGTCATGTGAGGGGGGAAAATAACTTTCTCCATCTGCTTCCTCCTCTCGAGAGGGCTCTGTTTAGAGAATTGGAAGATGCTTCCTGAAATTGTTAGGGCCACAGGCGAGCTTGGTGGTGTGGAAGAGTCCCCGCTGCCCTGTCCCTGTCTCCTGACCACTGCAAAACATCTGAAAATGTGGCTGAGGGGGTCGGGGCGGGTCTGAAGTTGCCCCTGCTGAGCTGGTCAGTGTCTTCACGCTGTAGAGTGGTGGGGAACTCCCTGAGCAGCAAAACAAGAGGAGTGATGGGTGGACCTCACTCCACCTTCATCTGAACATCCGCAGCCCATCCCTCTGCCAGGAGTTTCCTGCACCTCCTGCCTGGAGCATAGAGTTGTTCTTGGGGGAAAATGGGGTGACCTTGGCTGGGACAGATCTCAGGGGGCAACTTTCCTGGTGCCGTGGGGTTTTGCTGTCCTGATGCAGCACTTGCAGGGGGCGGCTGCAACAGCCACCAAACCTCCTCCTGATGCAGGAGATGTGGCCAGCTGGGGAAAAGCCTCCTGCCCTGACCCTTGAGGTGGGATGTTTTGGAGCCTTGCCCCACAGATGTAGCATCCAGGGTTAAATTTACTCCTCTCAGACCTGCTTTTTTCCCTTGGCAGGGACTCCTGGTGTTCAGCAAGCTCTGAGCAGCCACCTGTGCTCTGCTGACGGGTGCTAAGTCAAGCGTTTAATCTCGGAAGAGGGGAAGGCTGTGTCAGCAAGGGTGATAGGGCAGATGAGGGTCTTCAGTAGCTTGTATTTGTGCAGCTTGTGCAGGTAAAACAGCTTCCAAAAAGTCCTGCTTGTGCCATAAAATAGAAGGATTTCATCTGGCATACCTGCTTCTGAGGCTCGTGGAAAATGGGTTTATGGGAGCATATGTTTCAGGCTGGTGGGATGTAAACTGCACATAATTTACTGCCCTTCTTCTTTTCTGCCTCTAATTTAATTTTCTCTCTTCTGTCAATCTCAGTTAATCTGTACAACACAAGTTTTACTGCCTTGGGGAGGTTTTTTGAAGCAACAGATGGATAGACCTCTTACAACCTTAATATCTCTGCAGCTTTCTCACAAATTTGGCATCTCCTGTAGCGAGCTTGATGCTAAAATGAACTTTGAAAGTAAATATTTATGCTAGCTGGACCTTGACATGTTTATGTAAGTGGGGATATAATCTTATAATTTGGGCTAACAGTTTAGATTACTCTTAACTTTCCTCTTCTGTGTAGAAAATTGTGTCGTCCTCCAGCTCTCAGAAGCAAAAAGGATTTGAGCTCTGCCAGGAGCCCTGTTGCTTCATCACGAAAATTGGTGCAAACAGGCCTGGGATTGTCATTTAGGTGTAAGGAGTGGGAGGAATTGGAGATGAGGGGTGAGGTTAGAGTTATGTGGATGGTGTAAAGCTGGATGTGATGAGCTAAGCAACTTTGCTTTGTTTGGGTTGGGGCTGTTGTTTTTTTATTTTTAGGACTACCCTGCTGCACAGCACTCACTTGTCACATGGGTAACATCTTTCTGTGCACCTGAAGAAGATGCTGAGCCAACCATTTCTTGTTTTCAGCAAAGGACAACAAGACCTGACTGTACCAAACCAGCTGGACAGTCCCAACCCCTCGGTGTTGCCTTCTCCACGCCGTGTCTCCTCCGTGTCGGGGAGGACCGAGCCCACACCACACAGGAGAAGCTGTGTGGGTGGAGAGTCGTCATCGTGTTTTGAGCATCCCTAGGTGGGGTTTGGTCATTAATGTTTATGTATCACTTCATACCTGTAGGATCTCTTGGTGGCAGCGAGCTCCTGGCCAGGGATGGCTGCTCGGGAAGTGCTCTGGCAAAGGCAGGTTGGCAGAAGTGGCACCTTGGCATGGGGTTGTTGTGCAGTTGGACTCTGCCATAACTTGGGAGTAAAGGAGCTTTTTTTTCTGAGCCTGGAAAAGCTTCTTATTGAACCAACAGTCAGCACCTAAAGCATGATACCCATCTGTTGTGCCTCCCTTGAAAGACCGAAGGAGCCAAAGATGACTGGAAGTAAAGGCGAGAGAAATATTTTGGAGGTGTCTGAAATCCACTTTTTTTGCATTTGCTTTGTGAAAACAAACAAACAAACAAACAAAAAGAGACCCAGCCTATCAAAAAGAGATTATTAGTGACAATTATACTTGAGGTGATAATTGCAGAACAAGGAAATGCTGTACCTATGGCAGACCGAGTCCTCAGGGGTATAAATCTGTTGGCTTTCCCGAGTTGGTGGAACTTGGCCAGCCTGAAGATGTGTCTCCAGGAAAAGCAGAATTATGTGCAACTGCTTCATGGCCACGAGTGCTTTGAATCCTGTGTGCCTGCTGCTGAGACAGGCAGGAGATGGGATCACAATTACAGCAGATGACATTTTTTTAATTGCCTGTTTGTAGTGAGCACAGAAAATAATATAAACATCACTCCCAGATCAAACGGATTATTTTTATACCCTTTAAATCTCAATTTAATATGCATGCCTTCCCTAGGCTGCTTTGGTCTGACTCTGTTTGTCTGGATACAGGCTGGTGCTGTCTCTCCAGATGCGTGTGCTCTGTGTACCACCCAAAAATGGTTTGCATACCACAGCTGGGGAACCTCTGGCAAACCAGGGCCCCTCTTCAGCGTGTGAGATAGGCAGGGCGTTTGTATGGCTCCATCTCTGCCTGAAATGCCTTCGAAGAGGGGGAGGCAAAGGCCCGGCTCTGCTGCGCGGCTCGCTCTGGCGGAGCAGGCTCCATCCTCCCCGTTCCCTTCATACAATGCTCCCACTTCATCCATGGTAATCCAGAAGGGACCGTTGTGGTCTCCCGGCCTGCCTGTGCCTGGAACAAGGGCCTGCCTGTTGAAGGCAGCGTGGGGAAAGGCAGCAGCCTTCAAACCCTCCCATCCCAGCGTCCGCACAGCCGGCGCTGGGAATGGCAGCTTCCCTGGCATCCCGAGGGGCTGTGTCCCAGCAGGGCAAGGAAGCAGGGAAACCCCCTCCCAGGATGTGGCTTTCCCCCCTGCCAGCTGGGGTTTTTGATGAGTGCTGTCATATATTTATTTATTTATTTATTTTTACATTTCTTCCTTTTTGTTCTGTCCTAGGGCCTTGTTCGGCTCTTCTGATAGGTCAGGTTTCATATTTCAAACAAACAAAAAAAGAGGCTCAGAAATGAGAACGATAAAACCTCAATGAAAGAGGTGAATTAAAGTAATCCAGCACTTATCCTGTAATTATAAAAGCCTGAAGTCAGTTTTCTGAATGCACTTCTGTGCTTCCTCCCTTGCCAATATGTCTGGAGGCCCAGCCTGTGGCCAGCCTTCCCTCTGCCTTTCCAGATACCTCAGCTGGGTGGGTTTTGCCAAAAGCTGGGAAGAGGGTGCCCTGTGTGTCACATCTCTTCATGGATCAGCAGGGCACCTATCTCAGAAGGGCATTCGTATCCCTTTCAAAGCCACCCCGTCTCCGTTTCACTCTGTCCCATGGCATCCACCTTGGAGGGGCACTACCTGCTCCACAATTTTAGAGCAGGTGGAGAGTTCCTTCGTGTGGATCGGGTGTCTGTGCCCAGGGATGTGTTGGAGCAGCTGTTGGGAGGTTATGCTGGAGAATCCCTTCTTGCCTCTCAGCTGCACGCAAGGGCTTAGTTGCAACAGTGGGATCATGATCAGCAGAAGCTGTTCCTCCAGTTAGACCTGAGGAGGCAGAATGCCACGGAAACCAGGGGATTTGAAGCGTCTCCATTTGGGTTTTGATGCAAACAGTTTGAAAGCAAGCCTTAAGCATAAGTTTGTTACCAAGAGAATGCATGAACGAGTTTGAAAATTAGCTTTGTCGTGGCAGGCTTGGGAGTATCAGAAATTCCTGTGGAAGGAACTCCGTCCTTTGGAGTCGGTCACGTAAGTGGGCTTGTTTTTCACATGTTGGATGTTTTGGAGACAGAGGGTTGAAAACAGACTCTGCATCAAGTCAAGTTATAAGCAGAACGTGTAATTTAACTCCAGAGCCTGTGATGCTCTGAAAATGCCTGTGCTCTTTGTGTTCCTGTTCCAGCCCTGGGTGTCCCTTTCCTGTAGGCTGCATCCATACACGACCTTGTCTTCTCTGAGCACATGGTGCCCTCCATCAGGGCCAGCCTGGGGCTGCCAGCCAGAGCCCAAAGGGAGCTGCAGTTGGTCTGACAGTGATGGTGACACTGAGTCGACGGAGAGTGTTCATAATCCTCTGCTACTTTCCCGTAGTTTTGCATCCCTTGCCCAGAAAGACATGAAAGCGTGTTGATTCAAGAAGCTTGGGAGTTGCCTTCAGGTTTTCTGATAAAACACACCAGTGGGCATAGCCTATGATGCCCAGAAAACACAGCAAATTGAGGCTGGAGCAGTTGGCACTGCTGGGTCCACCCAAACCTCGCCCTGAGCACCAAAGGTGGCTGTGGCACGGAGGTGTCCTTCACCGCTTCGGGAGCTTGCAGATGTCAGACTGCACCTCTTGCAGCCTCGTCACCTTTGCTGGCTGCTGGAGCTGAGAACAGCGTGGTTCTTCCCTCCATGGCTTTAAAGAGAAGAAGTGAAAGTTACTGGTTAGTGGTTTTGGGCAGCCACCCCTCCTGAAAGGAATGATGCTGCCTCAGAGAGCTCCCATCTCCCAGCAGTGTCAGTCTGGTGCTGCACAGAGGGAGCAATGAGCTGCGTGACATCCTGCAACTGGCTTTCACCTGCTTTTGCTGTAAATCACAAAAAATGACAGCTTTTTTTGACCAGCCAGCAGTGCCCCTGTGTCTGACCATGCAGGCACTGCACGCAGGTATTAATTACATTGCTGTTAATTCAGCATGTACTCGTGTGAAGCTGAGACCTCATCACATCCTCCAAGTGCCCAGCCACTGAGTTTGAAAGCCAATGTGCCAAATGGGGTCTGGGCTTCCTGTCTCCTTGACACTCAGCAGGTTATTTATGACTTTTTTGGGAGGGTGGTGTGATGGGCTTTCCTTTAAGCCTGGAGGAGCAGTCAGCCCAGCCCTGGTTATCATTCCCACCCAGCTGACAGCGAGGCCTTTGCTCTGGTCTTTGTAGCAGCACAGCAGCCGTGGCAACCAGTCCCACATCCCAAGCATTTCAAGGGCTTCCAAGGCTTTTCTGCAAGGCCCACCACCCTTTAAAGTGCTAGTTTCCAAAGGGAAAGTCGCAAACAGCGAGGTAAATTGCTGATAAGCAGGTCTGGTCAGTAACCACTGGGTGCATTTGTGTTCTGAGTGATGCTCAGGGAGTAATTTTGGATGGCTGGCTAGCTGATGGCAGGCAGCAAAACTCCTTTGAAGTCGATAGCTGTGAATCAGTTTGGTGTTAGCAGGTTTCTGGAGCGGCTCTTTGATCGCTGATCAGATGGCCCTTGCTTTTTGGGGAGCTGAATTCAAGTGCTGGGTCGAGGATCTCTGTGCCAGGCTGTGCTGCCCTTGGTCCTGCCCAGGCACGTCGCGGGAGGTTCGTGCCTCTGGGAGTTTCTAATCTAGGGAGATGGGAGCACGAGGGAGCAGCATCACCTCCGTGCGTGGGCAGGCGCTGGAGCCCGGCGAGGGCACATTTTGAAGGCAGTGTTTCCAGTCCACAGGCACCCAGTGCCCACTGGGGCTTTCAGAGCTGCTGAAGCACCTCTAATTCCATCCCGGATTCCCCATTGGAGCTGCAAACTTCAGTGCTTCTGCCAGTCCTGCCAGGCCGTCACCAGCCTCCCAGAGTATCTTGGAATCAGATCCTCAGCGACTGTGGAGGAGTCTGTGACTGCCAAGGCTTGGGCTGAAGTGTGTCCCTAGGGCATGTGTGCACCTGTCCCGAAGCTTCCCACCCTAATTCCTGTGAAAACTTCCCCGGGTGGCTCTGTTCTGGTGCTTCCATGTTCTGCAGAAAAAGGAAACAGCCTTGGATTCACCCGCTGCAGCAAGAGCTGGCTTGTCCTTTCCCAGAGTAAGAGCTGGAGTTTTTCAGGTTAAGGATATGGAGGAAAAGCCACACTGAGGCATCTGCCAGTTGATAATACATAACAAAACTGGATAGTTCTCAAAGGGAAGGGCTTGGAGGGGCTTTTATCCTACTCATACTTGCCAGGCTGAGAAAAAATTCCCTTTGCTGCCTGACCACAGGAGGCTGTGCTTTTTGTAGAGGACTCAGGGGTTTTTTGTAGTTTTTTTTCTTATTAACTCTTATAAAAAATTGCAGCATCAGTTACTATCTCCTCAGATAATTCCATTTTTTTTTTCCCACATAATCTGAGCCGGATATTTTTTCGTCCAGCACTCCTGGTTTCTTGACCATCCCTGCAGCTTTAGCATGCAGCTGTCATTCTGCTGCAGCTCCCACAAAGCGGCTGAAAACCAAGGTAACAGCAACATTTTGAGTGAAGGGGATGAAATGTGGGATAGGTTCAGCGTATTTCTTTGTCATTGTTGGAGTCCTATTCAGTCTGGAACTGAATAGGAGGCTGATTAGCATGTGGAAGCATTTCTAAAGCATTGGGCTGTGAGGGTTGGGTGGTTTGGATTTTTTTTTTTCCTTAAAGGAGAAGTTTTGTGGCATTTATTTTTCTGACTGAGCTGGTATGAATCTTTGTCAAATGCAAAACCCATGGAAAAGCCGGATAGCATTTCAGAGAAAGCCTGTTTTGACAAATCATCATGTGCACAAAGAAGTTTTCCAGTGTGAAAACTCTCAGATCCACTGCAGAATCTAGGCATGCAGCATGTTTGAAATTGCCAGAGAAGTGGGATAGTGTTTGGGATACATAAGGATTGTGGATATAACAACAGGTACTTTGCTTTTGCTCTCGCTGAAGTTTTCTGCCACAAGTGGGTATTGGGTCCACAGTCTGAAAATCCACCTGCTTAAAGCTGAGGGTTTTGCTTTCACAGGGAAAGATGAAACACTGAGTTTGATTAAAAAGCTACCTGCAAGTGAAAAACAGCTTCTTCCCCTGTGGAATTGCTTCGAGTCCTGGGCCTGGGGCTGGTTTTGGAGAAGAGGGTTTTCCCTTTAGTGTCGGGGTGAGGTGTCGGGCTGATGTTCTCGTTAACTCCCTTGCTGCAAGATCTGCTGCATTTTCTCTGAGGGGTGAAATTATTGCCCTGGTGCTGTTTGTGGGTCTCAGCTGGGTCACTGCTAGAGCAGAGGTCCTTCCCTGGGAGTACCATATCTCTGCCTTCTGTGGGAGCGCAGGATTTTGGGGCGTTTGCAAGTCCCAAGAGAGACAAGAGACCCCGTTGCCTGTCAGGGGCTGTATGGATATAGCACAGTTGTGCCCTGAGCTTTGCAGACAGAGTGGGCAGTGCAAGAAAATGTGTTTGATTTCTGTGTCCAGTGAGTGGTGGACTTGAGGTCCATCCTGAAGGCCTCAGTGAGTGATGGCCTTGGGGCTGCATGGAAAGCTCACGGCAGTACTTGGAGTCAGACTCTCTTGGTGATGTGTGCATGGTCCAGACCTCGTGCCTGGGTTTCTTTGATGCCTTGTCTGGTTTCCTTTCAATTATTTCAGTTTAAGAAAGACAAACTCATCAGCTCACAGGTGTGCCTTAACGTCACACAGTGGAATGGTTTGGGTGGGAAGGGACCTTAAAGCTTGTCTTGTTTCTTGTTCCACCCCCTGCCATGGACAGGGACAGCTTCCACTATCCCAGGTTGCTCCAAGTCCTGTCTAACCTGGCCTTGAACACTTCCAGGGATGGGGCAGCCACAGCTTCCCTGGGCAACCTGTGCCAGGGCCTCACCACCCTCTGAGTAATGCCAGCTATTGAAGACTGATTAAAGCTATTGTTTAATTAAGGAGAACTTAGCTCCTCTGTTCACAATTCATGATTAAAGGATCTTTTGAAGTAATTCTGCAATGCTTTCTTGTTCCCTACCTTTCTCTCCTTTATCGTGGAGAAAGTTCCTCGCGCCGAGCGTGCCCCAGCTCCGCGGGCTGAGCGCGATTACGGGACCGCAAACCTGCTGGCAGATCTGGCTGCTGCCAAAGGCATCCCAACATTAAAAAGCCCTGCAGAGGGGTGGAAGGGAGTTCAATCTCAGGATACGCTGATTTGGAAAGGGAATCCAAACAAAGAGGCTTTTCAGCAGAGGCTGAGGCTTGGCTTCTCTCAAGGGCAGTTTGGGCTTGGGGAAGCATCCGGGAGGCGGCGAGCGGAGCAGGAGTACATGAGCTGGATGCTGCGTGGTGTAAGGTTTCCCAGCACAGCCTGGTTTTGTGTTACAGGCTGAGGAACTGGCTGTAAGCTCTCCTCTCCTCTCCTCTCCTTTCTTTTCCTTTTTTTTTTCCTCACCCCCCCCCCTTTTTTTTTT
>VZTE01006591.1:1378508-1388774 GCA_013397775.1 Eulacestoma nigropectus
TTCCTTTTTTTTTTCCTCCCCCCCCCCCCCTTTTTTTTTTATTTCTCTTGGAAACAAAGGAGAGGTTTAGGCTTTTTTTGTTTTTAATAAAGGTTCCCATCCCCTGCAGGTTTGGCGGTGCCTCTCCCTGTTGATGCTGGAGGGGGACCCGTTGACCTGGAGAAACCCTTTGCAGGGTCCCACGCTGGCCTCACAGGGATGTTTTATTTTGCTCAGAAGGCTCGGCCCTCTCTGGGGCTCACCGAGGGCACTCTGGTAGGAGCTGACGTTCCTGAGGGGACAGGCACCTCGTAAAGAAGTTCTGGCTCAGATAAGAAGTGAAATGAGGTGGATGCTGGGGCACCTTCTTCACAGCAGGAGGGATGCACAGTGGATTGGGGTCTGCCAGGCCCCCTGTTCCCATGGCAGCCTCGTCCCTTGCTGTGACACCTCTGGTGCCACCACGTTCCCGTGAGGTGCCAGGAAGAGCCGAGCAGGGAGGAGGTGCTACCAACCATCCCAACCAACCAGTTAGGGTTTTTTATAGGCACCAGATGGTTTTAATAGAGGAAAGCTGAACTTCTTATGACCCTTCCCCACAGACGTTGTTTGTTGTTTTGTAATTGTGGCCAGGACAAAACCCTGTTCCAGGACCTGCAGTGAATCGAGAGCTTGGTGCCTTCTTCTCCCATCCCACCATAAACTCCCCACTGTCCCCATGCTCCTCTGCCTGCCCTGGCTCCAAATGATCCGAGGGAAGCTGCTGGGCATGGAAATCTTGAGGCTTTCTACTGATCCCTGGCTAAAGAGATTAGCAAGAGTACAAGCTGGAAGAAACCGGAACATCTAAAAGCAAAGCACAAGGAAGCAATAAAATGTCAGGCCATGTTTTCCCTGCTGGTTGATTAAAAATTCTCCTGATAAGCAGGAAAGCTTTCATGGCTGGACAAGAACTGTATCGTGTCAAATGCAGTGAAAGGTTTATTAGAGAAGGATAAAGCGGTGCGAGCGTTGGGTTGTACTTGCAGCCCTCCTGGAATTGTCATCCCCCAGGGCTGAGAGGCAGAGCTTTCTGGGAAAGAGAAAGCCAAGCAGAAGGAGATGAGGCCTGGGTCTCCATGCTCCCCATGGGGAAATCATCAGCAGTGGCAAACCAGTGAGCTTGGAGACCTGTGCCCAGCCAGTGCCAAGATGCTCCACTGGGCCCATGGTTTCCCTCTAGCCTGAGAAATCTGCTCGGGATCAAACACAGGACAGGAATGACAAAACAGGAAAACAAAAGTCTCACTTCCATGCTGTTGTGTTTGACTTCCCAAGGTTTTAATTGCCAAAGGCTGCATTGGGAGCCAGCTGGCTGCAAAGGGATGCAGATCTCCAGTAAGAGAGGCAAAGGGATGCAGATTTCAAGCAAGAGAAGAAAGGCTCTTTTTTGTTGTGGGTTCTTTTTTAATCTTGTGTCAGAGAAACTAACAACTGTTATGTTTTCCTACAGGACATGCAGTCTTGTGTACATTTCTCCTCCAAAAAATAAATTACCACTTTTAGTTACCTGCTTCCTCAGATCCCTCAGCTGCTGTTAAAGCTCCTGCTGTTATTGTTTTGCTACCTGTAGGAGTAAGAGGGTGCAAGCAGCAGGAAAGGCAAGTATGGAGTGCAAATGGTACCTCAATTTTATAATTTTTCTCCTTGGAGCAGAAAAATCTCTGCTTTTTACAAAGGGAAAACACAGTAGGTGATTTAATTTGCAAGCCCTTGGCCCATGCTCCAAGAGATGTGCATTTCCCTGCAGATGTACACAGTGTCAGCAGGATCAGGCCCACCAGTGTGTGGCCCTGGGAACAGGCTGGACAGTCCCAGTTTCACTGCCAAAACCTTGTTTTTGTATGATAACTTGAAAAGAGGTGGAAAAAAGGCCACCTTAAAACAATAATAATAATAATAATAATAATAATAAAAAAGCATGGGCTGTTTGTCACGCCGGGTGTATAAATCTCGACATTAGCTACCTGTGAATCATCCAGCAGCACGTTAATTGGTACCCCTCAGTAGATGAGGATTTGGCACCAGGTCTGCATGTAATTACAAGCCACACACAGAAGGACACAGGCAGCTAATGAACTCCTGCCAAACTCCAGCTCCGCTTCTGCGGCTTTTGAAGTCTGCTGGTCTTTCAGTGTTTTGTATGGTAAGCACTGAAAGGCATCAAATCACTCCTTTGACAGTGTTTAGAAAGGGTTGGTTTGTTGAATAACCCAGTCCCTCCAAAGTCCCGAATCTGAGAGCTGGAGCATCTATAGGCTCCTTTCTCAACAGAGCAGTAAATAGGGTGGAAATAGAGGACACCCCTGAGGAGCTGCCGAGCTCCTGCCTCGCTGACAGGAGCCAGAGGGCTCCGGTTGCCACGATGGGCTGCAAGAAAAGAAACTATGTCCACTTAAAAAATACTTCAAAACAATCCCACCATTGGGATGCTTTTTTTTCCCCAAGCCTCAGTGTTTCAAACTGAGGCTGTGCACAGCATCTCTCATGGGTTTGCAGTCACACTGGTGTTCTGAGCGAGGTGGTAAAAGGGTTTTTGGAGGATTTCTGCCCTGCTGGGAGGGCAGGTCTTCATGGCACTGGGTTTGGAAGGTCGTGGTGCTTTTTCATGGATGCTTTGTTGCTGGGATGGGATTTGAGCCTGAGCCCTTCTCTTCTTTTCATGTGTGAGGTGACAAAGGGAGTAGTTGTTGAGATAAAAACAATTTCCATGAAAACCTGCGATTTTCAGGCAAACATACCAGGCGGGTTTCATGGCAGTACCATGGTGAAGAGGAATAATGCAGCTTGGCACGAAGCCGTTCCAAAAAAAAAAATAAAGGGGGAGGAGAGGAAACAGAAGAGCCTTTGTCAAAATTAACTGCAATAAAGAAAAAGGGACTCCTATTCCCTTGGGCTTCTTTAACCTTTTTTCCTCAATTTATTCACACGTTCCTTGACAGCAGGGCACAGCATTGTTGCAGGAGGCTGGAAATGGAAATTGGGAGTTCTCCATTTTTGGTTTTAAAAGGCGCGGTACATGTTGTGTCCCTCGAGTCAGTGTGAATAGAGCCTTGGCCCTTGCCTGTGCCATTCGGAGGTGGCCCAATTCATCCTGTCTGTTAAAGAAACAGGGTTATGAGATGTCACCTGGCTGCAAAACGCAGCCATAACGGGGAGGTTTGGGCTGTGCATGGGAAAGGGGCTGGGGTGACAGCGTGGCTGTGCCCACCCTGGCTGGCCCTGTGCTTGCAGAGCAGGGTAATGAAGTTTTCAGTGTTACTATTGCACTGGATTTGCAGAATCTTCTGTTTCTTAGAGGGATAAAAGCACCCAGAAGTCCGAGATGGTGTGCAGCATGGAACCATGCTGTCCCAAGAAAATCTGTTTGGCTTTCAGGGGCACAAATAATTCGTAAGATCTCGTCCAGGGGCAGATGGACCAGGGTAAGTCCTTGTGAGCAGCATGAGGTGGACACCTCTGTCACTGCAGGTGATGTCTTCCTGCCAAAATACCCCATTCCCAGCTGCTTTCCACCAAAGTAACTCAGACTTCTCTGAGCAACAAGGTGTCAGCATGGCCAAGGCAGCTATTGTCATACCTCCTTCCCCTGCAAAGTCTCCTTTTCCTGTAATGCAAAGCTGTTTTATTTAGAAGCATGATTTTTTTTTTTTTTGTAATGTTACCCAGGCACCAGCACAATCTCAGTTACATCATGTACTGCATCATGTATACATTAGGATGCCACTCTGTGCAGTCAAAATACGGAGGAACAAGAAGAATGGTAATATTACACTTTTTTAACCCATTGATAAATAGGCAGAGCCTTACTGAGCTCTGCTCTGGGGACCACCAAGATCAACTCCCATCACTTTAAGGGCCTTTGGATCACTTCCACCCACGTCTCTCTGCCTTTCAGCACTCTGGGCCGTGCTTTATGTCCTGGAAACTCTACCAAATCGCGACTACCGAGGGGGAAAAGCTTCATTTCCAGTTAATCAAGGGAGTTGTGTAATACCATTTTCTCCTGGGGAACTTCCAGAAAAAAGAAAGGAGGAGAGGAAGGGGAGGGAGAAGGGGGGTATTACATAAAGCAACTATATTAAGAGGAAATAAATTATGAATTAAAAGTGATTAGTGAACTTTTAAGGAAGAGGTCAGAAGTGCTTTTTGGAATACAAACTTTTTAAGCTTCCAGTGCTTGTATTGGGTTACAGAGTTATAACTCGGCCTTATTTGTGCAGGTGGCTGCTGCTTCAAATCCGAAGAAGGATTTTGCATTTACAATAGGTACATTGACAGAACTGGGTCAAAAAGCTACTGGTGGCAGACTCAGGGCTATGGCCAGGGGCTCTGCTGCCTCCTGCACAGGGGCAGTTGCTCCCAAAAACGTGCTTAATTACAGTGGCACTGCCTGGCCTTGGTGCTCAGGAAGGTGTTTGGGAAGTTCAGTGATGAAGTTTGATGAATTTTTATTTAAGAGACCTGATGTTGACCAGGTTAACTGGCTTCATTTTCCCTTTGTATTCTTTGTGTCTTTACTGATTTAAAAGTCATGGAATTTTGTTGACTGCATTACATTGGCTACAGTTTTATATTTCCACCTGTTCTTGTTATGATTTGGGGTGGCCATGCAAAGAGGAGGAACCAGTGCTTGTATGTCAGGGTGTTTGGGGTCAAGAAGCTGAGATAAGGAATTTTTGCTTGCTATTTTATGTATTAAAACAGCACCTACAGCTCACAAAATTTTCCTCTTGAATAGAGGTGGTGAAGTGGTGGGATGGGGCCCTGAGCAACCTGATCTGGTGGGTGACATCCCTGCCAATGAGTTGCAACTAGGTGATCTTTAAGGTTCCTTCCAACCCAATCCTTTCTATCATTCTCTGATTGTATATGAGTAGGACAGAGTTTTTATCACATGGGGAAATATTTGGGTTTGCCCAGCCAGTGAGATGACGGGGACGAAGGGGAGCGACTGCTTTGCTCAGCCATCGGTTTGGCAGAAATCTCTCAGATTCCCCCCAGAAGAAACAGGTGTTGAGTGTTGCTGGGGCTGGGCAGTGGTCTGGGCAGTGGCCCGAGCCCTTCCTCGAAGGCAGAGCCTGGGAGTGGTGGTGAGAGGCTCGTTCCAAACCCCGCTGACCGGCAGAGCAAACCCTGCTTGCTCCATTTGTAATTGAAAACATAATAGTCACCACAGTGTGTTCCTCACACGAGCTGTTTGCCTTCACCATTGCAGAGTCCACAGGCACATCTTTATTTTTTTAATTTTTCCCCTCTCTTCGAGCTGGGTCATCCTAGGTCAGGCTTCTCGTATCTGTGAGACTTCCAAAGCACCTGGATGTGCAGAGGTGCCTCAAAAGGTGTTGACACTTTGGGCTTTTCATGGGTGTTGCATTTTATCCCTTGCTGTAGACAATGTGAAATGTTGGCTTTGTTTCCATCAAGTTTGGCTGGAGCTGGCTCTGCATTCCTGTTGGTAATGTCTTTTATATTCACCCTCTCCAAATTTGCTGGTTGGCCAGACTGGTTTAAATCTGTTTTACCCCACAAATGCAGAATTTTATATGGGCCTACATACTGTGGCTTGGATAAGACCTTTTGTTCTTAGTAATGTGTTCTTAGGTATTGAAAATATATGTGCACTTTATATTAAAGGTTTTTTAATGCATCAGCTCATGCCAAACTCCCATGAGGAACAACTTAACGCTCTTCATAGAACTCCCTTCTCTTTCTTTCTTTGTATGTGGTCCTTACCTTTGAAAATAGGTAACAGGTACTCACTAAAAGCACTTTTTCTCCCAGAAGAAAACAGTGGCAACATTCCTGTTCCTCTGGAGCTCTTGGAGCGTGAGGCTGGCACGATGTGCTCCAGCCACATGAGGAAGTGTTTCTACTCTTGGTTTCAAATCCAGAGGAATTTGCAGTGCAAGAGAATAATTTGGCATTTGGCTTAAAATATCTGTGACCAAGAATCTTTTTATAATAATAATATTCTCCCAGGATGGCTGGGTCAATAAATATGCCCCGGGTTGCACAGAGGGGTATTAACCACAAAGGATGAGAATCATGGAATCATGGAATGATTTGGGTTGGAAGGGACCTTAAAGCTTGTCTTGTTCATGGTCAAGGACACTCTCCACTAGACCAGGTTGCTCAAAGTCCCATCCAACGCGGCCTTGGACACTTCCAGGGATGGGTCTGGGCAGCAGGAAGAGACACCTGTCATTTCTGACACCACCTTTGGTTCCCTTTAAAGGCACTTCTCAAATACCTCTGCAGCTTGGGGTCATCAGTGTTACGGGGTTGTCCATATAGAAAATAAATATTTTTGGCTTTCGTCTTGTTTGCTATTGCACTAGCAGGCATGAGAAGTTGTTTTGCCCAGTGTTCCTGATTAACCAGCTCTTACTAAAAACAAACAAACAAATCCTAAAAGGTAAGAACCCAGAAAATATCATCATCTAAGTCAAAATGGACCTGTGTCTGCCCACTAGGAAGTCTTTTGGACTCTGTAGCATCTGGTGGACCTAAAATGGTGAGGTTTGCTTTGAAGTTCCTAGGATTTGGCTGAAAAAAAATAATAATAATAAAGTGGACAAAATTGTCACTCTCTTCAAAGGAAGGACACAAGACAGATTAACATAGATGGGGCAAATGTTCATGGGAGTTACAGGAATGAACCTACAGCAAGTAGAAAATTAACTAATTTTTTTTTTTTGTGGAAATCGACCCATTGTGTCCTAGAACTTCACCAAACAGGTCAAATCAGAAAAATGCAATATATACTGATGCTTGTTTATAGGTTCTTTAGTACTCTAAAGCAGGTACCTGTTGTACCATAAAGTCTAGGGTTTGTTTGTGTGGAGAACTTTTCTCTCCTCATGTGTCTGTGTAGCTGAGAGTAGTGGAACTGTAATAGAGTTGAATGGGAATCTGTTTTGCAAACAAAGACATTAGATGTGTTTCCAAAATACAGGCAGATGCACAGATCAGTCTGCTGGACTGCTGGAATCAAGGTGAAGAACAATTAAGACTGTGCAGGTAATAAAATAGCAGAGCTGATGGTTAGCTCAGTTGTCTCCTTGTCCTAGTGAATAAATGGTCCTCAAGTATCCAGATTCAGTCAAAAAACATTGGGATGGAGGCATATCACCATTGCTTTCAAGACCTTTAAAAATCCAAATTTAATGGCTCAATCCAGGCTGCAGTAGGATCCTTGTTTTGGCTGACAGTGAGCTGTGGGGCTGGTCCCTTGAGATCATTTTTTTAGCTGACCAGACTCACCATTCCTTCAGATACACCCAGTGCTGGTGCAGAGCTGGGCTCTGCTTTTGATTGGCAGCACATGCCTGATATGGCAGAAATGTGGAAATACTATTCTTTGGGCTATTAAATTTTATTTATATATTTATATACATACATATACACGTACAATGTGAGTTGGCTTCAAGAGTTGCTCGCTCTTGCAGCAGTTGCCAAGGCTGGCCTTGCAGTGCTGCAATTCTTCTCTGAAAGTTTTGGGAAGCCAATTTTTAAAACCCCAGTAAAAGCCTACCGTAGGCTAATCTAGTTTATATGCATTTTAAAATATGTACAAATATTGTAAACCAAATAAGGTTTATGTGTACCCAAGATCAGCCACTAAGTACTTCAAATAGAAAGGCTGTCTCTTGTAGGTACCCAAATATTTACAGAGTGTGACTTGAGTGAGGAATTAGATACCCTACTCAGGTCTGCCAAATTAATTAATGGTCTTTTTCACTTATTTAGGGAGATTTCTAATCTACTGAAACCTTGAGAACACCCAAGGCCTGGACAGTGGCAGGCAAAAGCATCATGGAATTCTTGTTAGAAATTACCATGGCTTTGTTGAGATAGCCAGCAACATCCCACTGGCCTGCAGGGTTGAAAGAACAAAGATTTAATGGGAAAAAAACCCTGAACTCCATCAAAACCAGACATTTAAAAAGAAAAAGGTGGTGATAGTGTTTAATTTGGTGCAAAGGTGAAGGCTGGGCTGGGAAGATGAGAGTGGCCTGGGTGGGTCACTGCACAAATGCCTCTTGCCTTCCGCTCCCTCTGCTTTTTGATGAGTGGCCAATGAAAGCTTATCCCCTTTTTAAATTTTTTTTTCCCCCGTTAAATCCGCACAAGTGTTAACTTTTCAAAGACTCTGAGATTCAAAGTGCTGTGCCCAACACAGAGCCCTTTTTTCTCCTGCCTTTGATTTTTATGCACATTTCAAGCTGGTCAGAGAGTACACGGGGGTTTTGTTTAGGCTTGGTGGTGGGGTTTTAGCTTTCGAGCTGCCAGCCTTCCCAGGATTATTGCCTATTAACTGCCTCTAAATAAAGGTGCTGACCAAAGAAAGGAATATTTTTTCCTTGGTGCTAGATTTCCAAACTCGTTTGGCTTTATTAAATGGAAAGACAAATAAATTTAAACCCTGCTCTGAAATACCTTAGCGTAGGACACCAGCAGTTAGAGGTCACCAAGTCACTTGGACTTCCTCCCAACAAAAGCAACATCATTTTTCAATGTCCAGCCCCACAGCATCCCGCAGTGCCTCACACAATTCCTCAGTGTCCACACCTGCTCCGTGCCGCTCGGAGCGGGGCCGAGCCCGTTTGGATGGGGCAAGATCAGTCCTCGAGAGATTTCTATTATGCTCATGGTTTGGAGCCGTGTTTGATCTCTTACAGCATAGCTGGATAAAACCTTGTGGTTGGGATTTCCTTGTTCTGTTATTAAAGCAAAAATTCCCCGTGGTACAAGGAAAAGAAACTTTCCTTCACCTTGCGAAGGATGTCACAGTTGAGAAGGTAATTTCAGCTCCGTTTACCTTTATTACATTGGAAAAAGCAAATCCCTTTGTTTTATGCTTTAGTTTCCTGTGAGATGGGGATAGCAGCCCTTCTCTGGTTGCACAAGTCCCTTTGGATGTGCTGGTGTTGTGTTCATGCTTTAGGACACGGTCCACAGGCTGCTGTGTCGTTTCCCAGTATGGAGATACCGGTATTAAGGAGGATGTGAGTCCCTTCTGCAGTGTTCGTAAATATTTTGCAGTCGGTCTGTGCACGTAGGTGAGTTGGAGACACAGACAGAATGATCAGGTGGGACCATTTTTGGAGAAAAGTGGCCATCCCCAAAATCACTGCAATTGTTTTGCCTGCCCTGTATATCTGTCATTCACTTCAGTGCAAGTCACTATTTCATGAAATGAACCTCTTGTGTCCTCAATAGTTCAGTACTGAGTGTAGGGATGAGAAGTGGTGGAGGTCGAAGACTTAACACCTTTATGGGGTTCAGCTGTTGAATCTGTAGATCCAAATCACTGCAGCCAGGGATGCACAATCTGAATTCCCTATTAAAAAGCTGAGTCAGAGAGGCAGACTGGGGCAGGAGAGGTGATGAGGCCAGATGTTCCATGCTCACAGTGCAACCCTACTCTGCTTGGCTTCCATTTCCAAGGTGTGTGGGCTGTAAGCCCCACTTCTGGATCCTTTTGCCTCGGGCAGATCTCCTAGAGTGAATAATGTCTCTGTGGTGTTTTGCTGAGGGATCCCAGAGGCATCTCTCTCTCTGCATTTAATTTTCTGTCTTCTTCCAGACTTCCCTCTGTAGTGTTTTTTCTGCAAAGCCCATGCTCTGGCAGCCTTTTGGCACCACTACCGGTTTCTCCGTGCTGGAACCCCTTCGCCAAAAAAAATGTGGGTCGGGACCTGGTCCCTCAGACAACCTGTGGTCCGAGAAATAACCTCGTGGAAGAAGAGCCATCTTGAGCACAATTTATTGTTTGCCACAGGCTAGGGTCTTCCGTTCCTTGGGTGAAAGAGCAGCCTCTCACCCAACCCTCAAAATCAAGGGCATGTTATGTTTTCTAAGTAATATTCATTCAGTTATAGGGAGTGTGTTTATGTTTCTCATGTTAAAAAGAGAGGAAGGGAAAAAAAAAAAGAGAATCTGAGGTTAGTGTTCTGCTGGAAAAATATCAAGACTTGATTGGCAATATCCCACTAAACCACAAGTTTGTAGGAGAGAAAACAAACCCATTGGATTTTCCAGACTATGCCTATGTGCTTTATGAGAACGTGTCCCATATAGGTCACTCATGCTCTTATTATAGCTGTGGCAAGTGTACCTATAATTGAGACATGGAAATACTACCCCATGCTACTCAATGAATGAAGGAGAAACAAATCTTTATTATTCCTGGGTTCGCAGAATGTATAGGAACGCTATTGTCTTTTTTTTTTTTTTTTAATT
>VZTE01006591.1:1388804-1410449 GCA_013397775.1 Eulacestoma nigropectus
TTTTTTTTTTTTTTAGGGCCAGTTTTAGCTTTCAGATGTATTTTATTGTCTGTGGAAACATGTGTTTTACAGACCTGTCATGTGAAAGCCATTAACGAGGGGAACTGGAGGAATAACAATGAGCCACGTAACCGTGGTGTGTCTGCTCCCCGAGTTCAACCCTGCGCCGCTGCTCCGGGCACGCGTGAAACCGGATTGCGCCCAGCGACGTTAGCGCTTCTCCCCCTGCCACTTCTCATCGAGAAACCTAAGGATTTTTTAAGTGGCCTATTAAAACGGGATTGCTGGCACCAGAGGCAGGCTTCTGGGGCCAAGCTGGCTGGGCATCAAAACGGTTAAATTGTGGAATGAAGATCAACTGGATTCACACGAGATGTCCGATTTTATTTACCAAATCGGAGCTGGGCGGGCAGTTCTGAAACTGTTCCTCGCTGGTTCACACATGTGGTGGAAACTGTCCCGCCTTGCCAAGCAACTCGGGGCCCAGAACTTGCAATTAACCCATTTCCAGAGTTTTTAGAGAGGATCTGAAAGGGGTCCTGAGCAGTGGCCTAGACCACTATTGGGTACTTGAAAATTTTACTTCAGTACGTGTTGTCCCTGCTCGCAGCTGATGGAGTTTTTTCTTAAGACTAACAAAACCCTGTAGTAATCCTGGCTTAGGCAAACCCATTAACATATAGGAAAAGGAGCCAAAGTGGATTGCGCAAAGCGAAATCCAGAGAGTGGTTCATGTGGAGAACATGGGGAACATTATTTTGATGACACTTCTGAACAACATGGATGGTACCCTTGCTAATCACATCTAGCAGATGGTGTTCACTACAAATGTACTGTGGACAGCTTTGGGTCAGACCCAACAGCGCTTCATTTTTTATTTATTATTTTTATTCATTTTAGAAGGAAAAACCCTCTGATGTCTGTGACCTCTAGCTGTGTAAACAAACCCATAGATACTTAAGCAAGTTAGTGGTCGACAAATATTCCCTAATGCCTTCTGTAGGATCTGGGTGTGAGACCTGTTGTCTTGGCCCAAGGACAGCTGGAACCACTGTGCATTTGTTTTTCCCCTTACCTGGGTTTCGCTCTGCGAGTGGGAGGAGGGTTTCCTGTACCTTGTGGTTTGTGATTTACTCTCAGCATGGGTTTCAGGGAATTTGGGGCTTGGTTTTGTGGGGATGTAGTGCTCCTGCCAATGATGGGCTTAACAGCAAAGATGGATGGGGAAACTGAGGCAAAGGGAAGGAGGGTGCCCTGCCCAAGGTGACATTGTGGTTGGGAAACACCGTTCTAGGTTTGAAGCAGTGCTGTATTTCTCTGAAAAACTTACAAAAACGTGGAGTTACGGACGTGACGCAATTTCCAGGTGTTCCCTCCATACTGTGTGTCCTGACCCATGTTCTTGAGTAGATCTGCTCCATGCCTGGTGCAAAGAACCAGCCAAGATGTGCAGACACACGAATCCTGCACAGGAGGTTCACAGAGAGTATTTTAAACCCAAATTTCACGTGGCTTTGTTGTGATTGAAGGTGAACAGGCTCTGATGGGAGTTCACCAGCTTTTGTGGATGGGTGGCTCTGGTCCTTGCAGGGATGGGTGTCCCACAGCTGCTCAAAGCACATGGTTGTTGCATTAGTAGGTACAAACACTCTCAGGAAGCTGTCAATACATCCTGTAAATACAAAGAGGAGTGAGTCCAGGAAGACCTCAAAGGCAGAGAAGTGATGGGGATGGAGAGTAGCTGGCCTGGCCAGGTAGGAGAGGAGCCTTGCGGATACTCGATCCTGCCGTGTTTGTTTGCACAGCTCTGGGCTGCTCTGCCCGGGGCGCTCGGAAGAGCATCGGGCCCTCCCCGGAGAAAAGTGCCAGATTGGTTTTCATGGCCTTTTGCAGAGGGATTGCTCCAGGGGTCTGTTCCTGTAAGTTAATATTTGCAGCACACAGGGCTTAACTGGAATCAGGCTGCGCAGACATCTGATAAACATAACAGAGGAGATGCTTTTTCCCTGCAAGACCAGCTTGGAAAAACAAATCCCAATGCTATTCCCTTTGGAAAGATAGCTACATGAAAAGAAAAAGCACCAGGAATGGTGATGCATGGTTTGCAAGGGGTTTTCTATTTGAGTCTCGGGGTTTTTTTGTGAGCTGCTTGTGTTTGCCTGTATTGCTGATGGGTTTGGTTGTTGTCTCCCCATCTTTGCAGCCGGGTTGCCCTTCCTCATCATCGAGACAAGCACAATCCAACCCTACCAGAGGGGCTTCTACTGCGACGACGACAGCATCAGGTACCCGCAGAAAAACGTGGAGACCATCAACGACGCGGTGCTGTGTGCTGCGGGCATCCTCATCGCCATCCTCGCGGTGAGTCCCACCTCCAGAACCTCCTCCTCTGTCCCAGGAGGGCTTTTTGGCACCTCTTTGTCTTGCTAATGTGGCCACTCTATCTACCGGGTGCACATCTCCTCTGCGATTGTTTGACTTTTGTAAGCGTGGAGTTGCAAACATTTACAAATGAAAGCTTGTAATGAGAGGAATGAGATTACTCTTGAAGCCTGTAAACAGGCCCAAAGCTGTTTGGGCAAGTCTGTGAGCTTCACAAGAACTTTTTCACCCTCCAGTAGGAGTTCAGAGTAGAGGCAAAAACACTTGAGTGTCAGTAAAGACTTGGCATGGTTTGTCCCTATTCAAATTACTCTTGGTATTTGCCTATTTTATAAGGTTTAAAAAACAAAGAAAGGATACCTCTTTTCAGCTAACCACTGCCTGGAAAATTTAACAGGTTAGTATTAGGTTTTTAAGAGATTGCATATTACAGCCGTTTTTAAAAGACAATTAAAACCTTCCGGGGGGAGCATATTCCCAGAGTCCTCGCTGTAAAAAATAGTTAATGCCCCACCGTCTCAATGCCTCTTCATTTTCCTTCTCCTTCCAGTTTTTGTAGAGCTGTGCTAGGCAATGATTGCACGATAAGAGCTTTGTTTGTCAGCCAAAAAGCTGAACTCAGCCCGTGAGTTGAGCCTCCTTATGCCAGCGTGTGCCTGGTCTGGGGCAGAAGGCAAGAGCTGTCTCCTGGTTGTTGCTTAAACACTTCCAGCCAAGATGAAATTCCCCTGTGAAAAGTACCTACATTTTCCTTCTCACCTGCTGCCAGAACAACTCAGGTGCTTTCCCAGAGGTGCCACCTTCCTCTTTCTCCTTCAGCTTGGAGGGATGGAGATGGAGAGATCAGGAGTACTTGTTCCTCTTGTAGCTTTCGTCATTCCTCACAGGAGCAATGTCATGGGCAATAGATATTTTAGGATGGCACAGGGCCTGCCATCCCATCCTCAGCCTTGCTGCTTCATGGCATGAATATCTCCATCATTTCCTTATCTCTCCGTCATTCCCTGACCACATACACTCAGTCAGCAAAGTAGGTCCCGAAAACTGCCCTGTCCTTCTGCCCCGTCCCTCTGCCCCCTCCCTCCCCAAAACAAGCCCAAAAGGTGCCAGGCCCCCAGTTCTATAAACACGGCAGAATTTCACCCCACAGGTGAATGACCCCCGAGTGTGGAAAAGCCATAAAAATGAAATGAAAAAGCCTCTCATTTTCGCATTACTGCCGGAGCTATCGGCACGCCAGCTCCATGCAGAGTGTGCTTCTGATCCCTAACGAGGCAGTGGCAAATACAGGAGTTGGAACAGAAACTGGAAACATAATCAGCTGCCTATGTGATCCATCAGCTCTCTACCACGAAATAGCAGGTCAATTAAAAGAGAAAGAAAATCCCCAAGGAATTGGATGTTTCTGCCCTGGTTTCACTGTGCCCACAACAAATGTAACTTAATAAGGTAAATTCAAAAGCTCAGTTATTTGCTGTTGAGTGACACAAATGGCTAACGAGGAACTGAAGCAACAGATTTCTTTGCTATGGCAGGCTGCATGGAAAATTCAAGTCAGCCTGACCTCCTTCTTCAGATGTAACCCAGATACCAGAATTACTGTAGCATAATAGGAATTCCTTCCAAATCCACAAAGCACTGACTCCGCTCCTTTCGCTCACATCGCTTGCCTTTGGAAGGCAGGGCAGTGGTTATGAGGACTTCCAGGGAGCTGGCTTTTGGGGTGAAGCAGCCAAAATTTCACGCCCTCGCTTTACGTGGCATCACAGGCAGTCTAGCCTGGGGTGAAAAGGTCCAGGTCATGTTTTAAGTGGCTTGAGGACACCCAGAGAGTTTGTTAAGTAAACGGCAGAGGCGAGACCTTTGCTTCCATCAGGATGTGAGAGGATAGGCATTTGGTTTTAATATCTGTGTATTTACTGACTTCAGGCAAATTTCCATGCAGACGACACTGGAGAGGCTCGTGCCCCTGGGCTGTGCACTCCCACATCTCTCCTGACTGCACTTCATGCTGGAAGGTGGTTGATTAGATGTTGGTGGTCCCTTGGAGGGCCAGGGGAAGGTGACACTCCTCTTCCTGAGCCTTGTAGGGGTACCACTACTGTGGTCCCGTGTCCCCACACCTGATAGATCTCGAAAGGCTATGAAAATTTCCTAATAAAATTAATTTGCTAGGTGATCTAAGTTACACAGCTGGATTAGCTGGTTGTTTTACAGTCGAAGGTGATACGCTGCAATGTGATTAGCACAGAGAACGTTACACCAGAAACAAGTGGCTAGAAAAGCTCTAAAAGTAATTACAGGCTAATTGGATTGCTGGTGATACCTTATAATAACAATAAAATGGGCTTGACAACTGAAAGTCTGCAAAAAGCATTCACAGACAGAAAAGTTCGATGCTGGCTTCTCTTTAGTGACCAACTTTTTAAAGTATGTGCACCAGTCCCTGGGAATTGTGCCCATCACCTGGGAATGGAACATGTCCCGTGTGGATGGCTCACCAGGAGCGCAAGGCGTGAGAAGAGCTTGATATCGTTAAATCTTGTTTTCTTTTCAAGATGTCCTTCCAGTCCATGCACATCTGTGCTGCATTAGTTTTTCACCGTCCTGCTTTATCTGGGACAGCACTGCCAAAAAACCAAATTTACCGAATTTTTAGCTTCTCATTAAGTTGATCCATGGCTTTCACTAACTGGAGAGGGTTCCTGGGTACCCAGCAGCATTTTAGTGAGGGAATGAAGGCTCCAATTTACAATCTGCTACATGTGTGCAATTACCCAGACCACCAACGGTGAGAGAAAAATATTAATCCCCAGACTTTTGTTGATCCCTGTTTAAAATGGTCACATGCCTTTCCCAGGCCAGGAGCCTCAGGTTTGTGTGGATCTGTTTGTGAGTTTGCAGTAATGGCACATCTCCCAGTATCAGATATCATCCTTAATTTGTCTGGTCTTCCCTCTGTGAAAGCCATGGGTTTTGAGCCTCAGAGCTTGTGAATTCCCCGCCTTGTGAATTTAGGCTTTTGGGAGTGGACCTGCCCTCGTGCAGGAGCCTCTGTGTCCATCCAGGACAACCTCCTTCTGCAGGCCTCATGCCAGTAGATTTCCTGGCTGGCAGCTTGTGCTGGAAAGTGGTCCAAAATGGAGATAAACCATGGTCTTTGAAGCCTGTGAGGATTAAAATGAGGCTGAAGCCAGTTAGCTGCAGCTCCCTGAACAAGTCTTGGTCACTACCAGCTTTCCAAGAGGAAATCTCAGCTGTCACACGTAAACCCCAAATGGTGGTGCAGCCGCTCCAAGCATTTCTGTGCATGGTAGCAGAGCCTGCTCTAGCTTGGCATTTATTTTCTGTTATTACAGTTGTATCTCTCTTTGATAAAGCCTGCTTAGCTGCAGTTTCGGCTGCCTTAGGTCAACCTTTGTTTTTTCAAGCCCTTGTACGAGTGAGTTCAAACAATGATACAGCTTTAACTCTTCTTATTCTAATTGCCATACTTTTCCAGTTTATTAGTTTCCAAAGGTTGTGCCAAGCTTTTAAAAAAGGTAGGCAGGGGAGCCTCGTCTCCTGCTTGTGGCTGGCAGGCTGCCACCCCGGGAGGAATATTGCTGGCTGCTCCAGAAAGGGATTAACATGAAGGCATTTTTCCTGACAGTTAATTTTACATATCACAGTCCCCGTGACTACAGAGAGGCAGGGACAAGGGGGCATCCAAAAAAAAAAAAACAACCCTGCCTCAATTTATTACTCAGGTATAAAAACATTTTGAGTAATGAATGAAATCCTAAAGCTGTAAATCTGGAGCTTAAAATTTAGGTGTGTAGTGTGACGGAGAACAATTTAAACCTTTGGCTCTTTGGGAGAGGTGAGACATTTGGACTTCATTTCACAGCCTGATTTTCATTAACCTGCCTTTTAAGAGTCATGAATGTGAGAAGTTGGGTCCTCTCCTCCCTGACAGTGATTTATGGTGATATTGTCAAACCTCAGCACCCCTGACACAAGGAAAACATAATCTGCTGCCATGTGATGGCAAGAGCCCTTGAAATGCCCCAAAATAGCTGGACTTTATGGAGGCCTTGAGAGGTCAGAGTTGGGTCTGCTGGCAGCAAGTTTCGGGCCAGAGTCTGAAAAATTTGGGGCTTTCTGTTTCTTCCCCTGTTGTGTTAATGATTTTAAGAGAGGAAGATAAGCAGGCTGTGCGTTTATTTTCCTCCAAAATCAGTTTGATAAGAGGGTAGTGGGTCTGGCCTCTCCCTCCCAACACACACCAATTCTTTATCTGGTTCATGTCAATTTTCTTTTCCCACTATGCTGGGGTGTTGCTTTCCTTTTGTAAGGATATGCCGACGTGCTAACCCAAAATCTACCCTTTTTTGTCTTGTTTATTGGATTTTTCCATAAACAGCATTCCGAGCATCGGGAGGGAAGAGGGGGAGGATGGAGAGACACTGGGCCATGGGATCTCCTCCCTCACTACGGGAGCAGATTCCTGGTTTGAGGTCTCAGAGCTGCCTCAGCCCTGCATGTACACCCATCCCTGGTTCTGCACAGCGTTTCTCCCACTCTCTGACCTCCCTGTTGTGCTTCCCCCACAGATTATAACGGGAGAGCTCTACCGCATCCACTACCTGAAGGAGAAATCCCGCTCCTTTATCCAGAACCCCTACGTGGCAGCTCTCTACAAGCAAGTGGGCTGCTTTGTTTTCGGCTGCGCCATCAGCCAGTCCTTCACAGACATTGCCAAAGTGTCCGTCGGGCGCTTGCGGCCGCATTTCCTGGCGGTTTGTGACTTGGATTTCTCCACCATCAACTGCGCCAAGGGAGTTTACATCCAGAACTATACCTGCAGGGGAAATGACAGCAGGGTCCAGGAAGCCAGGTGAGAGCCCGTGGCAAAGCCGTGGGTTGCTGCCACTGAATGTGTCTCGGGTTTCTCTGTCAGCAATAGAGGGTTCAAATCTGAGACTGAGAGTAGGGTTAGATTGGATATTAGGCTGGAATTCTTCCCTGTGAGGGTGGTGAGGAGCTGGAACAGATTGCCCAGAGAAGCTGTAGTTGCCCTATCCCTGGAAGTGTTCGAGGCCAGCTTGGATGGGGGTCTAAACAACCTGGGATAGTGAAAGCTGTCCCTATCCATAGCAGGGAGGTGGAGTGAGGTGGTCTTTGTTGTCCTTTCCAGCACAAACCATTCTAGGATTCTATGAAACGCTGCTTTTTCTGTGAAAGCCATAAATCCACTTTCCAGTGACCAGCAGTTTCCCTTGGGAAGTGCGGCACCCAGCTGAATAACATTTCTTTTCCTTTCTCTTTACTCCTACGCTATTGTTTCCCCGAGCTGCTGCTCAGTGTGGGAATTCACCCCCAGAGCTGAGCTCATGGTGAGCAGCCCGAGCTGTCCCGTGTGGCAGAGCAGAGCTTCTCCTCAGGAGAGGCTCCACCACACAGGCAGGGCTGCCGGTGCCTCCCCTTGGAGCTCTATCACGTCCATCAGATGCCCAATTTTGACTTTTCCGGGGCACATTCCTCACGCTGCAAATAAGCGCCCAGAGAAGTTGCTCTCTTCTCATTTCTTTAGGGTTTCTCGGTTATTTGAGGCGAGATGATGAGTTATTGGGTTATCCTGGAAATAATTGCTGTCCCAGGAGTAGGCCAGGAAGGGACAAACAATGCGAGCATCCTGTCCATCCGTTCGCTTTCTGCCTCACCGGCGAGCAGGGCGGATAACAGGGTTTTATAACCCAGAGAATTGGGGGTTGTGGGTCCCTCTGGTGTCTGGCATCCTCAGATGCCACACACAAGTCACCGTATTATAGGGAAAATTGTAATGTTGAGGATTGTACCGGCTGGTTCTGAGCACCTGCTTTGTTTTGCAGGAAATCCTTCTTCTCCGGGCACGCGTCCTTCTCCCTGTACACCATGCTGTATTTGGTGGTAAGTGACCTCACTGAGCTGATTGATCCCCTCCCCCCCGTCCCATATTCTGTACCAATAATGGCAGGATGAGCGTTGGACATGGAAAGTTGGTTGGAAAAAAAATTCTGAGCTGTTGGTGGGAAGATCCGCCCTCAGCTGCTGTGGTGTTATTTAGGATGGAGACTCCTGGCATGATAGCTGAGCTGTGTGTGCAGCTTTGGGATGTGGCCAAGGTGGCAATTAAATCCAAATCCTACTAAATTTGTGGACGACCTGTGCAGTTTTGTTCGCCCCACGTTGTGGTTTCCACTGAGGAGAGTTTGGGGCGAGCCAAAGCGTTCCCTGGATGGAGGGGGAGGATGAGCTGTCGTGGTCATGTCAGGAGGTGATGCCTGGCTCCGAAATGTGCCAGCAGAGCAGGTGGAGCAGCCTCTGCCCGCCTGGTTCCGGAGGGGAGGGCTGGGACTTGTTTTCCTTTGTCAGTGAGAAATGGCTCTGCCCTTCCTGCGCCGGGGCTGGGGCCGGGGTGGCTGCCAAGGTGCTTCCTGCCAGGACTGCGGGAGGCAGCGCTGCCCACAGGGGCTGGACGCACACACACGGCCTTCTGGGGGGGGCTGCAGAGGGGTTTGTGCCTGGTTCTCCTTTTTAAAAAGTTACTTATTTCATTAAAAAATCAAGTTTTGTGTTGCTTTTAAGATTTGTGCTCCTCCTCCATCCCCGGTAATCTTGGACTAGCAAGCAGAGGAACAGCACTGATAAAAACATGAAACATGAGCTTTTATCTATGAGCAGTGCTCCCCCCCATCCCTCACCCTCTGGGAAGATAAGTGATCACTGCTCCCTCCTGCCTTTTCAGCCTTGGATCCACCTCCCTGTGAGCAACTTCTGTAGTTGAATCACTGAGCTTTCCAGGCAGTTGTGGGCAGCATATTAAATTCTTTCTTTGTTTTCCCTTTTATTTTGTTCTTGGAAAACTTTCGGATTTCTTCAGGGAGCGTTTTGGCCGTTTCCTCCCAGCCGTATTACGATGAAGAGCTGCCTTGGTGATGCTTCACAGGAGGCTCAGGCCGTTGTAAAACCCTCTGAGCTGAGTTTGGAAGCCGTGGCTCACACGGGCAGTCATTTATTTCTGGGGAGGTCTGTGGGCAGTCAGATAAGTCAGCCCTGAGATTCTTCCGAACCCAGCATCTGAGAACAGCAAGGACTGCCAGACCCTCTTAAGCTGGTGATGGTTTCTCTACCAGGGCTTGACCCATTTTCTGCAGGGTGCTAGACAAACTTCTTTCTTTTTTTCATGTGCTTTCCTGAAAATCCAGGTCTTGTGGAGCAAGTGAGAGACAAACGGGTATACAGGGATTGGGGGGCTGGTGACAGAGACCCCAGAACTGCAGAGTGCATTCCAAGTTCCCACAGGATGTGTGGAAAACCTGCATGGTTCATCTTCCAGTGCTGCTTTGCACCAACGCCTGCTGCCTGGTGCTCTTTTTGACTTTGCAACAGGCTTTAGAAGTGGTGTTCAGCTCCTGTGTGATGCTTTGGAGCACAGAGGTGCCTCTGGTCTCTCTTTGCTGCCCTTCCCTGTCCCCATATAGAAGCACTTGAGCTGTCAGCACTCCCCAGCCACTGCCCACACCCCCTGATCCAGGACAACAGGCTGCTCCATTTATCCCTCTCCATGGAGGGGACAATCCCTTTAAAATTATTTTATTTTTAATTTTTAACTTGTCCCAAAGCTGTGATAAGGCTGGTAGCAGGCTCTGTCTGACCAGCTGTCCATTTGCCTTGTGCCTAAAGAAGTCAGGAGAAATTACAGTGGGTGTTTGGTGATAAATTGAAGGGAGAAAAAGGCAACTTGAGACAAGACAGGTGAGGCAACGATCATAAGGCTCTCTTCCACCTAAATGATTCTGATTCCAGCTTGTCTAACAGCACCCTGCTCTCCATCACTCCAGCTCCCTGGTCACTGCCAGAACCTGACAGAGAAATCTCACAGAAAAAGGGAGGCAGAAAATCTGACACGCTGGAGAAGCCGATAATACCAAAAAATAATTACAAGCAAAAAGAGATTATCGTAAGCCAGAGGGATTTTATTTGATGCAAGATAAACCCCCACTGCCTTGCCCACCTCAATGAACGAGTTGGGGTTTTGAAAGCCTGGTTAGAAATGTGGCATCCACCACGCCAGTGCCTGCAGGAAGTGTGTTTGATGGATTTAATCGGGGAATCATCTCAGTCAAGACAAAACAGATGCTCCCCTGTTCCTGGGAAGCGAGGGCTGTGCTGCAGCAGGTAGCTGCCTACACTTGGGATACCAGGAGTGTGCCAGGGGCCTCTGCAGAGTCGAGGTATCTGTGGGGCTGAGCGTGTCCTGCAGAGGTTTGGCAGCTCAGTCGTGTCCCGAGCGTGTTCCTGGTTGAACAATACTTCATATTTCAAGGATAAGTCACTTCCCGCCTTTCCTGGCGTTCCCTGGCTTCACTCTCAGAGCCTATTCTGAATTAAAATGTTTTCAAGTTTGCTTCACCTGGTGGAGATGGGTGCCAGAAAATTCCAGTCAGTCTATTAAAAGATCCATGGATTCCCACGGATCCCACAGGGCTTTTGCCTGCACTGTGGGGCTGGATCTGTCCAGGTATTTGGTGGGCAGTGGATGAGTGACCACAGCTTTTCCTGGCACAGCAGCAGGGGCCCTGTGCTATCCATGGGCTCCTGGTAGGAAACCGCTGATAGATGCCAAGCCCTAGAGGGCTTTGAGGGGAAAGTCCCAGGGAAAGGCATTTGCAACACAGTAAAATCCCCTGGGATTTAGCTCTAAACGCTGAGACTTGAGGGCTAAGTTTCTCGCAGCCTTCTTGTCACCAGGAATACTCAATTAACATCAGGCCTTTGTATAAAAAATTTAAAAGGGGAAATTACTCTTGGGTAATCCTCTTTGTCTTAATTTTCCTTGCTTTGTTACTCCTTGGCTGAGCTGTAATACATATTTATAGCAGGCTGAGGAAAGAGGAGGAATGGAACAGCTTATTCCATGCAGCCCTCTGGAGCTGACCCACACCTCTTGGTTTTGTTTCTGTGGATGTGGGGGAGTCTTTGCAGGGAGCAATGGATTCTCTCCACTCCTCGAGCATGTGAGACCATAATGCTGATTTATTTGCAGCATGAAGTTCCCTGAAATCACACGAAGGGTTCAGAAGAGCTAAATTTAAATACCAGAAAAGCTGAATTAGTATCCGTCAGCAACGTTGGCTGATTCTGGATAATATGCAAGCAAACCTTGTGTATTTAATATGTGTCAGTGGGTGAGGCAGAAGATTTCAGAATGGGTTGTGCTGTGTTCTACTGATGCAAAAGAAAAATGAGAGATGTCGCTGGGTTTGTGTGTCAGAGGGAGTGTGAGGTTTCTTCCTGGAGCTCCTTGCTGGGGGTGGAGAAGGTGCCTGGGTGCAGCTGAGCAGTGATGTGCCCTTGTGAAGGAACCTCTGTGGTGGCTGTGGACTTGGAGTTGAGTTTAGTGTTGACCTAAGGAAATGAATAAACTGGAATTACATCAGAGGCCAAGGCTGAGGTGTGAACTGAGCTGCTGAGCTGCTGGGGATATTTCTGATGGGCTAAGAGGGTGCTGTGCACTCAGGAAAGGCAGGGAAGGGGCAAACAGCACGTGCTGAGAGGCGCTGAGAGGTCTTTGCCCATCTCCTGTCCTTCCCTTCTGTCCAGCTTGATGCTAAAAGCCAAATCCTGCATTCCCCAACCTCCAGCTGGCTTTGTCCAGCCAGGGCAGTGCGTTACACTGGAGTGAGTTTGGGCTGGAGAGGTTTTAGCCCTGTAGCACTTTGGGTACCACTCTGCTTGCAGATGGGGCTGGAGAAGGAGGTCACTTCAGGTCAGACAGCCAGGAACAAGCCCATCTGTTTCCCAGAAGGAAACTTTAGGTGTGACTAAGGGCTGTGGTCGATGGAGTCCAGCCCTGCGGTGGGGAGAGTGTGAACGGGACAGGGTTTCTGAGAGCAGAAAGCCCTGGGAGGCTGGAGGTGATGCTCTGAGCCTGTGTTCCCTGCCAGCTCCTCCTCAGTTTGCTCAGAGGTTGTGTGTGGCTGTGGGATGTCCCCACCAGCACTGTGGAAGTCCCCTGGCACAGGAAGGGTGATGTGACGTCCCTCAAGCCATCTGCTTTGTGGTAACTCAGCCTCTGCCAGGAGACAGCGGACGGGAGCTCCAAGTAACTCCCACTCTGTGTGATCCCATTCCATCCACCCTTGCTCCTCTTGGTGCTCCTGGTTTTCGCTGCCCTGTGATAATCTGTGTGGAAATAACCCTGGTTGTGGTCTTGCTCTTCCACCCCCTCTCAGGAAGGGCTCCCTTCCAGCTCCACATTCCCATCCAAATCTGTCAGTCTGTAGCAGGCAGCGTTTCAGATTTGCTCCCAGGAGAAAAAAAACCAAACCAAACCAAAAAAAAAAAAAATAAACCTAACAAAAACACCTTCTTAAGCAGATTTTCAGATAAATTTCCAGGAACTTCCCATTTCTTGGTAACAGCACTAATTACTGCTTTATTGAAATTCTGATCCTTTCAGCCCCTAAATTCTACTTCCACTTTTCGACCTTGTCTTATTAACTGGGATTTTCTTTCATAGTGAGGGCACAGGAAAAAGTTGGAGCACCTCAAGTCTTACCTTGAAAGTATTTAGGGGATCCTGGTGTTTGAGAGCAGCTTTTGTAATACTGTGTGTCCATAAAATGCCTGCGGAATATGAGGAGTGCTATAATCCTCTTTTTTTGTCCTTATGAATGGGGAATAAAGAGCAACTTTTCCATGGCCTTTATTGTGGCAGTAAAAGGAGCTCAGTTGAGATCCTCACGCTGGTGTTGCAGGGGCTCTTGTTCAGGTGGGTTTTCCTCCTCCAAGATGTGCAGGTGTAGGTGTGAGTAGGGTCCTGGGGACTCAGGAGGCACCCAGCACACCCTATATGGTACCACACTGCTTTTCACTCCTTTTCCAGGGCTAAAGATTGCACATGAGGGACACGGTCCAGCCCCAGAAGTGCCTGCTTTATTGTGTCTTCAAACTTGCTATTTGCTTTTTATTGCTGAATTTTAATTGATACTTTGCACCTTCACCTCTAGATGACCTGTTTAGTCCAGGCCTGTGGGATGGAAAGATTTGAGGAGATGTCCAAACTGTGCAAAAGTGACAAATGTCAGATTATCCAGCAGCAAATTTCCTTCTTCAGGGATTTGATGGGACAAAGACACAAGATTAAAATAAGACATCAGGTTTCAAGTCTTCCTGGTAGTACTGAGAGTGATGGTTTATAATATATAATCTTGGAGCTATTTTTGCTCTGCAGCAGCAGCAGCACACCGGAACCTGAGTTTTGCACTGTCACCTGGGCTGAGCTGAGGCTCTTGAACATGAAAAGAGAATCATGGAATGGTTTGGGATGGAAGGGACCTTAAAGGTCACCTATTTCCAGCCCCTGCCATGGGCAGGGACACCTTCCACTAGACCAGGTTGCTCAGAGCTCCATCCAGCCTGGCCTTGGACACTTCCAGGGATGGGGCATCCACAGCTGTATCCTGCCTGCACAGTTATTCTCTGGGGCAGAAGCTGGGTGCCCAAAGACCATGGCAACGAAAATTATCATCACAAACTACAGAGAACCAGCCTAGTGGTCCATGTGCTGGGCTGCATCAGCGTGGGCTTGCTGTGGGAGCTGAGACTCGCCCCGTAGCTTTGCGTGCACGAGTTTCCGTGGTGTGGGGTGTGGGATGTGCTCCATGGGGCCGTGGCTCCGTTCCCAGGCTCGGGCTGGTTTGCAGATCTATTCCCCAGAATCACCATTTGCATTAGCCAGCACCGAGCTGTTTTGGTGCTGCTCCCTTCCATGTTAATTGGCTAACAATCTGGATAATTTGGAGCATCTGCTCCATTGAGATGACGAAATGTTTTGTTTCTTCTGAAGAGCCCAGTGTGTGTTCTTTCCAGAAAGGGGTAAATACAATGTTTGTGCAACAGCCAAACGTACTAAATTGGCCAAAATGACGCTTCCCCCTTATCAGCTTCCCAATGAGTTCTGCTTTTATAGGTCATTTTATGCTTTTATGTTGTCATTCAGTTATTTGTGGTTTCAGGGAACCCAGCGAGAGCTTCGTTCCCTTTCATATCAAGGCGGTGCAAACTGATCTGGGTGTGCAAAAGGGATCATAAATGGGGAGTAAAACCCCTTTCCAGCCCTCTGATGTAGCAGAGCCCCTTGCAGGACACTGGGTCTGACTCCAGTGCTTCACTTGGGAACAGGCAGAGCAGAGCTGCTGGGCTGAGCCCACGGGCAGCGGGGCTGAGCTGCGGGAGCTGAGCAGCATTGGCCACACACTTTCACACCCTTAGAGCCTCTCTGCTCCCCGAGCCTGGAGGCTGCTGTGGCGTCCCTCCCTTCCCACAGCCTTCCTCCCTGCGCTCATCCACGGGCAGGAGTTGCTGTTTTCCTGCCCTCTCTTCCCGCCCAGCTTCCCGGTTCCCACAGGAACTGGCCATGCCCGGCAGCCAGAGCGGAAACGGGCCCGAGATAGTCACGGCAGGGCTACAGTGTCTGCTCGACATCACCTCAACGCCGTCTTTTTGGGCTGAGCCAGGGCTTTGCTTGTCATTCCCACCCAGTGAGGGAATTCCCAGGCCGTGGAATGGTGCAGCTGCTCCCTCTTTTCCTGCAAACCCCGGGGCTCGGGGTGGGAAACGTGGTGGCAGTGTTAGAGGGTGGCACTGTGCACGTTGTCAGAGGTCATGGCCTTGTCTGGGAGTTGGCGGGATGGCTCTGAAGGTGTAGCACACTTGACTCTTCCTCTGAGAGACGCTGTGAGTCCTAAACACCCTGGATTTGGGACCTTGTTTTTGTTATGCACTAAATAATGCTGGGGAGGAATTTCTTTACTCGGATGTGGTGTTGTGTGGAGGCTGAAGCAGAGCTGGGATGCAGGGAGTCCCAATCCCCTGGTCCTGGCTCACTGAGGGGGGGCTGTGCCCGTCCACCTCTGTCCTCATCCCCTCTGTGGGTTAAAAATCCCTCCAGAGGCCACATATATGCAAGGAGCACCCTTCCTCTTTGGCATCTCCCCCTTTTTGGGCCACAGGGCTGTGGCTGCCCCACAGCCACCCCCACAGAGCAGCTGGTGCTGCGTGTGCGCATTTAGGGCAAATTTGGGCAAATTAACACAACCTTTTTTTTTTTTTTTTTTTTTTTTTTTTTTTTCTTTCCCCCAGCAGAGCTTTACAAGGAAGTCATTAATGTTTTGCCACTAACCACTTCATGCTGCGAACTACTNAAAACCAACTTTTTTTTTTTTTTTTTTTTTGTGTTTCCTTCTCTTCCCACAGTTTTATCTGCAGGCCAGATTCACGTGGAAGGGAGCCCGCCTGCTCCGTCCCCTGCTGCAGTTCACCCTCATCATGATGGCGTTTTACACCGGCCTGTCCCGCGTGTCGGACCACAAGCACCACCCCACCGACGTGCTGGCAGGCTTTGCACAGGGAGCCCTGGTGGCTTACTGCGTGGTGAGTGTGGAAAACTGACCGGGAATGGCACTGGGAGTGCTGGGAGGGTCCTGTGGGAATAGCAGTGCCTTTGCAACCCACCCATTCAGCCCAGGTGATTCCCCGTTGCAGGTGGGGATGTGGTGGAAGAAACTCTGCTCCAGAGGCTTGGTCCAGGCAGCTCGGGGCACTGGAAAGGTGTTCAGTCAAGGGAGAGTGTTTCCCTCTCCACCACCAGCTTTGGCTTGTCCAGCTGTTCTCAGTTAGGGTCGTTAGCAAGGTTTTCCACCAGGAGCTGAGCAGAGAGTCTGGGATGGTTGGGATTATGGCTGTTCCCCACACAATCCATCCAAAAACTGGTGTCAGCCCGATGAGGGGAGGCAGACTGCTGGTGGATTTTCGTGGAGCAAAAGGGCTTTTGAGAAAGTGCCCAACAAAAGCTGTGCCCACTTCTCTTCAGCTGCTGGACTGGTTCTCGTGCCACTTGCTCTCCAAAGGGTGACCTGATTGCACAGCCCTGTAACTCAAAGTGACACATGAAGAGTTTAGGTTGGCAGGATGGGGGGCATCAGGTCAGGCAGCTGCCTCAGATAGACACAAAGGAGAGGGGGGCTGTGGTGGTTTCTGTACTTGTGTGAACTCCTGACAGGAAGGTTTTAACAGCTCACCACTTTTTGTGGTTTTTTTTTTTGTTGTTTTTTTTTTTTTTGTTTTTTGGGTTTTTTTAACTGTTCTAAAAGTAAATCAGCTTTGGGAACAAGGAGTTAAGTTCACCAGTATTGCATTTTGCAGGGAGAGAAAATAGGTTATTTATGTACTTCCCACTTGTTGATAGTATTCCAAAGCCAAAACAGCAATGTCATTGTTGGGACGTTTTCATGGAGTATTATTAACTCTGTGAGCAGTAGCTGTTGGATTTTGCCGTTGCCTGGTGCTGATGTCCCATGCAGGGCTGGCAAACCCAGAGAGGAAGGTGGGAGAAGTGTGTGTCTTGATGCTGGGAAGCGGGATAACAGCCATATGGAAGGGGAGTGGGGACCAGGCAATCCATCCCTGGATCCCAGCAGCGATTCCAGAAGGACAATAGCTCTCCGGATGCTTGGGATGGGTGTCCGGATGCTTCCTGGCTGGGACGAGCAGCAGGCCTGGCTGTCCCCTCCCAGCCCTCCGGCAGCTGGAAGCTGTGCTGGGAAGGGGAGGCTGTGGCAGGGCTGGGATCGTTTTCCTGTGTCATAGGAAGCAGCTGCCTGGAGTTTCCCAGGCAGGATTGGGTTTGCCTGCGAGCCTGGGGCAGCCTGAGCTGCTCTCCCAGCCTGCTGGTGGAAGGGGCAGTTGTGTCCAAACGCTTTGCAGGAAGGGCTCCGTGACCTGGAACGTCTCGGGACGTAGCTTAGGACTCAGGGCAGGGTGTGAACCCAGCCCTTGTCCCGTCCCCTCAGCCTGCAGAGAACCACCAGTGTACTGTTCTCCAGAACCCGGCTTTGCTGGTGGGAGCCTTTGCCTAGGAGGGCCTGGCAGACTTGCCTCCGTTTTGGGAGGTGGCAGCAAGGGGCAAGAGGAAGAGTCATCCCAAAACACCCTGGAGCTTGCACTGAAGGAGCAGTTTAGCAGCTTTTTGCTGCAATTCCTGGGACGTCCTGGGGGTTCTTGCCCAGCTCTCCCACATGGGCTGCTCTGAAACAGAGGGAGGGACCTGGAGACTCATCACCTCCAACTCTGGGTGCTCCCAGCCACCCCTTCCCCCCAGCAAAGCCTTCAGGGTCCACCCTGGTGATAGTCAAGGGCTGTAAAAACACCACAGTTACCAGGCCATAATTTTTAGTAGAAACCAATTGTGGATTTCACCTCCGAAGGCTGCCCGAGCTTAAACCCAGGTCGTGCTGCAGCAGACACGTTTGTCTTTCAGTGCCTGAAATAACAAGCAGAAGACATTAATGTCAAGCACTTCCAGCTGATGAAACATTCAGGCTTGGACCCAGGGTGAAATACGACGAGGATTTCTCAAATAGAAATAGTTTTTGTGCGCCTTGTAGGCAGCTTGCTGTGTGTTGTGTGGTTTATGTCTCATCTGAGGGAGAGGGAAGAGAGAAGGTGTCAGAAGGACACGCTCCCAGTGTTGCTCTGGTTAGCTTAGATGAGTTGTTTTAACCTCTCTGTAAATGATTAAAAATTGCTTCAATATAATGAAAAGTAATAGGAATTGCTGAGTGGGAATGTAAGATATTGGCTTAAAATGCTCTCAGTCTTCTCACATCAAGTTTTCTTTCTGGGTGGAGAGCACCTTCTACAGGAAATGGAGCTAATCCAAGTGAAAAACTTAGCACGTTTATTAGTCCTTTTTTGTGTTAAACAGTTCAAGCATTAGGAGGATTTAACACACTTTTAACCCCCAAAGATCACATTTCATGATTCCTATAAATGTTTATATAACCTCCAGCCATGTTAAAGTGAAATACAGTTTAAAGAGAAATGAAACCTCTTAACCAGCCTCTGAATGAAACCCTGAAAAGCAGCACAGTAAAAGCTAAAATACCCAGGATGACACTCCACCATAACTCATTCCTGTCAAAAATAAGGACCAGACTCAAAGCAATCCCCATATGCTTCTTGTACTCAGCAATCTCCTCCCATAAATTGATTTGTCATGGCTATCTTGGTGCAGAAGCTGGACACCTTTTTGATTGAATCCAGCTCTCGGAGGTGGACAAACGAGCAAGATGGCACCAAACCAGACGAATGGGGGGTTTACAGTTATTAACCACCCAAAAGAAAACCAGTGCCAGAGCAATTCAACAGGTTTTTACACTGTGATGCTGCAGCAAGGGGCCAGACTCCAGCTTGTGATCCTAGGGAGCCTCGGCTGGATCCTGTTATTTACCCAAAGGTACAAATGCTGCCACTTGGATGCCCTGTAAACAACTTTATCAGCTCTGTTATACAACCAAACAGCCAGACACCAGCACATCCACCAAGAAAAGAACTGTTTTATAAATCAGCTCCTTCTCTGCTTTCCCACAAAGCCATAAAAGCTGAGCAACACCAGCTCAGCTTCCTGCATCCCTGGTTACAATTGCAGGAGTAAATTGCTGCTTACAGCAGCTTCGCTGTCTGCCCAGCTTGAGCCTTATCTGCTGTGCTGATAGGGGGTTGCAAAAGTTATTTCCAAGGACAACTCGACCTGCTGCACAGGGCTCTGAGTAGCTAGAAAATGTGGAGATGCAGGTGGGGCAAACCTTGGCTTCCTCCCTGTGTCACCCAGCCTGGAAGTAGTAATCTAATATTATTCCTTTGAGCACCTTGCAATTATTTTTTCCCCTGATTTATCTGAGTGCGTAAATGTTGCATTTGAGTACTGTGGGAGAAAACACAAATGTACTGCTGATTCCTACAGCCATGTGCTGCTCATCCTGGGATTTCAGCTCAACAAGCCCATGGCTTTAGTCCAGACTTTTGGGGTTTAAGGATTTCTGAGATGAGCCATCGAATTTGGGCTGGCAGAGGCAGTCAGTGGCAGGATGGAAGTTTGGGGCTGTGGTGCCAGGTGACAAAATGATGAATCCTTGTCACTTCTTGCTCCATCCAGAGGATCTGTGCTGTCTGACTCTTTTCCCCTTTGGCACAGGGCTGGGGTTTGGCAAGGGTGAAAGTGCCCTGGTCCTGGAGGACTGATAAGCTTCGAGCGGCCGCTGCCAAAGGAGGATGTGGAAGTTTCCTCCCAACACTTTGTTTTTTATTGTGTTGCTACCTTCCGAAATTGCCAGGCACTGGCTTTTTCACATCCGGGAGAGGGGTTATATCACGGCATATTTAGGAAGAAGGAGTCAGAAGTAGCTCCTCCTCTCCTTAGCCTTTGGCTTCCACCAGACCCCAGCTCTGTCCCGGTGCCTTGGTGGGGTGTGAGGAGCATTGCTCACCATTGACTCACTGCTGAGAGCTTTTAATACAGCTTTGATTTGAAAGCTTTTAATTGCCTACCTGATGTCTGGCTCAATGAATTGTTTCACACCAACTCCATCCCTGAAACCACCAGGATGAGTCAGGCCAGCCCTTTGGAGACCTTTGTTATTTTATTGGAGTGCAGGCCGTGGATCTGTTTCCTGGCTTTTCAACCCGTTCAGCAGAGGCCTGGGTGTTGCACTCAGTGATTACACAGTGAGAAATTAAGTTGTCCTCTCATGTTTTTAGACTGTTTAGTGAGGTCTGAGCCCTTTTCTCTGTGTACAGGAAGGTGGTAGCAGGCACTTGGGATTTCACAGCTGTTATGAGCAGGCATTCAAAACGTGCTATTTTTGCAGCTTAAAGATGTGTATATATTCTGTAAACCAACTTTTTGAGCAAAGCATTGCCCACTGTGTGGCTAAGTTTGCCTTTTCCACTTATTCCTACAGGTGTTTTACGTCTCAGATCTCTTCAAGCCCAAGACAAAGACTTGCCTGCCTCCACCTCCCATCCGGAAGGAGATCCTTTCACCTGTGGACATCATTGAGAGGAATAACCATCACAACATGGTGTAGAACTTCGAGGAATCGGATGGGGGTTGTATTTTAAACTTTTTTTTTTTTTTTCGAAAAAAAAAGTGACTGCTGACAGCAACTACCTGCTGCTCTCAAATCTCATCAGACAGTAGAATGTAGGGAGAGACTTTCTTGCCCGACCAGTAAAGTCTTACGCTGTGGTCTTTTCAACTTGCGACATTTGGATGAAAGGGGTGGTGGTGGTCAACTAAGGCAAAGGCGACAACGGAAAAGGAAAGAAATCCCACACAACACAAAAAGCCGAACAAGCAAAGAGAGGTGCCGGAGTTCTGGATGTGCAATTGGTTTGAGTGTTCATGTTGTAGTGAACGCCAAATTGTTCCTAGCCCGATGAACACTAAGGGATTTTTGGAAAGCTGGCCATCCTAGATTTTTTCTGACTATGAAGATTTCCAATGCCTGCGAGAAAAAAAACCAACTCACGACTAAATTGTATAGCACTATGTATGAGCAACAGCACTGAGTCAAGATCTGGGATTGGTTTGTAAGAGTTGCTTTTCTCTCTTTTTGATCCTAGTTTATTTTTGCCTCCTCTCTTCCATACTGTGACTTAATTTAGAAGAAGCTTGCCCAGTCCAAGATCTCCGAAGGGTCTCTGTTCTCTCTGCTCACACTACACGCCTTTAACGAGCGGCCCCGAGACGCGCAGTGAGGCCGGAGAGCTCCTTCCTCCATGCAGAGAAGCCACATTTCTTCCTCCCTGCTAGCTCCCTGGACAGGGCTCATCCCACCCGAGCCCCCCTAGATGAAAAGAGCATCCTCCACTTCCCGGCCATCCCGTTTTCCTCCGAAAAAGTCCCAGCAGGTTTTCTGTGCGCCCGCCCACGGGAGCCGGCGGTTTGCGCGAGGGGAGCGGCGGCTCTGCCGAAGACTCGTTCGCACTACGACCCCGGGGCTGAGTCCCGGGGAAACTTTTATTCTGCAGTTTAGGGACGGGCTGCTGGGCGGCACGTCCCGGCCTGGGTGTCAGTCGGTCTGTGCGTCCCCTCCTCTCCTCCTCCTCCTCCTCCCCGGGGCACCCCGGGGTGCGCCATGGCAGTACCAGGTCCTGTGCTCCGCTGGGTCACTCCGGTGGGAAATCAGCTGTGCCTCTCTCGGGTGTGATGGTGAATTTTTTTTTTTGCCCAGAAGCCACAGGTCCTTGGTTTGCAGCCCTTCCACGAAGCGCGTTTGCAAAGGGATCCCGCAGAACACGCAGAACGGCCATTTGCACATCCTTCTCACAGAATCCGTCCTATCATTTCAACTTATAGCAAGCTATGATTTTTTTTTTATATTATAAATATTA